>BSBK01002985.1:602500-1202500 GCA_027943335.1 Chamaecyparis obtusa | reverse complement strand
CAAAATTTCTTCAAGTTTGCTAAATATGGTTTATGTCTCCTTGATGCATCCTATGATGTTTGTCCAATGCTGACATAATAAGATCAAAAGCTTATTAACATTTAAAATGTATAGGGTTATAAATAATTGTATATACATACATATATATAGATATATATATGTATAAACATTTATTTATAATCAAGACCTACAGTCCATAATGATATCAAGACTTACATAAGGAAAGGAAAACAATAGGATTGTTTCATAGCTTAGAATGTATCCTGATAAGGTTCTAGGATTTTAGTGTTAGGCCTCATGGATAAAATAGTACCACCTGACATTTTTAGTACTTAAGGACTTGGCTAGTTTGATATGTGTAAAGCAGATGGTTTCTAATTTAAGAAGCAAAGTATAATGCTCTGATTGCTTAATTTGAAATTCTAAGCAAATTGTTATGCTAATCAAGGCTTGAACCAGTTGATTTGGAAGTTTTTAGACGATCTCTGATATTGGTTCCGTAAGTTTTAATTCTAAATCTGTCAGTTTTCTACTTATTGGTAATAAGTAATGATCGAAGGAATTAAAACGCAGGAGTCACAAGACATAATATGAAAATAAATATACATACTCATAAATATTTGATCGTTAAAGTACGAATGTATAATTTTCAAAGGAAGATACGGGAGATGGACTCCCTCAAGCCTTTAACTATAAACTTAGATAATGGGAATATTTTCTTTCATTTCATAATCTAGGGTTCCAATCGAAGCTGAAAATAGATAGTTTGCTAGTATATAAAATGCTCTGAAGAAACTGATTTAAGTTTTATAAGTTAGTAACCCATATTCATATGTACTAACAAGATGATGAGTGCAGGGAAGGAGGTAAATAACGAAATCTTTAATTTTGATAGATACAGTCGATTCTTAATCTGGAAAGACAGTCTGAAGATTCATGGTGTAATGTCCCCTTCTCCGTAGTAGGCCATTATGGCGCCTGATTAGTCTATCGCCCCATCCGGATAGGCTAATGGCTTCTTTCAGAGGATGCCAGCCAGTCCCAGGCTTCAATGGGCAAATATTCATATTTTTGGGCTCCTTTTCTAAAGTTAAATCACTTTATTTTATAAAGTGATATTATAAAGTCACTTTATGACTTAAAGTTGCTTTATTTTATAAAAGTGACTTAAGTGAGCTATTTTATCCCACATGGGTTAGTTTTCAGTGTTTTCCCTCACTTCGAGGTTATAAAAGAAAAAGGTATGCATTGGGAAAAGCACCATGACATATTATAAGCAAAAGATAAAAAGAAAATCTGGTTGCTCACGTGACTGGTTTTATTTCCAAGGACACAAACCCTTCGGAAATTGTGAGAGGTTGGACGTAGCCCCAGCACCTCATTTATGGTGAAATCATACAAGTTTTACATTTGAGCTCAAACATATTGGTAAGGGAAAAATTCTTCATTTGCAGCATTATTTACAGAGAAGGTTAAGTCATTTGAGGGAGTTTGATTTGAGTCTGGTATTTCAGGGGTGAGAAGTAGGTTATCTATTCAGTTGCATTCTCTGATGATAAATAACAGTTGTATTTGAGGCTCAGGATAAAGCAGTTTGTTATTCGTAATCTCTGAGTGAAGTTTTTAAGACTGTTGAGGCATCTGATCTGTACGCTGGCTATCCACAATAGAACTGGTTATTGAAATAATAGAACTGGTTATTGAAATAGACATCGGGTCTTGCGTAAAGGAGCCTTGACTGAACACTATCCCTGTCAGCATGTCATTGCAATGAAATAAACTATCACGCACGTGATGAAGGAATGATGCAAGTATTGTCGGGGACTAAATTGTGTGCTGGCATCGAGAGGGAGGGATGTCTTGCGAAGACCCCTAAACAAATACACGGGTTACCTTCGAGCCTTCACTGCTGCATAGTGAATGAACAAGCGGACACGAGTGATTGACAATGGAAGAATCTGTCAGTACCATACGCAGTAATATCACTGGGAGTAAGACAGGTGGAACAACACAGAGGGAGGTTACCAGCTTGAGGAGGTTACCACACACATACAAGTGCAGTGGCATTGGGACTGAGACACGACCGGTCTGTGCTAGCATGAGCTTGGGTGACGAGCCAGGCTGAATACTTGCCACCACTGCTGGGACTTTCCCGTGCGCCCAGACTGCATGACGGGGCCAGTATTAATATCGGAGGTGACTGGCATTTGCATGCGCTGATCAGGGGGCATCCTAACAGGTGCAAGTTAGTCCATATTCTTCCTAAACACTTAGTATTGTGAAATATACCTGGACTATATATCTGCAGTTTTAAAAATTGATACTTTGGGTTGAGATTATACTGTTATTAGTGTCAATAAATGCAGTCCATTTGAATGTTTTGAATCTCTGCTACTATTTGTGGGTAAATGTAAGTGTTCAGATGCACCTAGTAATTGAGGGTGAAGTAAATCTATGCATGTGAATGTTTCCTCTTGTCAATACACCTGAATCAAACAATCAAAACATATTCACTTACCTACGAATCAGACTATTCTCAAATATCCAAATATCAGAAAAATCTTGCAGACTTCTATCGATATATCAGAGTAGGATACAAACAGGGGTGATAGGATACTACACATGGTTTTACTTCCTTGACATCCTAAGGATAACAATAGTTGTATTATTAATTTGACTAACATGTGAATTTAGTACATGCCAAGTATCTTGTTCAAGATAAATTCTTGCAGGAATTTCGACTGAAGATCATCAAGTCTATCACAAGAGCAGCAGTTGATTCTTAAAAAATGACATGGGCATAGTTTGGGATCACGCATTGTTTTACGCAATAGGCTATGGGCCCTGTATTATGTATTCATCTAGAGCAATCTTTGGAAATCCTCAATTGGAGGGCGATATCTAGAATATAGAATAAAATTTGTAAATAGGGGAATGCCTCTATCTTTCTAGCATTGTAAATAGGGAAATGCCCTATCTATTTATGTACCGGACAAATGTCCCAGGCAAGACTTAAGGTTTTCTTCTCCATTTTTTTCCTACCAGTGCCCGCACTGAATGGAGATTCATGTACATTAGTTTTAATAATTAATACTATTAACTATGGCTTCGGCCTTTTACTAATAGAAAAAAAACAATTGTGTGAACAATATGTCAAGTTCAAGAACACAAGATATTCAACTACACATAAACAACTCCAAAGAAGAGCCACGCATTGATAAGTATAAAAAGACAATGCAAATATACAATATGCTTTCATGTGACAGGCTTGTTTGAAACATATGCTTATATGAATGGAAAGAATCAAGCATCATACAATATATAGCATGTCTTCATTTTAAAACCTAACTTGAAATGAATATGATTACAAATGAAAACAAAAATGTGTAAAGGGCAGGAGGCTTATCTTACCTCCCAAACGACTTTCAAAATGCTGCAGTTGTATAAGAAAACCTTGGTTGGGTGCTGCTTGGGGCCTTTTACTCTTCACAAGCTCCAAAGCTTGGGATAGACTCATTCGATGAGTTCTCATCAAGTAAGCAACAATAATTGTTACGCTACAATGTCATTCAAGTCAAATTTCTTCATTATTGTTGTGTCCAACATAGTGACAACAAATATACAGATTCAATATTGAAACCTTTTTTTATTAAACAAGCAATCTGGTATTCAAGTGGCAATCAAAATTATCTTAAGAAAGCACACTATCAAAAGGTTTAAGTTGTGTTTTGGTCTTTTAAATATGATGAAGTGTAAACTGTTTTTATTTCATCAAGGGTCACTCGTAGAACAGAGGGAAAAGAATAGCAACATAAAAACCTATGAATTACCATGCAAGCCAAATTGGAGTATATCCTAAGCAAAAATTCAGAGAGCCAATAGGTCCAATAACAGTATAAAGAAAACATACCTCCATGTGGAGGAAAAACTCAACATATATACAAGGCAAGGAACAAATAGCATGGGACTAATCACAAGTTATTGGTGTCAAGCTCTGGTTGTCCATTAGCAAACAGTAGGACCCAAGAATAAGCAAGAAAATTTGAACTCTTGAAGTGCAGAACTTTTGAAATCTTAAGTAAATGATAGTGCTTTCACATTAGATATGGTTCCTTTCATGAGTGTGTCAATTATTATAAAAGCTGAGAACTTACATCTTTCTTAGCCTTCCATTGTTGAATGATGAAGAAATAAACCTCACATTAACTAGACATGGATATTTGCATCTTATGCACAAGGGGGGTTGCAAAAAGACATAGAGCTGCTTCATAAAGTGAGGAAGAGCAGAAACATTGGCGGACAGGACAAAAGGGTCATATGAATAGCAATGCAAAGTGGTACTCCAAGGAAAAAGTGAAAAAAGTTGTTCCCTTGAATCTTAAAATCTAAATTTTTTGGGACCAGAAGTCTTCCAATTGGAGAGTTACAATTCAAAAGGGATCCATGTATAATGTTACAGCACACCTTATTGTATCTATATGATCATGTAATAGTCCAAGTGGTTTGTATTGTTGGGATTCTTTGGCAGATAAATTGCATTGGTGGAGTTGAGAGTTGTAGTACATGGGCAAGATGACTAATCAAGTCTAAGATATGTAGGCACCAACCCACATGAGACACCAATCCCTTTTTAAATGATTTGTAGACACCAACGCACCACCTATCCCCGCAATTAAGCACCAACTTACTAAGAGAAACCAATCTCTTCCATAGTGAAGCACCAACCTCCACAAATCTGTTTAACTTGAACTCTTCTCAAACCTGCAAAATTCTATTGACAAGTCTGCTTAAAACACTGCATAAATCTGCTCAAACTTTCTTCACAATTCTGCTCATAAAAATCTTCAACGATTTGATATAGATCAGCTCCAATTATGCTTAAAAGTCTTCTCTAATATGCTTCAAAAATCTGCTCTAACTTAGAAGATCAGCTCTAATAATCAGATTTTGATTTCTTCAGATCTGCTCATATATGGATACATAATCGTCAATAGTTTGCCTTCATCACTCTTCACAAACTCTTCTTATATCTTCACCAAGGTATGCGACCTTCGGAGGGATATCATGCTTGACAAATGAGATGACTCTTCATTATTTTATAGCTTTTAAATGTATCCATACAAGTGCGGCCCCATCACCACCTGTACTCTCCTTTAGAATGGGCGGCTACTGTATTCAACTAAAAATAGGATGTTTAAATGAACTCCAATACTTCTACCTAGTCCCTGCTGTTGAATTAGAGCAAAATCAGTACATTCTTTGCAAATCTAGTCAATAAATCTCTTCTCTTCAACACAATCTTGCAATGAAGATTTGTTCACAAACTCCAAACGTTCAGCCCACTTGTGAATCTCGTACAAATACACCCGTTAATTGCTAGGAGGGCTTCCATCCTCAAAACCAATCTTGTCAAAGCTTTTTGTCCTAGAGAAAAAGATGAACAGTTGCTTACTTTCCAAAGCTGGGCTTTTACAAATAAAAAAAGGCAAGAATGCACTTTTTCACCTGCTTTCCCCCTTTTATACACTTTTGGAAAATTTTAAAATATTACTTTCTATAAATTTTTATTCTCTCAAAAAGTGATTTTATAGTTTAACTTTATATTTCTGGCCCCACAATAGTTAACTTTTTAATTAAACTTTCCAGCTTAATAAAAATTATTTTATAAGGATTCGTTGCAAAGTAATTTCGTAGAACATTAGATGGAAGGTGGGAAGGGGAGAAAATGTTAAGATGTGATTGTTGCGAGGTTGTCACACCATCGCCCCAAAAATTTTGGGGACCCCCATTTTCGAACAGGCCTTGGCATTGTTTTCCCGTAGTTCCCAATATCTGGAGGCCTTAATGAAATTTTTGGACCAGATGGATGATTTTTTTTTTTAAATTGTTAAAATTAAAGAGCTTGGCTTTTATTTTCGAGTTTGATTAAATTTGGTCTTTTGAAATTTTGCAAATTGTGGATAATGAAAAATAAATTAAATTGCAAAATTAAAGGGATTTAATTGCCAATGTGAAAATTGTAAGTTGCGAGGGATAATTGGACTAAAAATTGAAAATCTAGCCTCGTGTAGAATCTGGACACTTAAATAAATTTTTGAGCATTGAAATTCGAAGGTCTTGGCAATTGAAATTAAAATCTGAGCTTTGAAAAATAAAATCTATCCATTTATTTAAAAATCTGGGCATTTAAATTTGATCTTGGTCATTTATTCGAAATTTGAGCTAATAAATATATAAAATCTGGTCATTAAATCTTCTTTATTGGACTTTGAAATTATAATTTGGGTATTAATTACGAAATTTGAGGCCCCTTATGGGAGGCGCATGGCATAAAAATATAAACTAGGGCCTTCAACCCTAATGCATTTTCGAAAATCTATGTTCAGTTTTGAGGTTTCAATGCAATTTAATTAATTATTGGGTCGGCCTCCTTTAGCATTTTGATTTAGATTTTTGTTGCTTGATTGTGGGCAGGTCGGCCCTAATGAAGAGGGCCCTAAGTCGGATATATAAAGGAGCTCCTCCCTCCTCTCTCTCACACTTCATTCAAGCCTAGACAAGGAGTGAAATAGAGAAGAGGGCAGCGATTCTGATTATAAGGAGCGAAATTGTTTTAAGGGCCTGCGAAATAACTTGAAGAGGAGCCAAATAAACATAGGGCCAGTGATTTTCATTAGTGGCCAGATCCGAAATCATTAGAGGGCAAGTTTGAGGTCTAAGAGGAGAAGATCCGAATGCAAGTGGAGGAGCAGAGCAGCGAATCAGTAGCAGAGGCCACCGAAAATTGCCTAAGGGGGAGCTGCGATTTTATTTTAGGGGCAGTCTGCCCTAAGAGAGAGGCAGTCCGAATTTATATATAGCAGAGGCCACAATTTATGGGGTCCACGATTTTGGGGGCAGCGCCTTGTGGACCAGATTTGATGCTAAGAAAGAGATCTGAATACTAAAGGACAAGCAGTCAGAACATTAGATGCCCAGATCTGATATTTGAGGGCAGAATTTGGGAACAGCAGACTTGTGATTTGAGGCGATTGCTTGAAGGGCACAGATCTGACATTGAAAGAGCAGAAATTTGAAGGAAAAGCTTGTTGGAAGCCACGAATTTTGATAGAGAGATGCCACGATTTTGACAAAGAAAGAAAGCTTCAAATTTGCCCCAGCCATGCCATTTTGAAGAAGCAAATTGGCGAAATTGGTGAGTAATTTAACTTATTCTCTTCAATTGCTATCTTTCATTGGTGTTGTTTGTTTGGGTGTTAGAGATAAGTTTCAAGATTGAGAGAAGGTTGGCTCATTAAGCAAATTTCTCGATTATCTTGATTGGATTCTTTCCTTTCTTGCTTGCATCATCCATTCCATCACCTCATCATCTCATTAAGGCTTGAAGTTGGGAGATATAAGTGTAGTTTCCGTTTAGGATTTGGAAAGAAGATATAAGTGGTAGTCCCACCCCTAAGAAAGAAGTTGGGAGATATAAGTGTAGTCCATCTCATAGGTAACGAAGAGGGAGAAATAAGTGGTAGTCCATCTCACTAGGTGAAGAGGCAGAGACAAGTGTAGTGTGATAGGAATTGGCGAAGCAAAAATATGTTTGATCACCCCTAGGAAGGGTTTGGAGAGATAAGTGTAGTCCCACCTCACTGTAGAACGAAGGGGCAGAAATAAGTGTTTAGGATGGCGGATGCTAGTGCAAGCAAGAACCGAATTAATACCAAAATAGGAGACAAAGAAGATATGATGCCCAAGACCACCTTCTTCTCGAAATTGAAGCGAGTCTGAGACACTAACATCAGTACCATTGACATGATACAATTGAGAGATAGGTTGAAAGAAGGCCAATCCTCTATGGCAAAGAAGATCAGTAAGTGTGGAATTGTATAAGGAAGTGTTCAGTATACCCCCCAGCAGTGGACATGGTGCGGCAGAATTGGTTGCGCAAAGGCAAGAAGGAAGTCACCAAGTCTTCAAGGCTCACCAGGTCAGATTTCAAATCAAGGTATGGTGATCTTATTGTGCTTTTCAACCGAGTCATGGGCTCCGCTCAAGGTACACAGTTTAATCTTTGGTTGTACTATTTTATTGAAGGAATTGAGAATAGAAAAAGAAAGTTTGATTGGGCTAGGATCATTAGCAAGAATTTAGTGTTGCAACTTAGGATAGTGCAAAATCGGAAGCAATTCTACATGGGGTCCTACCTCTTCTAGTTGATTGCAAGGCTGTTAGTGATGCTTTGCTAGTCGAATCAAATCCAATTTTGGGGAGATGCACTGCACCACTATGGTTGAGGCAGATGCTTATGCCAAGGGGCGAGGTTGTGGCAGTTCGAACAGTTGAAGATATTCATGTTTCCCCTCTCGGGTCAACAAGAATAGTTGCATAAACACACATTAACTGATAAACATGAACACAGGAAAGTATTGCAATTCGGTAAACATAAAGTACTCAGAAAACCAAATCATGTCATTCACACTCAAAGCAATGTGTACATATAACCTCCGAAGAGACACCACCGAAACGTCACGTCGTAACGGTTCACACTCTCGGTACTAACTGCCGAGATTAACATAAGTTTATTACACAACACCCGTACATACAAAATATACCGACAACAATTCAAGGGTTAGCCAAAGAGGAAAACATTAGTAAAGAGGCAGGTTTCATTGCAAATTGGAAGAGATTTGAAAATATTTGAGGCTACGCAAGGCTTGGCTATTCGTGCAAGCTAGTTTGGTTTGATTTGAGAAGGAGGTATGGCCAGGGCAGGTGCCCCAAAAACCCAAGAGTATTGAAGTAGAGGGGGGTGCATGCAATCCAAATTCGAGTAGGAAGGTTAGGGAGGACCAGGAAGGTTAAAGGAAGGCAAGGATAATGAAGGAAGAAAGCGAGACGAAAGGTTATAAGAGGTCAAATTTGATTTCAAGGCAGTGGCCAAGAGCAAGGCTCTCAAATTGCAAAGAGGTTCACATCCAAGCAAGCCACCGAGGCCAAGGCAAGATTACCCCAAGTGCATGGAGACCTCACCCTTTCGAGGTCAGGACATCACGTACAAGCAAGTTCAAGTGGTGATGAGAAAGTTTCTAAGGACAAGCTCAAGCATCCAAGGCTTCACCTCATCTCAAGGATTAAATAAATTTATAAGATAAGGTTGATGAGGTGGCAATTTCATGTGCATGCAGTCAAATCATGCCAAGTGTCCCATGTTCTCATTGGTTGACAGATTATTGTAATTTTCTCATTGGCCCACAAAGTTGGTGCCCTCATGTAATTGGTTGAAAGATTGTAACCCTAATTAGGGTTTGTAAGGTTTAATCTTGGCCCTTGATTTTGCCCCTTAATCTTGGCCACTCGTAATTTTGAGCCTCTATATAAGGTCATTTGTTCTCATTTGTAAGGAGAGTTATGTTAGAGAATTGTTGCCAAAATACTATCAAAATTGTTCTCTATTCATTGTTGTGGTTTGCATGGTGGATATACATGATCATTTTGGTGTATTGCATGTTTCTTCTCATCTCTCAAATTAAAGTAGATTTCATTTCAAAGTTGTTAAAGTAAGAATAGAAGTAGATGGCTAGTTGTATGGTGATATTGGTGAATGTTTGATAGGGATCTATATACTAGGCCACTAGCATCTTAGCGGCTTGTTAAGGAGCCTTGTGTGGTAATCTAGTCTCATTCCCCTTGAATCATTGCATCTATGGAGGTAGCGCCGCTGGCAAGCTTTCATTAGGTTGATCCCTGTCCATTTGCCAATCTTTCCATTCTATAGGAGTAGTAGTAAAGCAAGAAGTAGTTTAGTAGTTGAAGTTTGAAGAGCAAAGTTGGAAGTGATATAAATTTGAGTATACATTGCAAAGCTAAATCCGTCATCAGAGCGAGAGTTTGACATCCTCAAGTGAACAACGTAAGCCCGCCGAAGTGATTACCAACAAATCACATTAATATAACTGAGTTAGTATCCACAGGTGTAAGGAACCTTGGAGTTTTCTCATGTTCTTCATGAGTATTTACTTTTCAAGAGAGGGTTGAGTGTTTGGTATTCTATATCAAGTATTCAATTGCTATATGTTATGTAGTGGTACAAAACTGACATCAACAGTGATCAAATTTGGAATAGAGGAAATTTTAATTTTTCTATCTTATTTCCTTGATGTATGTATAGTGAAACTATAGTATACTAGTGTTAAAATAATATTCTAACTTCTATAAGATTGCCTATATGATGATAATGTAGATCTGAGAAAACTATGAACTTCAAATACAATAATGATATACTTATTTACTTGAGAATACTTGATATGGATCTCTATTGTAACTTGTAATAATACTCGTAGATTTTTTTTTTGTATTTTCCAAGTTACTCTTTCAATGTGTATATATATGATATATTGGACATGTCTCTACGTGAGACATGTCTCTTGATAATTATTTTAATCATTCATTTGTTACCGATAATATATACCAGTGAACTGATGGATAATGACCAATTTATAACTTAATATTTAAAAACGATGATGCAAGATAGACGATATAATAATCAACTCACATATAATATATGACAGCGGCAGTCGATATGGGTATCGACTATGATAACCATAGTCAATACCGACTGTGATCATCACAATTGATACCAATATCGATGTTCATAATATATATTGATACCAATGATGTGTATTGGCCAATAGTGGTTATCGACTGTGATAACCATAGTCCATGTTGACTATGATCATCACAGTCAATACCAACTATGCCTTTATTGATTCTTGCATTTTCGTTTATTGTTGGTTTCATTAATTATTAAGTTGATTCTCATAATCGACATTATAGTCGATGTCACACATGAAATCTTGTTTAGTGTATTATCATCATTATATATATATATATATATGACAATTATTTATTATTTATAAGTATATATATATATGTATAATATATCTCTTATATATATATATATACATATATATATATATATATACATATATATATTATGTATATATAATATATGTTATCTCAATAATTATCATTAATATTAATAATGCTTCATGATAATAGAGGAAGATAGATATCAAAGGTTTAAGGCCGATAGGCCACTCAAACATTTGATTTCATCGATTGGAATCATTTGATTGAAGCTACAAACATTAACAATCCCTCTTAGCTAGGGAGGATGATTTCTATCCATGTAATACAGTGAACTACTATATCAATGATTTTCTCAATATAACATTGAGGGTTATGGTCTACACAGATATCAAAAATGACATCCACCATAACAAATGTTACCTCATGGTATCACCATGAGCATGGATTGTTCAAGAATATCAACCATATGATATTTTCCAAACTCATTTCTTTTCCAGGATGTTCCCTGGCATCACGTCTCATGAAGCCTACCAGAGAAGATATCATTTCATGGCATATCCACGGATGTTACGTCTCATAACATCCACCATGACATAACTCAATAATATAACTCATGTAGTTGCACACTACTTAGTTAACAATAGATAAGAGATATGAACTATCATGATATGTTAGTGGATATCAACCATATCGTATCTGTCATAATAGTAGATTAAACTATGTTAAAGTTGTCACTTTACAATAGTAACCATAAACATACTTCATTGAAAGATCGTCATCTTTCAGGAAGTTTCAACAATATCATGTGATAACTCACATAATAAAAATTATATATAATATATCTCAATATTAATCATTAGTGCAATTTTATTGAGTCTAAACCTCAATTACAAATTCTTACATTCTTAGCATACCAAGCTTACCTCTAAAGTGATCAACTTTTGTCTTTGAGAGAGGCTTAGTTAGAATACCTGCAATTTTCTCATCTGTACTAATATATCTCAACTAAACAACATTTCTCTCCACCATGTCTCTAACATAGTGATCAGGGATCTCAATGTGTTTGGAGATATCATGAAATACAAGGTTCGCGAATAGTTTTATGCAACTTTGATTATCACAATGACTAATAGTGGAATCCAAGGCTTGTCCAAACAATCCAATTAATAGCTTTCTTAGCCATATTGCTTCTCGAGATCCCATAGATGCAGCAATGTATTCAGCTTCAATGGAGCTTTGTGCAACTAAGGATTGCTTTCTATTGAACTAGGATATCATGGCAGAACTTAAACTGAAATAGCATCCTGAAGTACTCTTTCGATGTACAACACTTCCAACCCAATTTGAGTCTGAACATCCATGGAGGTTTAGATCAACATTGTCATACTTTAATCCAAGCCCAATGGTTCCACGAAGATATCTCAATATGTGTTTTGCTGCAACCAAATGCAATTTTCTAGGTTCCCACATGAATTGACTAAGTGCATTTGTTTCATAGCAAATGTCTGGTCTAGTGTTGACCAAATACATTAATGACCCAATTATTTGATGATAGAGAGTAGGATCTGCTAATTTTAATTGTGAAGTTGCTTTTTTGAGTTTGTGAAAATTTGTCTCCATAGGTGTAGACATAGGTTTGCTATCCATCGTTCCAAACCTCTTTAATATATCAATAGTGTATTTTCCTTGATTTAACATATCTTGTTGTCATACTTCTAAACCAAGGAAGTAATGCAATATTCCCAAATCTTTCCTGTCAAATTCAAAAGCAAGGTCTTGCTTACATTCAGTGATTAGATGATCTTCTCCTGTGATTAGCAAATTGTAATGTCCCCTTCTCCGAGATGGAATTTAAAATATAAGATTATAATAAATATAATATTAAAATTAACTAAATAATAAATGATATTAAATAATATATAATTGCCTTAGTGGCATCGATACTATGGAAAGACACAACCATATGAACAATTCCTAACATTGAACAAACAATATGCATATAATTAGAAAAGAATATCATATAATTGGTGATATCCTCATCTCGTTCAATGGAATCTCAATAAGATGAAATTGTAATAATGAAGTTCAATTAGAACTTGAACGTAAAAGAATTTGATAATTAAATGTCAAATAAATGGTAAATAACAATATAATTAACGAGTTATATAATTTATCAATAATATTTAAATATAATATATAATAGTCTAATATTAATATAATAATATATTAATTAATATAATAATATATTGATTAATATAATATTAAATTATGATATAATAATAATATTGGATGGAAGTTGACATATCAAATATTAAACATTAACATTATTATTATAATATAATATATAAAATATTAATTTATTAAAATATGAGTATATGAACTTAAGCGTCTACCTCCAACGACACAACTCTTCTTCCCTTACGGGATACAAATATGCTGAGGACAGAGGAAAGGGAGGGGAGGATTAATGGGGAATCTTCTAGTCTAAACCGAGAGTTTTCAATATAAGACACAAAATCATCCAACGTGAAAGACAGAGGCGTAGCGAATGGTCGAGTAGGGGAGGACGTTAGGTGGCTATCATTCGCAAAGTTAAGAAGAAGATACGAAGATAATAAGAGAGGAAAGACGATACACAGGAGGTTGAAAAGATATAGTCAGCGATTTTGGGGATCTATACGACAATACTCGCTTATCCACATGGATGAAAGGAGATTACGGATGCAGAGACGGGAAAATAATAACATTGCATATTAAGGGAAGTAATAAGAATTTCATACATAGAGCATAGTATTGGAGCGGAATTGGGATTCTACTACCATGACAATCAAAGACCAACGTCTGGGATAACTCCGCAACATCATCTCACCAATTCGAATGTTGAAAGACACCGCACCATATGACCATTGAAGTCTTACTCACATAGCACGATTGATCATTATATTTTCATCTAGTTGGGTTGAAGACAACGACAAAACTTTAAATCCACTATTTGACACAAGGTCTCTAAGTAATATGTTGAATCAAATATATTCCGAAATGATAACCAATGATTGAACATAGACTATCAAGTGATTACATGGAGGTATAAAGGTTAATTGTTAGGACGAGTTTGGAAATGGGATATTACAAGATAGACGATCAGAGAAGTTATACAGAAAAAATACATGAAATCCTACCTAACGGGTCATCACTCTGCGAGTGGTTGGGAACACACATTTTTGTGTATCCTATGGGTATCGCAGATAAAGAAGGGTATTGCGGTCTTCACATCTCAACTTACTAAAGACCATCAGAAGAACAAATCAGATACTAATGTGCTATAGAATCTAGTGTATGTCATGGAAATTAATTGAATCCCCTGTGTCTAACAAGGCATTGAGAAGAGAGCTTGGAAAATCAATAAAATGATCTCCTCCTTCCTTACCAAAGAGTGCCACCTGAGGAGTTACTTCCAGATGTTGAAGACTCCTAACAAAGACCAATCAATATCGATAAGTATCTAATCATCAAGGAATCTATATACGAAGAGATTATGATATGCCAGTCATGGAGACATCAGAAAAAATACAATAAACTATCGAATGAATGTTTAAATAAGGCTTTTCCTGATTTTTTATAGTAGAATTCAATCACAAAAATTAGTAAGTGTATGAAAATTGGAGAATAATCCCAACTTCCCAAGTAGCCAAAAGCAACACATTACACAAACCGTCAATATATAAAATGAGGATCAACATATCACCATTTATTACCTTAAAGTATAGATTAGGGTCTGATTCATTCTTGGAAAACCCCAATTTAGAGAGATAGTTGTCTATCCTTTCATACCAGGATCGAGGAGCTTGTTTGAGCCCATATAAAACCTTCTTTAACTTGCAAACATGAGAAGTACTATCAAGAATCAAGAATCAAGAATCCCCCTGGTTGTTCCAAGAACACTTCCTCTTCAATGATCCCATTAAGGAATGTTGTCTTTACATCCATCTGGTGAACATTCCATCCTTTAAATGTGACAATAGCAATAACAGCTCTAACAAAGGTGCATCGAGCAACTAAGGCAAATGTCTCTTCATAATCAATCCCTTCCTTCTAGGAGAATCCTTTGACAACAAATCTGGCTTTATGTTTTTCAATACTTCCATCAGCTACATGTTTGATTTTGAATAGCCATTTAGATGAGACAACTGATTTGTCTTTAGGTCTTGGCACAATGTCCCAGACATCATTCTTTATGATGGATTTTTATTCTTCAACCATGGCATCCATCCATACTTGCTTTTAAAGTGCTTCCTCAACATTTGAAGGTTTAGATTTTATAAGTTCACTCATGAGAGAAACATAGTTGGAGTATCTATTAGGTTTCTTCCTTTCCCTAAAAGTACCCTCAGAAGCTCCATAAATCTTTGTTTCTTCAATTGTTTTCCTTGCCAAGAGTGGTCTTTTATGATTAATGGTTGAAACTCTAGTTTCAAGAGTAGAGTTTAATGGTTCATTATCATTCTTTATAGGAATCTCCCTCTAAAGCTCAAGATCAAGATCTTCTTGAGGGTTTTCTTCATCTACTTCCATAATGTCTTTAGACCTCTTGAAAGCAATGTCTTCTTGGAAGGTTACATCTCTGCTAAGCTCAATTAAGTTTTGACCAAGTATGTTTATCCTGTAGGCTTTAGATGTTTCACTATACCCAACAAATATCCCACTCTTCCCTGATGGTTCTAATTTGGTCCTTTTCTCTTTAGGAATATGGGTATAAACAAGACAATCAAATATCCTAAGATGGCTTATGTCAGGTTTAGTCCCGGTGAAGGTTTCTTCAGGGGTTTTACCGTCTAGGATAGAGTGAGGACATCTATTTTGGATATAAACAGCTATGTTGGAGGCTTCAGCCCAAAATGAGATATGAAGATTTTGATCATGCATCCTAGCTTTTGTTGCTTCCACTATGGTTCTATTTTTCCTTTCAGCTACCCCATTATGTTGAGGGTTGTAAGGAACAGTGTACTCCCTCTTAATCCCAGCCGAATTACAAAATTCTTTAAAATTATCAGAGATGTATTCTCCCCCATTATCAAACCTTAGGGTTTTGATTCTTTTCCTGGACATGTTTTCAACTAAGGCTTTGAATTGCTTAAATTTAGTTAGAACTTTATTTGATTCTTTACACTTTAGAAAGTAAATCCAAGTTTTCCTAGAGTAGACATCAACAAAAATAACATAATACAAAAATCCTCCTAGCAAGGCTACTGTCATTGGTTCACATAAATCAGAATGGATAAGTACTTTTTTTTAGATCTACTCTCACTATTATGGAAAACACCCTTGGAGTTCTTTCCTAAAGCACAACCCTTGCAAACCCCTTCATGATCTTGCTTTAATTTAGGTATAACATTTACAATATTCATCATAGAAGATAGGGCACGAAAGTGAAGATGTCCTAACCTTCTATGCCATATTTCATTAGTAGAAGATAAATCGTTGATTAAGGCTTGAGAGGGAGAAGTGATAATTTATATAGGCACCCATCTCGAGTCCCTAAGGTATGTGCCTTCTTGATATTTGAGTTCTTAGGCCATGCTAGAACCTTTCCATCCATGAAAGCAATCTTCAAGTGCTGATATGGAAACTAGATTTCACTTGATGCCTGGGACAAATAGTACACTAGATAATTGAAGAGACACACCCGATTTGAGTTGAATAGTGCAAGTTCCAACTCCTTTTACTGGGTAGTTTGAATTGTCTCAATTGGTGACTTCTTCATTTGATCCTTCATCTAGACTATCTAGTTGTTCTCTGAATCCTGTAATGTGTCGGGAGGCTCCACTATCAATGACCTAGGTATTTCTACTATTTGATATCTCACTCAATAGTGTTGAATAGAATATAAGTCTTTCTGCATCCTTATTCTTACTTACTTCTGCTAGTGAGGCTTGATGTTTGATATTGTCTGGGCATTTTATAGCAAGATGTTCGAATTTATCACATTTGAAACATTGAACTCTAGACACGTCTCTTCTTCTTTTATTTGAATGCCTATTATGGTTGTCCTTTCCTTTCTTTTGTTTGAAGTTGTTTCTCTTTTTTTTCTTGTGGGAATTTACATTAAGTACTTGAATTTCTACTAGAATCTTCATGGCTTGGTTGTTATTCTTTATCCATAGAGTTTTCTCATCATTATCATCTGGTATGGGTACAGCCCTTTCCACATATGTGTTCAGGTCTTGTTCTCTTAGTGCCATCATTATTCTGAATTTCCATGATATGAAATTTGTGGCACCTTCTAGTTTATCTTCAAATCTCCACTCAACATTTTGTTTGACTATAGTTTTATAGAGCCTTTAATGGTAGTTAGATTTCTCCTCTAAATTCTATCTAATTGCATCTTTTCTTTAGCTCTGATACCATGTTAAGATGTGATCAAATTTGGAATAGAGGAAATTTTAATTTTTCTAATTTATTTCCTTATGTATGTATAGTGAAACTATAGTGTACTAGTGTTAGAATAATATTCTAACTTCTATGAGATTGCCTATATGATGCTGTGAACTTCAAATACAATAATGATATACTTCTTTACTTGAGAATACTTGATATGGATCTCTATTGTAACTTGTAATAATACTTGTAGATTTTTTTTGTATTTTCCAAGTTACTCTTTCAATGTGTATATATATGATATAATAGGACATGTCTCCCATAGGGAAATGCCTTTGTTCATGTAGAGACATGTCTCTTAATAATTATTTTAATCATTCATTTGTTACCAATAATATATACCATTGAACTAATCGATAATCATCGATTTACAGCTTAATAATGATGATGCAAGATAGTCGATATAATAATTGACTCACATAATATATGACAGCGGCAGTCGATATGGGTATCGATTGTGATAACCACAGTCAATATCATAATATATATTGATACCAATGATGTGTATTGGTCGATAGTGGTTATCAACTATGATAACCACAGTCCATGTTGACTGTGATCATCACACTTGATACCAACTATGCCTTTATTGATTCTTGCATTTCCGTTGATTGTTGGTTTCATTGATTATTAAGTTGATTCTCATAATTGACATTATAGTTGATGTCACACATGAAATCTTGTTTAGTGTATTATCATCATTATATATATATATGACAATTATTTATTATTTATAAGTATATATGTATATATATATATATAATATATGTATATGTATATGTATAATATATCTCTTATATATATATATATATATATATATATATATATATTATGTATATATAATATATATGTCATCTAAATAATTGTCATCAATATTAATAATGCTTCATGATAATAGAGGAGGATAGATATCAAATGTTTAAGGCCAATAGGCCACTCAAACATTTGATTTCATCGATAGGAATCATCTAATCGAAACTACAATCATTAACAGACAATTAAATTTTGGTAGGATAGATGGGTGAAGGATGCAGCCTTAAAGGATATTCATCTGTTCAAGCCTCTTGTATCACATTTTGAAGATCTTGAGGGTGTGTTGTTTGAGGATTATTGGATGGAGGGCCCATAATGGAAAACACTCCTTTCCGTGGGGCCTAAATTAAAAGAATCTTGTGACAGTATACAACTAATGATGGATAATTGGCCCAGTTCTCGCAGGGCTTGCGAGGATGCAATAATTTTGGGAGGACATAATAGTGGTTGTATCAAAGTTTGATAACGTTATATGCACTTCTTCAAAGAGAGGAATCTCACAAATTACTCACTTGATCAGACTGATTGGTTTCCTAAAGGTATGCCCAAGGCTAATGCCTTTTGTGGATCGCTTGTAAGCGCAAGGTATTAACTTGGGCTAGACTATAGCTTTTTGGCAAATTAAGCACTTATTGGTGTGTTTTATTTAAGCGCAAAGTAGAAATGAATGAACACTTGTTTCTACATTGTGATTACTCAAATCAAATCTTGAGTCTTTTCATGAGATAGGGTTTGAATTGGGTTGTTGTCATGTCCCCTCTTTAGTGACATGTCATTTTTCAGTGGATTTGCCTATCATGGACTCTCGTAGGCAAGATGGTTTTGGTGAGAGAGTCATTCTGATGATTATTTGGGGATTAGATGGTCTTATTTGCTCTTGGAGAGATGGTGTTTATCATATTTTTATTATAATGTGTTATGTGGGGCCAAAATGTTATAATTTTGAGTTGAGTTGCACTTTTTTATTTTATAAAGTTACTTTTTATATAAAAGTGCATTATAAAGGGATTTTATAAGAATATTTTATGGATACTTCTAGAAGTTCTAGTGGCTTCTTAGAAAAGTGAATAAATAGAGTGCTTGGCCTCTCATTTGGAAATCTCATGACTTGAGTTTACACTACTTTTCTCTTTGAGCATTTGTGGCGCCATCTTGGTCTGCAGATTGTCATTTGATCATTAGGAACGGAGTTTCTTAAGGATTTGCATAACTGAGGAGGTGAAATATCCTTTGAAGGGTTGCACTTTGGAAGTGGTATTCAGCCATTTCAAGTTGAGCTTATTTGGGGTCCTCAAACTTACTTGAGGGTTTGAGTTTTTGATTGCAAGAGAAAAAAAAGTACATCCGAAAAAGCAAAGCGAAAAAGCAGATCCAAAAAAGCAGTCCCGAAAAAGCAAAGCAAAAAAGCAGATCCGAAAAAGCAGAGCGAAAAAGCAATCCAAAAAAGTTTTTGCTACAAGTCTAATTCAGTTTTCAGATTTTCAGGATAGGGTTTTGGAACCACATTTTTGCTCATATCTTCTTCATTACTCAGCATATCATTCTGGGTATTTTTGCATCGGATTTCTATCGTCGAGGAAATAAAGATAGCTACATTTTGGAGTCCCAAAATGCCATGATTTATTTTTAAGGAATTTTCAAAATTCCTAGACATTTGCGAAAATCTGCAAGAAAGTACATTTTCAGATTTGGGGTGACTTTGGCTTGGGTGTTGGCATCTTCAGCACTGGTAAAAATTATCGCAGCCATCTACAATCAAGTTCCTCACTTCTCATTTGGCATTTGGCATATTTTCTGAGAAATGTATGTTTTCAGCCGAGTATAAAATATAGCTTCAGCACTTTACTATTTTACATTGTACTTGTCTTTGTTTGCCATCTGGCATTATTGGTATCAAAGGAAGGCTAGGATTTTGCAAGTGAAAGGGCATTGTAATTTTTAGTCTATCTATATTGCAAACCTAGGGTTTGATGATCATATTATTGGCTGAAATATGTATGGCATTGTTGCAAATTGTTGATATATGAATGGCATATGGTTTTAAGCAATTTCCTACGTCATTGATAGTGTTTTAGATGGTATTTGGTTGCTATCTATTATTCTGAAATTTTGGGACAGCGAAATCATATATTGCAAAATAATTTTCTATCTACATTTTGAGTTACATTTTTGAGGGGTTTTAGTGGCCTATTGGTAAGGGTCATTACAGTGGTATCAGAGCGGTGTTCTTGCCATCCTGTTGGGTAAGAAATCTTTATGCATCCTTCAGCATTTGGGCATCACAGGTATTATACACGCGGGAGAGCTGCACTTGAGGGTGAGCAGGAATTCCGAGATATACTTACTATGGGTGAGAGACAGTCACAGAGTCCACCTAGAATCCCTAGGACTGATGATGATGAGGCTAGAGACTTCTTCCGGGCTATGACTACTGGACAGCAGGAGATAGTTCAGTCTATACGTGCATTGACCACTATGATGGAGAGAGTTGCAAGGGTCCTTACGACAGAGATCATGATTGTCCTATGAGGCCTAAGGGAAAGGCCAACAGGGTTATGTGGGCTTACTAGGAGGGTTCAGATTCTGACAATTCTGGACTTGAGGATGATCATAGTGATGCAGAGCCCAAGGCAGAGACAGAGGCTTCAGAACCTAAGGAGGAGCCCGAGTTGCACTTACAGAAGGCACGCTTGTCTAGCATTCAGCAGGAAGGATCTTATAGACTGCGTGGTGTTCTAGCAGGGCAGAGAGTTATTATATTGGTTGGTACAGGTGCTACGCACAATTTTATTGATGCACGTTTTATTGAACACCGTGGTATTATGATTGAGGAGTTTGAGGGACTACGAGTACAGGTTGCTGATGGTTACACTCTTAAGTGTAACAGGACGGTGAGAGATCTGCCCTTACGCCTAAACAACTATGAGTTCAAGGCGGACTACCATGTTGTCAACATGGGTGATCTGGATATTGTGTTGGGGATGAAGTGGTTACACTCATTGGGAGAGGTCACTTTCAGATTGAAGGACATGGAGATTAACTTTGAGGTGGATGGCAAATAGCATATTTTGAGAGCCATCAGAAATAGTGACATCAGGACTATTTCTTTCAGACGGATGGAGAGGTTGGCTAGACATGATGGTATAGAGTGGGCAGTAGTATGCACTCTCATGCCTACACAGGAGGGACAGCATAAGACAGAGTATCATCCAGACATTCAGAGGTTGAGAGTGAAGTATGGTAGAGTCTTCAGTGACATCCCACCTCGTAGGCCACCAGACAGAGGTATTGAGCACATCATTGAGTTAGAGGAGGGTGCTAAACCCGTGATGATTACACCCTACAGGCATCCTAAGAGACTCAAGGATGAGATAGAGAAAACCATCAAGGAGTTGCTTGCGATGGGACACATCAACCCGAACAAGTCTCTTTTTGCTTCTTCGGTAGTATTGGTGAAGAAGAAGGATGGTACTTTGCGAATGTGCATTGACTATAGGGTGCTGAATAAGAAGACAATTAAGAACAGGTACCCCATTCCACAGATTGATGATCTGATTGATGAGATCCATGGTGCATGTTATTTCACGAAGATTGATTTGAGATCCGGCTATCATCAGATCAGAGTTAGAGAACAGGATATTGAGAAGACCACCTTCAGATGTCATTGTGGGCACTTTGAGTTTGTGGTCATGCCATTTGGGCTGACCAATGCGCCAGCTACTTTTCAGTCTACTATGAACAAGGTCTTCCATCATCAATTGAGGAAGTATGTGTTAGTCTTCTTCGATGATATTCTGATATACAATCGGACTTGGCAGGAGCAGATGGAGCATCTAGAGACAGTTTTGGGGATCTTGCAGTCGGAGTCCTTGTACGCCAAGGAGTCCAAATGTGATTTGGGCATGACAGAGCTATTGTATTTGGTTCACATCATTAGTGCAGAAGGAGTAAGGATGTATCCTGATAAGATCCGTGCTATTGTGGATTGGCCTACTCCAGAGAACTTGACACAATTGAGACGGTTCCTTGGGTTGTGTGGTTTCTACCGCAGATTTGCTGAAGAAGGGAGCCTTTGTTTGGACACCTGAGGCACAGGCTTGCTTTGAGAGATTCAAGGAGATCATGACTACATGCCCTGTGTTAGCATTGCCCGACTTCTCAAAGCCATTTGAGCTTTACTGCAATGCATCTAGAGAGGGTATCGGTGTTGTTCTGATGCAGGACAAGCACCCCATTGCATTTGAGAGCAGGAAGCTCCGTGGGCCAGAGAGATCATTTAGTAAATATGACAAGGAGATGTTAGCCATTATGCATGCATTGGCTAAATTCAGGCAGTATCTGGTGGGTGGTAAGTTTTGCATTAAAACTGACCACAATAGTTTGAGACATTTCCTTGGACAGAGAGATCTCAATGACAGGCAGTAAAAGTGGGTTAGTAAGCTACAGGCTTATGATTTTGACATCTCCTATGTGAGAGGGACTCAAAATGTGGTAGCAGATGCTTTGTCACGCAGACCACATTTCAGTGGTATGGTTGAAATATCTGAGGATTGGAGGCATTTGATTATTGCAGAGTATGCTAGACACCCATGGGCATCCGGGATTGTTGATGGGACAGTTGTTGATACCAGGTACACACTTGTGGATGATTTGATTATCTACAAGAACAGGATATCTTAGTCCCAGGATCGAAGGTGAAGCGTATTGTTATGAGAGCTCTCCATGATTCACCTACAGCTGACCATCCTGGATACTTCAAAACTTACAGGCAGGTGCGAGAGTGTTTCACTTGGAAAGGGCTCAAGGCCGATGTGTTGCAGTATGTACGAGAGTGCCTTGTTTGTCAGCAAACAAACAAGAGCACACCTTTCCAGCAGGGCTCCTACAACCACTTCCCATTCCTGACAGGAAGTGGGAGTGTATATCAATGGATTTCATTACGGGCTTGCCTAAGGCCCAAGGGCATGATTGCATCTATGTGGTGGTGGACAAGTTGACGAAGTATGCACACTTCTTTCCTATCACTACTACTTACACAGCAGTGCAGGTGGCTGAGGTCTTCTTCAAAGAGATTTTCAGACTACATGGGATACCCCGGAGCATAGTGAGTGACAGGGACAGCAAGTTCTTGAGTCATTTTTGGCAGGAGGTGTTTCGTTTATGTGGCACTGAGCTTACATCTAGCACCAGTTACCACCCGCAGACTGATGGGCAGACTGAGATAGTAAATAAGTGGGAGGAAGGCTACTTGAGGAACTATGTGGCACGGCAGCAAAAGGCATGGGTTAGGTGGATTTATCTATGTGAGTATTGCTACAATACCACATACCACATGTCTATTCAGATGACTCCTTTCAGGGCACTATATGGTTATGAGGCACCGAATTTTCTGGATTTGCTTGAGTGATGTTAGAGTTCCTCGTGCTGAAGATTTGCTTCAGGAGAGTAAGGACATTGTTGATGCTCTCAGAGATAATATTGTCAGGGCACAGAATCAAGATAAGCAGTATGCAGATCAAAAGCGGACAGAGAGGAGTTTTGAGGTTGGTGACATGGTTTATCTCATGTTGCAGCCCTATAGACAGTCTACCCTGGGGAAGAGTGGATCGGAGAAGCTTAAGCCTAGGTACTATGGTCCTTTCAGGATTATTAGGCGTATTGTAGAAATGGCATATGAGCTTGAGCTTCCAGCAGACAGCAGGGTACACAATGTTTTCCATGTGTCACACCTCAAGAAGGCGTTGGGTTAGCATGTTGTGCCTTCAGCAGTTCTTCCTCCATTGGATGATGAGGGGAAGTTGGTTCTTGTTCCCGAGTACATCATTGACAGCAGAGAGGTGCAGTTCCGCAGGAGGACAATCAGGGAGTATTTGGTGAAGTGGAGAAATTTGCCTGAAGAGGATGCCACATGGGAGGGAGAAGATATTTTGCAGCACCCAACTTTGAGATTGCTTGAGGGCAAGCAATTTCAGGAGGGGCGGACTGTCATGTCCCCTCTTTAGTGACATGTCATTTTTCAGTGGATTTGCCTATCATGGACTCTCGTAGGCAGATGGTTTTGGTGAGAGAGTCATTCTGATGATTATTTGGGAATTGGATGGTCTTATTTGCTCTTGGAGAGATGGTGTTTATCATATTTTTATTATAATGTGTTATGTGGGGCCAAAATGTTATAATTTTGAGTTGAGTTGCACTTTTTTATTTTATAAAGTTACTTTTTATATAAAAGTGCATTATAAAGGGATTTTATAAGAATATTTTATGGATACTTCTAAAAGTTCTAGTGGCTTCTTAGAAAAGTGAATAAATAGAGTGCTTGGCCTCTCATTTGGACATCCCATGACTTGAGTTTACACTACTTTTCTCTTTGAGCATTTGTGGCGCCATCTTGGTCTGCAGATTGTCATTTGATCTTTAGGAACGGAGTTTCTTAAGGATTTGCATAACTGAGGAGGTGAAATATCATTTGAAGGGTTGCACTTTGGAAGTGGTATTCAGCCATTTCAAGTTGAGCTTATTTGGAGTCCTCAGACTTACCTGAGGGTTTGAGTTTTTGATTGCAAGAGGAAAAAAAGCGGATCCGAAAAAGCAAAGCGAAAAAGCAGATCCGAAAAAGAAGATCCGAAAAAGCAAAGCGAAAAAGAAGACCCCAAAAAACAAGGCAAAAAAGCAGATCCAAAAAAGCAGAGCGAAAAACAATCCGAAAAAGTTTTTGCTACAAGTCTAATTCTATTTTCAGATTTTCAGGATAGGGTTTTGGAGCCACATTTTTGCTCATATCTTCTTCATTACTCAGCATATCATTCTGGATATTTTTGCATCGGATTTCTATCGTCGAGGAGATAAAAATAGGTGCATTTTGGAGTCCCAAAATGCCATGATTTATTTTTAAGGAATTTTCAAAATTCCTAGACATTTGCGAAAATCTGCAAGAAATACATTTTCAGATTTGGGGTGACTTTGGCTTGGGTGTTGGCATCTTCAGCACTGGTAAAAATTATCGCAGCCATCTACAATCAGGTTCCTCACTTCTCATTTGGCATTTGGCATATTTTCTGAGAAATGTATGTTTTCAGCTGAGTACAAAATATAGCTTCAGCACTTTACTATTTTACATTGTACTTGTCTTTGTTTGCCATTTGGCATTATTGGTATCAAAAGAAGGCTAGGATTTTGCAAGTGAAAGGGCATTGTAATTTTTAGTCTATCTATATTGCAAACCTAGGGTTTGATGATCATATTATTGGCTGAAATATGTATGGCATTGTTGCAAATTGTTGATATATGAATGGCATATGGTTGTGAGCAATTTCCTACATCATTGATAGTGTTTTAGATGGTATTTGGTTGCTATCTATTATTCTGAAATTTTGGGACAGCGAAATCATATATTGCAAAATAATTTTCTATCTACATTTTGAGTTACATTTTTGAGGGATTTTTAGTGGCCTATTGGTAAGGTTCATTACAGTTGTTCCTCCCCATTTGCCTCGTCTTTTGGCAGGTTGGAGCCAAAAACTCAAAAGCGATGTGCTGAAATTTATTTGGGATTGCTTACTGGATTGCTTACTGGCACTGGCAGAAGTGTCTCACCCTATATTGCCAATAAAAAATTTTGAAATGTTTTGCTAGTTAAGTGAACAACTTGACAATGCAAACAACAAGCTTCTTCTGATAAGGAAATCTGATTGGGATCTTTTCAATGATCTTTCAATGTTATGTTACAGATTTCTTTCTGAAAACTTTGCTCAATGAATTCAACATCATGAACATGCATTTAATGGTTTACTGCTGTCACAAATCTGGTTTCAATTTTTCATTTGCATTTGACTGCCATCCCAAATGTTTTGGAAGATATCATACCACAACAATACTTCATTCTATTAAAGTGCTGTATAGATGAATCTCCAACACAAAATACCTCAAGTATGCCAATCATCATCTGTTGCAGGTCTGATAATATGCCGATATGTGCTGCTACAGGCCACAGAGCATGAATAACTCACTCAGCACTCCTAACACCCAGACAACACTAACCAAGAAGCCAAAATGTTCACCTCTAGAAATCACTCCAAAATCCTTGCCAACTCAATTCTGGAGACTGTCATGAACAATGTGGGTCTGATATACCCAGTTCAAATGCTGTTTTCAGGTCTGATATGCTCTTTATGAGTGATAGAGGTTTGAGAAAGGACTGTTACTCGTACAATCAGCAGAGGGGCCCACTAATAACAACCTCCAATCAACTTTGGCTCACTGATTTGTAAAGGAATAGGTCAGTTATGAAAACCTTGGCAATGAATAGGTCAGAAAATGGTATGATACAGTCTCCAACAGCAAAGGTAACCTCCGTCATCAACTTCCAACTTCACCTCGGACACCCTACTAATGGACACAAGAACCTTATTCACTCCTAGCTTGTTTGGCAACCTCCAAATGGCAGGAAAAAGGTCAAACACAGATCTGAAAATATTTTTCAGGCATACCCAGCTCAGTCAAAGGCACTGGGACAAAGCAAACAGCTAGGAACCAAGTCAAATCACCTTCAAAACTCCGCACATTCAATTCCCAAGGGTAGCAATCAATGTTTATTTCAGAGTGAATCATATAGCAAATACCACCGTAGAGTTGTGAGTCACTATTCACATCACTGTAGCACCCAACAATAACCAACACTCAGTTTCAACACATAGTGTGTCCAGCCTCCTTCACAATTTTCAGCAATAATAATCCAAACTCACACAGACTGCACTGATAGAAACAACACAAATGATCAAATCCAAATATACTATGAAATACCTAAATGATATCTCCAACAAACACCAGCTGTGGTAGATCATCCACCACAGAAACTGATTTCTAGAAGAGAGTTTTCCGATTTCATCCTCCAAAGGCTTGAGACGAACCACTTTCAATCTCTAAACCAACGAGGTTTCTTCTTCTCAATCAGAGATAAATATCAGAAATAATAAACTTTGGCATATCATCATATCCAAAATGAAGGCAAAACTCCAAAATGTAGAAACTCAAAAGAGTAATTAGGGCAACACAAAGATAATAAAATATTATACTTTTTCCCTTTAAAATATTTATTTTTCTCACCTCAAGTGGATGTTGTAATGGTTGCCCTTGTTCTCATTTTTTCTTTTAATTTGTTTGACAATAATGTAAATAGATATTTGGAACCAACCAATATACTGAACCAATAACAGCAATACTAATAGCAGCATATATAAAACTGAAAATAATCACTAATTTGCAACCATTAAACTGTAAACAACATTATGAGCAACCCACTCAAACTTAAAGTCTGATATTTATTTTCAATATTCAGAATTACAATGCCAATATAATATATTCCATGAAGTTCAGTTCAGATTACATATATATAATATAATGCTTATTGCTACTCAAACAAAGATGACAAGGAATGCATACCACAAAGGAGTCCTAGACCTGATACGCTGACTAAAACTTTGTTTCAGACTTGCTACAGCCAACATACTCTGTATATAACCCCTTAAAATGTACAGCCAGCTTATAGAAGACTATATGCAGCACTTAGCAATTCAAACTCAACTCCCAGCAGCTCAAGCAATCACCTTGAATGGTCTAAACTTCGTAGATGAAATGAACAACTTCGATAATGTAATCAGATCTACCTTTAAGCTCAACTGAATCCTCCTGACTGTATCTTTCAATAAATCATATCAATGATAAATTAAACTTCTTGTCCATTTTAAACAATTACCATCTACATGTCACCGTCACTAGATGTCCAGTCATGCCCAAAATGACTTACTATAAATAGTAAGTATGCCCAAAACTACCTCAAAACCCCTCAAAATGGTTTGCCATTGAAACTGCCTAGGCCAAATGACCTCTAAGTCCCTTTATGTCTTGGTCAAAGAAACGAGAATCGGAATCGGATCGGAATCGTTTTGGCCAAATCAAATCGCGAATTGGCCATGAATCGGAATCAAATCGGCCATGAATCGGCAAATTTTAAAAACCCTAGATTTTAACAATTTAAAACTTATTTCAGACACCCTTTATTGAATATAACTTAAACACAGTATAACATTATCAAATAGAAGCTAACATACATAAACAAGGAACATAAATGATAAATCCATCACATACGCTACATGTAAAATGTAAATTGTAGCTGAACTGAAGTAAATAGAAATCTGAAATCATATTATCATAATGAGTCAAATCATAGAATGTAATATTAAATATGTATGTGAGATGAAGATCCATAAGACATCAAATCATAAACTTATGTGAGATGAAGATCCATAAGACATCAAATCATAAATGTATGTAAGATGTGTTATGTATGTGGAGCCTAACCAGACTTTTCTACGGGGTCTTGGGCCAGCGCCCCAGGCGGGGTCAAGGGGCAGCGTCCCTTGCGGGGGCCCTATGGGGCAGCGCCCCAGGGTGGGATCAAGGGGCAGCGCCCCTCGACGCCAACAATGACTTAATAATATTGTAAAGGGTCAGCCATCAATTTTCTATTAGTCGGAGTATATTTGCATTTTTCTGCTTATTATTCTAACAAGATGAAGATCCTCTCTTCTACTCATACTAAGCAAATAGAAGACCCTTTAGGATTAAAACAAAAAGAAAATGCCATCTAAACCTAAAAAAAAATAAGTCAAACTTTTTTTTTTTTGACTTCACAAATCTACCTGACACGGCTGATTCACGACATCCGATTCAGGCGATTCATGCCATGAATCGCCTGAATCGGCGATTTAGGCGATTCACCTGAAAAAACCGCCGATCACGATTCACGATTCAAAAAAAAATGTTTTGCCTGAATTGAATCATGAATCGCCCGATTCAAGCGATTCATGGGCGATTCTCGAAACACTGGTCTTGGTTAGCCTACGAGACCATGGGGAAATAGGCTAACAACACACCATATCATGAACGTTGGAAAGGGGACATTATAGTCCACCGTTCCCAAAATTACTTGTCCTCAAGCAATTTCAACTCTGGATGCTGCAAGATCTAATCACTCTCCCATGTAGCATCTTCAACTGGCAGATTCCTCCACTTAACCAAATATTCCTTAATTGTCCTACTTCGGAGTGTCCTCTCCCTAGTATCAATGATCACCTCGAGCCAATATCAATTTCCCCTCTTCATCCAAGGGTGGCAATTTTGTTGATGGAACTACATTATGGCCTAAAACCTTTTTATGCCTGGAAACATGAAATACATAATGCACTTTACTACTGGCCGACAATTCTAGCTCGTAGGCCACCACCCCAATGCGATGACTCTGAATGGACCATTAAATTGTGACTTAAGTTTCTCAGCGCCACTCTTCTTCAACAAAGACTGTCTATAAGACTAGAGTCTCAAATAGACCATATCGCCAATCTCAAAACTATGCTCAACCCTATGTTGATCAGCATATAACTTATGTTGATTTTTCTCTTGCTAGATGTTCTCCTTGGGTCCTTTAAGATGTCCTAACTCTCCTGCAAATATTTTGTCTTAGGCACCCTGTTGTCCTTAAAGAGAATCCATGAAATTTGGGACCTCATACCCATACAATGCCATGAATGGAGTAATCTTTATAGTCATGTGGTAGGTGGTATTGTAGCAATACTCACCCAAATGTAACCATCTGACCCAAGCCTTCTGCTACCCTAGCACATAATTCTATAGATAACCCTACCCATTTGTTCACTATCTCTTTCTGGCCATCAATTTGTGGATGAGAGCTAGTGCTAGGAGTGAGCTTTGTGCCACTCAATTTGAAAAGATCCTGCTAGAATAAACTCAAGAACTTATTGTCCTTATCACTCATGATATTCTTGGGAGACTGATGTAATCTAAACACCTCTCTGAAAAACAAGTCAGCCACTTGGGCTGCTTTGTAAGCGACTGCAATGGCAAAGAAGTGTGCAAATTTAGTTGACCTGTCAACCACCACATAGATGCAGTCATTACTCTGTACCCTAGGCAATCCGGTAATGAAGTCTATCGAAATGCTTTCCCACTTTTGATCTAGAATCGATAAGGGCTGAAGTAAACCAGCTGGAAATGTATGCATGTTCTTATTCTATTGGCATATCGGACACTCCCTAACATACTTCTAGACTTCATTCTTAAGTCCCTTCCATCTGAACCTTTCCCGGATCTGCCTGTATGTCTTGAAAAATCTCGGGTGGCCAGCCAGTGAAGCATCATGGAATGTCCTCAAAATCACTTTGTTGAAGTGAGAAGGGACTAGATAAATCCTATCCTTATAGTAAATAAGTTTACCAATCACTGCATACCTGGCATTCTAAATTGTGCCCTCAATCAAACATGTTGCCCATGAATCTTTAGCATATTCAACTACAATTTTATCCTTCCACTCATCTGATATCTCCACCAAAGGGCATATGTGTGGTCTTCGAGAGAGTGCATCTGACACCACATTCTTCTTTCCTTTGACATTCAATGTCAAAGTCATAGGTGTAATGTCTCCATTTCGAGCGAGCATTGGAGTTAGTGGATTTTGCCTATCATTGGGTACTTGTAGGCTAATACTGGTGATTAGAGGACCCTGTTGTAGATTTTGGCCCCGTTTTGAGAGACTTACTATTTATAGTAAGTCAACATATAGTTTTACTGAGCTCGGATGATTTAGAGGAGTTATATGATGCTCTCAAATTTTATGTCTGGCTTCCCGTTTGGACTCCAAGATTCTTGGAGGGAGCGTCTATTTTAAGTGAGTCACCCAGTCAAGTTCATTCATCATCTTTCATCATCAGGATCACTCTTGTGCTGTCAAATTTTGATTATGATGCTTCCTCAGTCGTTTTCGCAAGATGATTGAATTATGATTATTATTTAATTAAATCAGCTAAGATTGTCATTTTTATTGGGAATCTATTGTGGGCATCTTAGTGTTATAGCTCGTTGAAACCGGGTTGAGTAGTTTTAAATCTTGAGCTCATAAAATAGGGACCCTATGTGTCAGAATAGCATTATTTTAATAAACGGTCATTTTCATCATTAAAGTGGAAAGAAATATAATGGTTTATTAAATTTAAAATGTACACATAAAGCAAAGTCTTTATGTAAGTGAAAAGTGTGTGAGAGAAGATATATTTTATTATAAAAGCAATGCTTTGGGCAAAAGCAATTCATTCGATGATATCTATTGTTTGCATTTTGTGGAGAAGTTTGGGAGAAGGGTTTGAGGGTTTGCTCTTGGTTTTGAAGAAAGAAGAATCTTCTTCAGAATTCTGCACACTTTGAGTTGGACTCAAATTGCCAATGAATTGTGTGGTTAATTGTTGTTAGTGTATTGATTTTGGAGAGTCTGTTCGGCTGGAGATTGGAATTGCACATGGCTGTGATAGCTCAGATTTGGATGTAGCAACCAAAATACAGTTTAGTAAGGCAATCGTACTTCAACCTTGGCTGCGTATTGTGATGTAAGGCATTTCTCCTTGCAAGGGAACTCCAATTAATTGTTGGCATCCATTTATAAGGGATGGGATACTTCCATTAGTGGCTGCGAGCATTCTTAAGGAAGTAGCGTTTTCATACAAAAAGCTGCATACAACATACAGGCTGCGTCCAATTCTAGTATGTTACATTCCAAAAGAAAAGTCCTTTGTTTGTCATTAAATGTGTTGTCATTTTTATATTTGAAGCATTTGAATTAAATCATTTGGTGAGATTTGGAGTTAAAAGTAATTTTTTGTTTGAGACTATCTTTATATTAAAAAACAAAACAAACTATGCATACACATTCAGAAAATCAGAACTTAAACATTGCATGCCAACCATTTGACAAAATGTCAAAAGGTTTGAAATTGGGTTTCAGAAGTTAGAACCAGCAAGGGTTTCTACAATGGTATCAAAGCAGTTTCTTGTCATCCTGTGGGGTTGGAAATTTTGAGTTCTCACGCTTGATTTGTGACTGATCAGCACTCTTGCAAGTTTTTTTTAATCATGGACAAATACAAGATATCTAGTAAATATGGAAACTAGTTGAGGAGTGTGTCATGTTTCAGGAAACAAACAGGTGCCCTAGAAAATGAAATGGATAAATTGGGGCAAACACAGGAAAGGCTAAAAGCACAACTTTCAGATCCGGCAATTGTTGATAGGGCAACTAAGTTTATGGTTTCCTTCTTCAAAAAGTCTTTCTCACAGAGAAAGCAAGAAGAGAAATGAGAGGATTGTATAGGTGTAGCTTCAGCAGCCAGCAACCATCAGGTAGCGGAGCCTTTGCTCAGTGAGGCAGCTACTAGTCCTTATCAACGTTCCAGGACTCGCCGAGTCCATGCCTGACTCGGCGAGTCCAAGCCAGAGTCAGGCCAGCCGAGTCTGGCTGCCTCTGGACTCGGACTCGGCCGAGTCCTGCAGAGTCTATGGACTCTCCAGACTCAGCGAGTCCCAATGCCTAGACTCGGCCGGTGGTCAGCGCTTTTCAGCGCTTAAAAAAAACATTTTTTTATTATTTCACTTCGTTTTTTTGGTTTGTTTTGCCTTTTATAATATGTCTTTGACCTAAAAAGGTCATTCTATCACTTGCATAAGGAAAGAAGAGAGAATGGAGACTTGGAGTGGGTTGATCAGGTGGATCAAGACGCAGAGGCAGTAGTGATGGCATAGGAGGAGGCTAGAGCACGAGGAGACCCAGTGCAGGACCCTAAGGCTGAGAGTGGTGGATCCGAGTCTGATGATGAGGATTATGGGGAGGGTGATGATGAGGAGGATGATGAGGAGGAGGTTTCCGATGAGCATGTCACTGAGGATCCTATTTCAGTTCAGCCTCAAACATAGGGAGAGAGGATGGCTATAGAGTCTTCCATTTGTCATTTTAGGCGTACTCGTAGGAGGACATAGGCTACTATGAGGCTATGAGCCTTTATTTTGAATCTTTGATATATGTTTTGAACTTCTCATTCTATGGATTTCATATTCCATGAATATTGTAGACATTTTGATTTATCATTTGACAGTGACACTATATTTCAGATTTCTATATGTTATTTGGTTTAACAGTGTCAGTAACTTTAACTAGTTTTCTTCAGAAATCCGTATTTTTACTTATGTGATCTATGCAAAGTTGTGTATGTGTGCAAAGGAGTTTCTATTTATCTCAATTATTGTGTATTAGATGTTAATTGACTAAATATTGCAGGAAAAAAACTTAAAATCCTTAAAAATCTTTGCATTTCATGGGTTTTTTTATTTGTCGAGTCCGAGTCCGAGTCCATTTTGAGCTTTTTGAGTCCAAGGCGAGTCTGAGTCTTGGAACTATGGTCCTTATACACGTGATGTTAGAGGCTCTTCTCAGGAGCATGTGGTTATGACAGACTTGCTTGAAGACAGTTGCATTGAGTCTCATCATTTCCATGAGACAAGAGCTCGTGATCATAGGAATGGTGATGACATGATAGCCACCATTGATGGCAGCCCTACATCAACTAATAGCAATGAAATTACTAATGATACGGGTTTTGATTTTTATGACACCAGTCCTATGTTTGAGCCTATTGATGTCGTTGATGATAGGGCAAGTGTAGAGGATGTTGTGGGTTAACTATGGGTTTTAACTCGCATGATGAGAGTGTTAGTTTTCAAGATTACATGCAAAATGCGAGTTATTCTAAATCTAATATCTATGACAGCAGTGAGTAACATTGTCAGCAGCATGAGATATCACAGGTTTTACAGGTTGATGAGATTGGCATTGGCGATGTGGACACTACTAATGATATTTATGAGGACAATGCATGTTGTTATGAGTCTGGTTTGTCATATCAGATATTGGGTGATGACTTAGAGTCGTTATTGGATGATGATGGGTCCCAGGATCATAGTTTACAGGGACTTATTATGGAGGGGGAAGCAGAGGCATGCGAGGAGTCTGATACAGTTGTGGCTTCCACTTCTTCAGATAAGACATTTGCAGAGGTGCCCAGTAGTACCTCATTGATGGACATGTGCAAGGCTGTTAGCGCACATGATGTTAGTGATCATGTGGTGAGCAATGAGGATACAACTTCCTATTACAGTGCAGTTAGTGACTCAAGGAGCGTACATGGGTGCTAGGAAATGCAGAGACATCATGGGACCAATCAACGGAAGGTGAGTGATAGTGATATATCTTTAGCTCTTGAGTATTATGATGCTATCCGACAGATGTTGGCTATATATGGTTGGGGTGCTCCTATGTCAGATGAGCACGGTGGTAGTTGTCTTTCCCTAGCAGAGATTCATTCACTTCGAGAGGCTGTCAGGATCTTGAAGCATAATCATTTACAATTGGTAGCTGCAAGGATTACCTTCTCGAGTGGGGTAGCACTTCTTACGAGGCATTGTTAGGGAAAGAGGAGGTAGTTGAGCTCACCCATGAGCTTGATGTGACTTTTGTGGTGTTAGCGAGCACCCAGTTGGCTCTTCAAGAATCACAAATGCAGTTGAGCGAGGTGACCATGGAGTTGGAGAGAGTACAGTCTACGCTAGCCACAAATCCAGTTCAGCTTCATATAGTGGTGGTTGGTGGTGAGTTGATATCCACGGATTGTAGTGATGGATGCGTTGAGGACACAATTATATCCATCCTTGATACAAATGCAATAGTTACAGATGAGCTGAGTACTTTAGTGGAGGACTACAAAGAGTTTCTTGTTGTACCATGTCCTACAATTGTTAGCACAATGTCAGATGCTACAGAACAGGTTATTGAGAGTTCTAATGTAGTAGTAGTGGATTTTTCAGAGTTGTGTGCGAGTTCATGACAGTACTCCTTCACAAGACTTGGGCAAGGTATCATCTGATTTGGAGACGAGCTTTCATGGGGATTTGTTTCCTTCTATCGGAAGCAAATCTATTACTTCACCTCACACAACTGGTGGCAATAGACAGTTGGTTGTGCCACAGTATCAGAGGGACCAATTGTGGATTGTAGGAGAGCAGGTTGATTCTACTTCATATAATTTCTACTGCACAGAGTCGTTTATAGAGTACTTGCTTGAGAGTTCGGTTTTGCGGGAGGGATCCTTCAGGACTTCTCAGGGTACGCTCATTCAGGGTTCTTACGGTATTCATCTTTTAGTGGAAAAGATTGTAGATACTTTGACTACAATGCTTCCTCACAGGGATTTTGTGGTTGGGTTTGTTGAGCGGGTTACCCGGGACCCTGCCCAGCAAGTTGTTCGAAATCAGACACTGGAGCCCTCTCTATTTTCTCAATTGGATTTTGATGAGAATCTCACAGGGATTGAGGCATTTCACCATGATTACACAGTAAGGAGTGCTCATCACTTCTCTTTTGACCAACCAGTTGAGGACTTGTTTGTGCGTCAGTGTGGGTTGGCTTCAGGGTTATATCATCCTTTTTGGGATGGGTTTTCTGCATCTGCAGTTGATGGGGTTAGTTACTGCAAGTTACCAAGAGGTGACTTGCAGGGTCAGTACATCCAGGATGGTTTTACAATGGACGAATATCTAGATTACAGGAGTACTCAGGGCATATTGGCAGGGTGTGCAGGTAGCTCTGGTTTGTCAAATGGTTTTGGACGTCCATTTTTCTTTGTTTTGGATGGTTGTGAATGTCATCTCTACTGGGATCCAAGTAGTGACAGGTTTGGCACTACGGGTTGTGTGGATCACTATGGTTGGCATGATGACAATGTGTTCGGGTTTGCTCAGTGGATGATGTTTTCTCCACAGGAGTTTGCAGGTGATTATAGGGACATTACTCCATTCTATCCTTGGGATCTAGGTAGACTTCTGTATTTTGTTTTTTTGAGATTGCTTGGGGACAAGCAATTTCAAAAATGGAGGACTGTAATGTCCCCATTTTGAGCGAGCATTGAAGTTAGTGGATTTAGCCTATCATTGGGTCCTTGTAGGCTAATATTGTTGACTAGAGGACCCTATTGTGGGTTTTGGCCTCATTTTGAGGGACTTACTATTTATAGTAAGTCAACATATGGTTCTCCTGAGCTCAGAAGATTTAGAGGAGTTATATATGACGATCCCAACCGGTGTTGAGAGGGGAGGGGTGAATCAACACCTATAAAACTTCTTTGATAGATCTGATGAAGTATACTTATAACTGTAAGCTAAACAGATTCAAGCAATCAATCAAACAGTGACACCAAATTTATCACGTGGAAACCCAATTTGGGTGAAAACCACAGTGTGAGGAGACCTCACAAATTCTGCACTCTTCTGAAGTGCGCCCTGTTAGGAGCCTTCATTATTAGAAGATTACAACGCACTATTAAATGCAACCCGGTTAAGGGATTTGTTACAATAAGGCCGGTTAGTGCCTGTCTAGTTAGAGGACTTAGAACACCTTACAAGATGTCACCCGATTAAGGGATTTGATACAAGGGACCTGTTAGAGTTCACCCAAATACTGGGATTTCACTATTGTAATTGTTAGAAAACAATAGAAAGATTGACCTTTTACAAATGGCTTTGCATAGCCTGATAAGATCTCTGTTATGATTAACTGAGAAGCATCACTGGTAGCCGCAAGTGTGTTCTCCTTGGTTGTTGTGCTTCTCTGCACTCTCTTCTCTTTCTTTTCTTTTCTATTCACCCTAGCTTCTTAAGAGTACAAGTTCACTCTTTTCTTCTGCAGAATGAAGGCAAACTCTATTCTCAACAGGCAGAAGAATATATAGAGTGCTTGCCCTAATTGCGCCTCTCATGCATGACCTAATTACAAATCCCTTTCGGATACATCACTCGGTGGAATATTAGTTCACTGAGGAAACATTCGATGCATGTTCTTGCTTTATCTTCTTTGTGAGGAAAAACAATAGATGCGTGTCAAGCACCTCTCCTTCACAAGAGATAACTCTTTGTTTTAAAGCCACAGACTTCGGCTTTAAAACCTTTAAACGCGCCTTGAACCGATCACCATGTTAACTCAAAGTCATCCGGATTTAGTGTTGTAAATCCCGGTCAAAGAGTTGGTTCAAACAGATAGTTGACTATGACTTCCCCGGTTCTTCGTATCATACCGAAGTCTTCACTTGATCGGTTGAGATCCTCATGTAGTGAACAAGTAAGAACTTTGACCTGTCACTTTTCCTTTCTTTACTTACCAGTTGAACCTTTTACTCAATTGCATTGTTGACACCAGTTGTATCCCTATCCTTGGTTGTATCCTTTACTCGGTTGCAGATGCACTTTGCTTAGAGACCGGTTGCTCTTGATGAGCAGATATAGTCTTTTCTTCTTTGCATAGTGTCATTGGTTGCCAAACCAGCCTCTTTACATACAGATCTCCTTAGATCTTTGGACCTTAGATTGAGATGACAAAACATCTCCTTTCTCTTTTCTCTTTTGCCAATCAATGACAATACTTAATTGCCATGTACCGGTAGCAGGCTTATCGATTACCATCTCTTGATGCCAACAATCTCCCCCTTTGGCATTGATGGCAAAACCTTAATGGACAATCATGTCACCTGTCCTATGTGCTTGTACCTTTGTATCACTACTACTGCCACTGTCGCTCATATACCGATTCATTGATATTGCCAAACTCTCCCCCTTTTGACAATAATGTCAAAGGCTAGTCAGAAAGACTACCTTAATGAAATCTGCTCCCCCTTCGAGTAGATGTACCTTTTTATCAGTCCATAAAAGATGAGGTGAAACCCTCTATTGAAGCATAATGAACTGATGGTCACCTTTGCTAGTTTACTGATGATCAGGAAGGGGTATCACCCCTAATTTACCTCTGAGATACTCAAAAGTACTCTTTGGTAATGGCTTTGTGAAGATATCTGCAATCTGTTCTTTTGTGGGAACATACTCCAATCTTACCTCTTTGTCTTGTACCAACTCTCTCAAGTAATGATACTTGATGGCAATGTGCTTTGTCTTGGAGTGCATGATAGGGTTTTTGGATATGTTTATTGCACTGGTGCTATCATAGTAGATTGCAATCGGTTCAAGTATCTATTCTTGGATTCCTTCCAGTATTTGTTTGATCCAGATCACCTATGTGCAATTGATTGCAACAACAACATATTCAGCTTCTGCAGTTGACTGTGAAATGCAATTTTGTTTCTTACTTGTCCAAGACACAATCCTTCCACCGATAAAGAATGCACAACCACTTGTGCTCTTTTTGTCATCAATGTTGCCATCCCAGTCTGGATCAGTGTAAACCTTTACTTGGAAGCCTCCCTTGTGAGGAAACCACAGGCCATGCTCCTCAGTACCCTTTAGGTATCTGAAAATTCTCTTCACTACTATCAGATGTCTCTTTGGGGTTTGCAGAGAATCTTGCAACTATGCCGACCGCATGTGCAATGTCCGGTCTACTGTGCACTGCATATTGTAATTTCCCTATCATGGACCGATAAAGTGTTTCATTTACTTCTTTTGCATCATCTTCCTTTGATAACTTGAGGTTAGTTATCATCGGTGTACCAACAGGTTTGGATTCTTCAAATCCAAAAGTTTTAAGAATTTCTTTTATATATTTGGACTGAGAGATAAAAATACCTTCTTTTAGCTGATGGACTTGTAGTCCAATGAAGAATTTTATGGCTCCTATCATAGACATCTCAAATTCTTGCTTCATTTCTTCAGCAAAGGCTTTGCTCATCCTGTCATCTCCTCCAAAGATGATGTCATCCACAAAGATTTCTGAAATCAAATTCCCATCTTTTCCAGTTTTGAGATACATATTTTGTTGTCCTCGGTTCTTGTGAATCCTATGGTCAGGAGGTATGAGTGCAGCCTCTCATACCAAGCTCTTGAAGCTTGCTTTAGCCCATAGAGAGCCTTTTTCAGTTTACAGACCATGCCACCTTTTTGTGTAGATGTGAAGCCCTCCAGTTGTTCAATGTAAACTTCCTCCTCCAATATTCCATTTAGAAATGCAGACTTGACATCCATCTGCTATACTTTGAATTTCTTGTGAGCAGTATAGGCAAGAAGAAATCTTACTCCTTCCAATCTGGCCATAGGTGCAAAGGTTTCTCCATAGTCCAGTCCAGCTTCTTGGGCATATCCTTTGCAGACCAGTCTTGCTTTGTTTCTTATGACTTTCCCTTCTTCATTCAGCTTGTTCCTATAGACCCACTTTGTCCCAATGACATTCTTGTCCTGTGGTCTAGGCACAAGTACCAATGTATCATTCTTTTCTATTTGCTCAATTTCTTCCTCTATGGCCTTGACCCAATTTTCATCTCCTAGAGCTTCCCTGGTGGTTTTGGGCTCTATACAGGAAAACAAACAGATATTCTCTTTAGCCTTTTTCCTAGTCAAGACATTTGCATGTTTGTTACCAATTATATTATCAATCAAGTGATATGTGACATACCTTGGAAGAACCGGTCTTTGTTCCCGGTCAGTTTCTTCCGGTTGAGCAATTTCTTCATCACGGTCATAGCTTCTTGTTCACCATCTTGTGTTGGCTTGTCAGCTTTGGGTACAGTCTCCCGCTCTAGCTATTCATATGTTCTTCTCTTTCATCTTCGGTTGTTACTTTATTGAAATCAAAAAGATTCCCTTCATTTTGACCTTCCAGACTATCATATTTGTTATGACCGGTTTTCTTAATCTGTTATGAATATTCATCAATTTTTACATTGATGCTTTCAATTATTTTTCCCGTTCTCTTGTTCAGACACCGGTAGGCTTTGCTTTTGGTAGAGTAACCCAAAAATGTTCCTTCATCACTCTTGGGATAAAACTTCCCAAAGTACATATCTCTTTTGATGTAACATTTACTACCAAAGATTTTGAAGTAACCTACACTAGGAGTATGATTGAACCATAGTTCATAGGGGGTCTTACCAGTTCCTCTCTTGACTTGAACTCGGTTCAATGTGTAAACAGCAATACTGATAGCTTCTCTCTAGAAGTGATGAGGAAGATCCTTCTGAATCAACAGGGTTCTTGCACAGTCAATCAGCATCCTGTTTCTTCTTTTTGCTACTCCATTTTGCTAAGGAGTCCTTGGTGCAGATAGCTGTCTCTTTATGCCATGTTCCTCACAGTAGTGAGTGAACTCTTGAGAAGTGTATTCACCTCCTCTGTCTGATCTCAGACACTTCAAGCTTTTACCGGTCTCCTTCTCCACTCTAGCCTTGTAGATTTTAAACATGTGAAACGCCTCTAATTTCTCTTTGAGAAAGAGAGTCCACATCATTCTAGAGAAGTCATCTACAAAGAGCATGAAATACCGATCTCCGTAGTAGCTCTTTGTTCTCAACGGTCCACACAAATCTGTGTGCACAATATCTAGAACATTTTCAGCAGAGAAAGATTTACTGTTGAAACTCGTTCCTGTCAGTTTTCCTAACTGACAATCTTTACAAACACCTCTGTTGGGTTTTGTAATCACGGGGAGTCCATTAACTGATTTATTTTTGCTTACTTTGACAATACTGTCAAAGTTTATGTGGCAGAGTTTCTTGTGCCATAACCAGTTGTTGTCTTCCTTAGATATAAGACAGATTTTGCTTGATTCTCCTTTGACTGAAGCTATGAGACAGGCTCCTTCCATTGAGTCTAGGTAGAACAAATTCCCTTTGCTCTGTCTACCAGTTGCAACATGAGCTCCGGATTGGTTCTTGACTACACGGGAACCTTGTTTAAATTCCAACAGGAATCCTTTGTTTTTCAGTTGTGCAACACTCATTAAATTGTACTTGAGTCCTTCAACCCAGTACACATCTTCACAGACAGCATCATTGTTGAGTGTAATAAAACCTTTTCCTTTGATGGCACAAGGAGCATTATTTCCAAAGGTTTCTGATCTGTTGTCATTGAGCTCCGAGCTGATAAACTTGTTCTTATCACCAGTCATATGGTGAGTGCATCCGTTGTCAATAATCCAATCATCATGATGATGAGATCTTGAGATAAGTGTCATTTCACTTACCATTGGGCTCTCCTCTTTTATTGCAACAGATGCAATTTCTGGATCCTCAGAGTCTTCAGATTCATTGTTTGTGACTCCTTCTGCAAGGTAGCACTCCTTTGCATTACTCTTGAACCAGTCTCTCTTATCTTTATTATCATTATCAGGACATCTTGCAGCAATATGTCCTATCTTATTGCAAGAGAAACATTTCAGAGGAAGCTTTCCTTTGTACTTCCCTTTCCCTATGGGGAATCTCCTAGCAATGAGTGCTTCAAACTCATCTTGCTCCATCGCTTCTAAGAGCAAATTCTCAACAAGATTGTCAATCTTACCGGTAGGGCAGTTACCGGTTTCTCTTCCCTTTTTGGTGGAAGAGATGTTGACAGAAGACTTAAAAGTTGCTTTCTGAATGGGTAAGCTATTATCGAAATTACTCAATTCAAATGCAGTCACCTTACCGATTTGGGAGTCTAGGGTGACTCGATCTTTGGTGACCGATCTAAGCTCTTGAATGGCAGAGATCTTGATGGCATACTGAGGTCTAAGCTTTCTCAGTATTTTGCTAACCACCTCCTCTTCACTAAGCTTTCTCATATTATCATTATCAGGACATCTTGCAGCAATATGTCCTATCTTATTGCAAGAGAAACATTTCACAAGAAGCTTTCCTTTGTACTTCCCTTTCCCTCTGGGGAATCTCCTAGCGATGAGTGCTTCAAACTCATCTTGCTCCATCTCTTCTGAGAGCAGATTCTCAACAAGATTACCAATCTTACCGGTAGAGCAGTTACCGATTTCTCTTCCCTTTTTGGTGGAAGAGATGTTGACAGAAGACTTAAAAGTTGCTTCCTGAATGGGTAAGCTATTATCGAAATTACTCAATTCAAATGCAGTCAACTTACCGATTAGGGAATCTAGGGTGACTTGATCTTTGGTGACCGATCCGAGCTCTTGAATGGCAGAGATCTTGATGGCCTACTGAGGTCTGAGCATTCTTAGTATTTTGCTAACCACCTCTTCACTAAGCTTTCCTCTAGAGCTTTTGATGGAGTTGATCACTTCTTTGATTTGGTTGTTGTATTGTTCAATGTCTTCTCCCTCATTCATCCTCATGTCATCGTACTTTCCTCTGAGGCTTTCAACCTTGGCCCTTTGAACATTTGGGTCCCCTCCATATACCAGTTGCAGCTTAGCCCACATCTTGTGAGTGGAATCTAGATGCTCAATCTCAGCATAGACATGATCAGGTAATGTACTTGCTATCATATCCATAGCAGTTGTGTGCTCAGTTTTGATCTTCAATTCATCAAGTGTCAGGATGCCACCGGGTTCACTCTAATCAGTGGCAACATGGGTCCAATATTGATCTCCGATGGTCTTCATGTACAGCTTCATTCTGCTGCACCACAGAGTAAACTTTTCCTTTGAAAACTTTGGTCCTTCCTTTCTCATCATCTTGACTTTTTCTTTATGCAGTTAAGCGGTAAAGAAAATAAACCTCGCTCTCATACCAATTGACAGTCCCAACCGGTGCTGGGAGGGGAGGGGTGAATTAGCACCTATAAAACTCCTTTGATAGATCTGATGAAATATACTTATAACTGTAAGCTAAGCAAATTCAAGCATAAAATAACATCAAGCAATCAATCACACAGTTACACCAAATTTATCACATGGAAACCCAATTTGGGTGAAAACCACGGTGTGAGGACACCTCACAAATTCTGCACTCTTCTGAAGTGTGCCTTGTTAGGAGCCTTCCCTATTAGAGGATTACAACGCACTATTAGATGCGACCCGGTTAACGGATTTGTTACAATAAGGCCGGTTAGTGCCTACCTAGTTAGAGGACTTAGAACACCTTACAAGATGTCACCCGGTTAAGGGATTTGATACAAGGGACCTGTTAGAGTCCACCCAAATACTAGGATTTAAGTACTGTAATTGTTAGAAAACAATAGAAAGATTGACCTTTTACAAATGGCTTTGCATAGTCTGATAAGATCGTTGTTATGCTTAACTGAGAAACATCATCGGTAGCCACAGGTGTGTTCTCCTTTATTGTTGTGCTTCTCCGCACTCCCTTCTCCTTTTTTTCTTTTCTATTCACCCTAACTTCTTAAGCGTACAGGTTCACTCTTTTCTTCGGCAGAATGAAGGCAAACTCTATTCTCAACAGGCAGAAGAATATATAGAGTTCTTGCCGTAATTGCGCCTCTCATGCATGACTTAATTACAGATCCCTTTCGAATACATCACTTGGTGGAGTATTAGTTCACTAAGGAAACAATCGATGCATGCTCTTTCTTTATCTGCTTTGTGAGGAAAAACAATAGATGTGTGTCAAGCACCTCTCCTTCACAAGAGATAACTCTTTGTTTTAAAGCCACAAACTTCGGCTTTAAAACGTTTAAACACACCTTGAATCGATCACCATGTTAACTCAAAGTCATTCGGATTTAGTGTAGTAAATCTTAGTCAAAGAGTTGGTTCAAACAAATACTTGACTATGACTTCCCCGGTTCTTCGTATCATACCGAAGTCTTCACTTGATCGGTTGAGATCCTCATGTAGTGAACAGGTAAGATCTTTGACCTGTCACTTTTCCTTTCTTTACTTACCAGTTGCACCTTTTCCTCGGTTGCATTGTTGACACCGTTTGTATCCCTGTCCTTGGCTATATCCTTTACTCGGTTGCAGATGCACTTTGCTTAGAGACCGCTTCCTCTTGATGAGCAGATATAGTCTTTTCTTCCTTGCATAGTGTCACTAGTTGCCAAACCAGCCTCTTTACATACAGATCTCCTTAGATCTTTGGACTTTAGATTGAGATGACAAAACATCTCCTTTCTCTTTTCTCTTTTGCCAATCAATGACAATACTTAATTGCCATGTACCAGTAGCAGGCTTAGCAGTTACCATCTCTTGAAGCCAACAATATTATGCTCTCAGATTTTATGTCCGGCTTCCGATTTGGACTCCAAGATTCTTGGAGGGAGCGTTTATTTTAAGTAAGTCACCCCGTCAGGTTCTTTCATCATCAGGATCACTCTTGTGCTGTCAGATTTTGATTTTGATGCTTCCTCAGTCGTTTTCGCAAGATGGGTGAATTATGATTATTATTTAATTAAATCGGCTAAGGTTGTCATTTTTATTGGGAATGTATTGTGGGCTTCTAAGTGTTATAGCTCGTTGGAACAGGGTTGAGTAGTTTTAAATCTTGAGCTCATAAAACAGGGACCCTATGTGTCAGAATAGCATTATTTTAATGAAGAGTCATTTTCAGCACTAAAGTGGAAAGAAATAAAATGGTTTATTATATTTCAAATGTTTACATAAAGCAAAGTCATGTAAGTGAAAAGTGTGTGAGAGAAGATATCTTTTATTATAAAAGAAATGCTTTAGGCAAAAGCAATTCATTCGATGATATCTATTGTTTGCATTTTGTGGAGAAGTTTGGGAGAAGGGTTTGAGGGTTTGCTCTTGGTTTTGAAGAAACGAGAATCTTCTATAGAATTCTGCACACTTTGAGTTGGACTCAAATTGCCAATGAATTGTGTGGTTAATTGTTGTTAGTGTATTGATTTTGGAGAGTCCGTTCGGCTGGAGATTGGAATCGCACATGGTTTTGGTAGCTCAGATTTTGATGTAGCAACCAAAATACAGTTTAGTAAGGCAGACGTACTTCAACCTTGGTTGCGTATTGTGATATAAGGCATTTCTCCTTGCAAGAGAACTCCAATTAATTGCTGGCGTCCATTTATAAGGGCTGCGATACTTCCATTAGTGGCTGCGAGCATTCCCAAGGAAGCAGCATTTTCATATAAATAGCTGCGTACAACATACAGGCTACGTCCAATTCTAGTATGTTACATTCCAAAAGAAAAGTGGTTTGTTTGCCATTAAATGTGTTGTCATTTGCAAGGATGGCAAACTCTCACTCGCCAAGCCTTGGAAAAGATTATTCGGGAAAACTAGGCCAATTTTTGGAAAAACTCGGCAACTTAAAAATGGCATAAAATTTAATTAAAAATGCTTTTTTTTTGCAAAATTCTATGAGAAGATGCATCCAATGAGTTAATTAATGAGAAAACAAAAGAAACAAGCTAAGTTTAGATATATATAAATGCATAGTGGGTACAAAATCGCATTCTCATGTGGAATGCTAATGATTGGAAGCAAAATAGTAAAGTTATACATCATTACAAATTACAATTTGAATTACATCTTCCTCTTCCCAAGTCTATGACCAAAGAAGGGACTGGGAGAGGAACTAGAAGTAGTGGGCCTAGTCTTAGAAGTAGAAGCCTGCACTGAGCATGACTGTGCCTCCTCGATCGGTATCCCTCCTGATGTATCTCCTACCTCTAGCACTAACACTGGTAATGACTCCTCGTCTGAATCCTCATCCTCCTCATCCTCCTTCTCCTCAATGTCATCCAATGTGAAACCAAATGAACCCCCCTCCCCCTCCATAGCCTGCCTCTCCAAATCAACGATGTCATCCTCTGTAAACAATGGAGGCTGCTCCTGTGCTGTCCAATCAAAGTAAGGATCTATATCGTCCAAATCAATTGGACCAGCTGGTTCTTCCGTTGCCCTCTTCATGCGCAACTTAAGATGGTATTGCACATAGACAAGGTCATTGAGGCGTTTTTGAGCTAACTTGTTTCTCTTCTTTGTGTGGATGGACTCAAATAAGCTCCAATTGTGCTCACAATGGGATGAGCTACAAGGCAGACATAAGATTCTGAGAGTGAATTTCTTTAGATGTGGAGTATTCACACCCCAGCTTTGCCACCAAGCCTCTGCAAATTAAAATATTGAGAAGTTAGAAAGAAAAGAGACAAGCAAAACATAATTTATCAAATGGCAAAATTGCAAATGTTCTACTTTTACCTGGGGTTTGAGTGCCTCTTGCTCTCTTTGCCAACTCTAAAGAGAATAATTTACCTTTTGATTCCACATACATTTGTTGTTTGGTCACAACATGTTCTCTCTCAGCAACATCAAGTATCATCCTCTGAATGCATGTAGAGAGGCCCTCCATGACCTCGCCATTAGGATCTGAAAAGGAATCATCACATCTAAAACTAAAACAAAGTGATGAAACCATGTCTTAGTACACAACCTACAAAAACAAAGTGAAATCAAGTCTTAGTAAAATTTGAAGAAGAATCTCAATCACCATACCTAAAACAAGGGTTCGGGAAGTATCCTGCTACATGAATGGGTTGGTGGAGCTAATTGTTCCACCTCCTATCAACAATCTCCCAAATGGGGTCATACCTAAATCTATCCCCCTTGTAGTGATTTTTGATAGACTCTTTGACCCTATCCATGGCCTCATACAAAGACCCCATTGGGGTTTGGTCCCCATCAACCATGTGCAAAACTCTCACCAAGGGCTCAAATACCTGCAATAGAAATTTTAAAAATACAAATTAGTTTACAACAAGATTAATTAATAATGATAGATTTGAATCAAGAATAATTAAAAATTAAAGTTTTGATTCTTGAAGTTACCTCCACAATCTCTTTAGCCTTTGCCCAAAAAGGTTGATCAAAGACAATCCCCGCAACAAATTGTCCTTCAGGCTTCTTTGAATAAGGTGATTGAATCCATGGTGGACTTACAAACATTTGTTTCAAAGAATTCAAGCCCTCAAGAATACTTTGCAATGTCAAGAAAACCGTTGCAAATCTTGTGGCTGCGGGTCTCACCAAATCTTTCCCTTTGCTAAATTGTCTCATCAAATTTAGAACCCAAGGTGATTGTAGATATACTTTGTTATCCGCCTTGCATCTTCCACAATTGGAGTCACCCAATCAAGTTTTCATATGTCCTCCAAAAGAAGGTCAAGGACATGTGCTGCACAAGGTGTCCAAAAAAGAGTGGGGTGCTTGTCTTGGAGGATTCTACTTGGCATATTAGTGTCAATGCAATAATTAGTTTTCAATTTCCATATTTTACCTAAAAACTAAATTAAATATCATGTGCAAGCAGCAACATAAATATTAAAATTTAAAATTACCTGTTGCCACATATGTTGTTGCATTATCTGTGATGATTTGCACCACATTCTCTACTCCTACCTCCATGACAACATTCTCCAACATTAAAGCCAAAGTTTGTGCATTTTTTACTTTGTTGGAGGCATCAACCAATTTCAAAAATACATCATCCTTACAAGCAACCAAAAAATTAATGATGGTTCGGTTTTTTCCATCTGTCCACCCATCAGAAAGAATGGTGCAGCCATACTTACTCCACTCTTTTTTTTGCTCATCCACCACTAGTTTTGCCCTATCAACAGCATTTAGAAGCAACCTACAAAATCAAAGTCAAATCAACTCTTAGTACTCAATTTTGATTTAATAAACAAGAAATAACAATTAAAATTTCAAAATGAAACCAAGTAGATTCCGATTATTTACTTACTTCCCACTCCAATCCCTGCGAGAAGGGGTCTTGTACCCTTTTCCCGAAACTGCCATTGCAGTCACCAAATTGAGCCAATAAGGGCTCTCAATCACACTCCATAGGATATTGTTGAGAAACCAAAAATCAGCACATGCAATATCAGTTTTGTCATGTGCCTCCTTGTTCCATCCAATGGCCTCTAATGATGGTTGTGCACCAGGTGTATTCTTGTGCACAAAAAAATTGTCTATCCCTGATGCTGATGGTGCTGGTGGCACTCTACTAGAGGAAGCAGAAGCAGTAAAAGAGGCCCTATTTTTGCGGATGCGTGGGCCACAAAGAGAGCCCACTATGCTCTCAAGTGCTTCTTCTTCTTCCTCAATGTCTATAGGAACACCTTGAGTTTCAGCTATGGCTGCCCTCACAGCTAATTTTTCCCTCTCCCTTTGTAATTTTTTCTCTTCCCCGGCTGCAACTAGGGCATTAACAAATCTTTTTATCTCCTCTGTATTTTTTTTGCATGGATTTGTATCATGCTTGCCAATGCCTGCAAGATGGTATTTGAGGCGGTTTATGCCTCCAGAAATTACTTTCACACCTTATGCAAATTACTTTTCCGGGCTCATTGGGTGCTTCATAGGCATAACTCCATGTTTTATCTCTAGCATTTGTAGGCCGGGTGCCTATAAATCCAAAAGGGCATGGTGTTAGTGGCCACACTTCCCCTAAATCTGCCATGCTGATTTAATGGTTAATTGTTGCCCTACACAAAAATTCAAAACATAAAATAAATTAATAAATATTTTAGAAAATAAAACAAACAAAATTAGAAACTATATAAATTAGTTACAATCTTTTTAGACATCATTCGAAGTTGAAAAAAAACAAAAACAAACTGGTAGGGTTTGATATTTTTTTTTAAAAAGATATTCTTCAAAAAAAACATTGATAGATTCATTATTTTCTTAAAAATTTGTCCAAAACAGTGTTGAATCTTGTTCTAATGATTCAAAATCATTTCTAACTACTTAGAAATGATTTTACATTCATTTAGATTCAACAAAAACAACATAGAATGTTTGAAAAAAAATAAAAACAATCTCAGCAACCCTACCTAGAAATGTGTTTTTTCTTCAAAAAAGGTTGAAATCCGCCTTCAATCCACTCAAATCCGCCTTCAATCTACTCGAATACACCTTACAATGGCTTGGAAAGTCAATCCAACTCTTCCCTAGTCGCCAATGAAACAGCAAAAATCCAAATGAAACAATAAAATGCCATTTTTTAAGTTGCGGCTGTATATATCTCACGCAGGTGAGTTTTTGTTAAAAGCTCACTGAGTTTTACCAAAACTCGCCGAGTTTTTGGGCGATTTTTTAAAAAACTCGCCTCTTGGGATTTGGCGATTAGTTGGCCGAGTTAATCGCCGAGCTGGAAAACTCGACAAGTTTTTCCAACTCGGCGAGTTTGTCATCTTTGGTCATTTGTATATTTGAAGCATTTGAATTAAATCATTTGGTGAGCTTTGGAGTTAAAAGTAATTTTCTGTTTGAGACTATCTTTATATTGAAAAACAAAACAAACTATGCATACACATTCAGAAAATCAGAACTTAAACATTGAATGCCAACCGTTTGACAAAATGTCAAAATGTTTGAAATTGGGTTTCAGAAGTTAGAACCAGCAGGGTTCTTTACAATAGGCCTATAGTTTAGTAATCTATTTTTGTTGCCCATCATTAAGATCCCTCTGGCTCATAAAGTACTTAACGTTGTTATGATCTGTCTTAGTTACGAACTTACCTCCTACTAGATAAGACCTAAATTTGGCCAGTGCATGCATAATGGCCAACATCTCTCTATCATATATAGAATAGCTCATCTCCACCCCTCTCAGCTTCCTACTCTCATATGCTATGGGGTGTTTTTCCCACATCAGAACTACACCAATCCCATCTCCCAAAACATCAAACTGTAGCTCAAATGGTTTGGTAAAATCAGGGATAGCTAACACTGGGCAAGATGACATCACCTGCTTGAAATTCTCAAAGCATCGTTATGTTATCTCAGACCACTCAAAGGCCCCTTTCTCCGTAAGATCTATCAAAGGTTTTGTTGTCTCTGAAAACCCCCTCACAAACCTCCTTTAAAAGCCACACAAACCAAGGAACCCCTTCAACTGTGAGAGGCTAGTTAGAGTTGGCCATTCAATAATGGCTCTAATCTATTTTGGGTCTAAACGAAGTCAAGTGAGCTCACAATTCATACGCCTACTCCGTCCTCAGCTTCAAGTCTCGTTCTACTACCATCTTACGCTCCAATGCAGTCTTCACCATAAAAGAAGCGTCCAATACCTTCTTTCCTTTCGCATCCACAGTCTCCATAAAACTGGTCAGGCGAGTCCCCAGCATGTCCCTCGTGGCTCTCTCCTTTGCCAACTATTACTCTGGAGCTGACCTCTCTTCCCTGGCTTCCTCCAACTGAGCTACTAAATCACCTCTCTCCACTACCCACGCTGCCTGCTGACTAGCCAACTCCTCCATAAGGTGAGCCAAATCTCCCTCAACTATCTAGAACCGGGTGGCTAACTCCTCCCGAGAAGATAGTGCAGTCGCCTGCATGGTCTCATGGCCTAAAGAGATATGCTCTGAACACCTCAAGGTGTAGTAGCCTTCTCTGAATGCCTTCTCAATCTCCCGAATGAGGACCCCAACTCTACTCTCTCCCTCCTCACAGAGGGCCCAATCATCCATCATCGCCATTGTCTCTATGACGAGCCATCCGCAGGACTCGAAACAAGCAGCAAAGGCTTTAGGGCAACCTACCTGAACAAAAGCCAACAAGCCCTCCAAATCCTCTTCGGTGCATGACTAAACGAAAGCCACTACTCGTCGAGCCCATGCAACCATATCCACAAGATGCTCCTCTAAGTCCTCACCAGCAGGGTCCCTAAGAGGCTCAAGTAGCTCCTCACAAGCAGTCTCCCTAGGCTCCTCTAAGTTCTCCAACTCACAATTATGGACAGGTAAGTTCGCTCCCTCCAAATCAACTACCTCGTGACTCAAGGGTAACACCCATCGAGGCGAGTTCCCTCCCTCCAAGTCAACTACCTCCTGACTCAAGGGTAACTCCCATCGTGATGAGAGAAAGGCTCCCGGTGCAAGAGGTACCATGTGGAAGTCACTCAACCAAGTGTTGATATCCGCATCTGAAAGAGCACTACTAGTCACTATTTGTCCCTCCATAGGTTGCTCATCTAACAACTTTGTAGCCACTATCACCACTACATCAGAACCAACCACCTCCAGGTGTACCTATGACTCCCTCGCCTTTGTAGGCCGCTCACCTAGAGGCTGCTCCTCGCTCTGTATCGCCCCACCCACTGACTCCTTGACTCCTGCTGCCAACTCCACGGTCCCGCTGGTGGATGGTGGCACGGCCCCTGGTGGGCCCCCACTAGGTGGCACCATGTTGACGGGGGCTCTAGGCAGGCCAAATCCAAGTACATAAACTGTCACCGTCGTACCAAAAGATGGTGATGGTGCTACGAAAGTTGTCTTTGATAGGAGGGGTGGGGTGAACAACACTCAAGTGGGAGTCTTGCCAAGGAGTAGAAGTATGTCCTCACCAACCATAGAATCTGCAATCTCTGTCCCTGTTGCCTCACTATCCTCACTGGCTGCTGACGCCTCACTCGTCTCCTTTCTCCCACTATCAATATCCTCCTCAGACTCTAATACCACCTGCCTTTTCCGCTTTTTCCCTGTCGGTGCACTACCAACATCCAAATGTCTCCAATAAAATATTGAAGGCTCACTAGGCACCAAGGTACCCTCTAGTTTCACCTCCAACTCACCAGGCGGCATTTGTACCCTCGTAGCATCCAAGAATAGTCCAATTGCATAATGGGGCGTATAGAAGGTCTTGTGCTTCAAGGTAAGGAACTCATACATCCGCTCGGCTAGCAAGGACACCCAATCATATAGTGTACCATTCCGGAGACCATTCATCAACAAAATTTGTGGTAGGGCAATATTCGAAGCCCAGCTAGACCACGTAAGTCGGCTCTTTACCACATCCATTAAACAACGCCAGGGTCCTTCGGCAAAAAATACCTTCTTCATCCCTCTTCTCTTGGAAGCCCGTGCCACGGAGTCCATTTTAGTCGCTAAGAGATTCTGTGAAACCAAGTGAATCCAGTACTCCTTTTCTTCCTATGTCATCTTCATGGCCTTCAAATCAATTTTCTTCCTCTGCTGACCAGGGATACCGAACACCCTAGTGAAGTCGGCTACTGTTAAGGAAACCTTGAGATGATATCCACGATAGTCAAAGGAACTCGTGCGTGAAAATCTGTCAAAAGTTTCAACAGTATCCAAAGGACACTCATAATGTCGGATAGGCCCAATGAACTCCAGCCTTCTGAATATGTTGTTTTATCAAAACCATGTCCGAGGTTTCTTGCCACCATTCCTTGCACTCTAGCCCATTTAATCCTTCGAAAACCACAATCTTATCCATCATATCCTCTTTCTACTATGTATGTGTTTGCCCTAGCACCCTTGGCTTTATCTTTGTCTTTTTCGTTGAACCTGCATCCATACTGCTTGCAATCTTCACACCCGAGGGTAATACTTGTGCATCCCTATTCATTCTAGAAGAACTTGTGGAGCCCGATTGTAACTGTTTCTCCAAGCTTTCTTCTTTGCCCATGTGTCCATCAATAACTGTTTTCTCCCTTGTCTTTTTATGCAGCCAAATTAATTAACAAGCTCCTATGCCCTTCGATGTGATATTCGTACCTAAGTGTCGTGCCTTCCTTCGAAAACCTCTAGTTATTTGTCCCTTCCCTACCGTTGTACGGCTCAAATGTACAGCATTTTTTTCTTGCTATGTTTCTTCCCCTTCTTCCTCCGCTCTTTATTTGTTTATCTGTACGGCAATGTCTTTCTTGCCTGCATGTGCAATCTACTAACTAAATGATAACGACACTTTTACCAACAACACGGATTTCCCTTTTTGATCCCCTTTGAGATCTGATTTTTCTTTGTTCTTGGGAAAAAACTTGTTGTCTTTATGTGAAGAGGATCCCTTAGACGGGAACTTGCTCTTGGGAGCTACAGGTTCCATACTTCTAGCCTTCATTGCAACCTGCAATGTCACTGGGTTAAAGCTCTTTACCCACCCTTTCAAGGGTTCCATTAGGCCCTTCGTAAACAGTACAACCAGCCTCCACTCCAAAATATCAGTAACCATAACAGAAAGCCTCTGGAAATCACTGATATAACTCTCAAAACTCCCAGCCTATTTCAATTGGGCAAGATCTTTGAAATGTCTCTGGATCCTTCTTATCAAAGCAGTCAAACAGCCTATCTACAAACTCCTGATAAGTGGTGATGTGTTCATGTTGTAGTGCCACCATCCCATGGTACCACCAATCGTGAGCCGGTCCCTCTAGATGCAATGTGGCATATTTAATGGCTTCTTCTAACATGGGTCGAAATGACAGGAAAGTATCCAACTTGTGGATCCAAGACTGAGTTGTTACCTTGCCACTGCCATCAAAATAAGGTAATGTGATTTTACTAGTGGCATGCTTTAGCTCTTTGTTTTGATTTCGCGATTTATGCCCTTGTCGAGACCTGTATTACTCAATCCTCGAATTCACAAATCTATGAAAATGCATCCATTCACGCACCTATGGAGTCAATAATTCCCAATCATCATTGGCTGCCATGACTGCATGAACATATGTTGGATCTTCAGTCTCTTCAGCATTCTCCTCAACCTGTGGTTCCCTCAAGAAGGTGGGCCAAGTAGGCCTACCTGCTGTCCGTAAAGGGGTTCTCTGCACTCTCCGTGACCCAAGTACACTCCGATCATCATCTTGATCCTTGGGGTGTCTCCTAGGTGCATTCAACTATTGTAGAGCTACTGTGAGTTGTTGTAATACCCCATCTACCTGTGGCTGGCCAACCCATAAATCTCTCAGAGTCTCTCTCTCACTTCCCTGTCAGGATCAATATCCTCATTTCTTCTGTCATTTCTCTACGGAATCTCTTATGCCTTGTCACCAATTTCTGCTAATGGTACCTCTACAAACTAATTGTCTTCTCAAAACTTCTCTTTTGGCTCTGTTATTCTGGGTGTATAATATTTGTGGTGACTTTTCATGTGAACCCTTGACCCTCCAGGATGCCAAGACTAAGGCTCTGTTACTAATGTAAGAACCCAACAAGCTCTATCTTTTGAAACTCGCAATGCTTGTTTTTGTGTTTTGCAGTTTTTTGGTTTTTTTGGTTTTTTGAGAGGGTTTTACATAAAAAGAAAATGCATTCGAAATACATAAACTTCTGGAACAAGAAAAGAATTAAACTTATGAAAATTTAGCAGCTGATATCATTTATCCTCCTTTACTAATTCATATAAGACATTTATTACATAAAAAGCATATCATTTATTGAAGGAAGAAATCTTATTCATATGTGTTGGTTGAAAAAGCTAGGGCAAATAATGATGGGCTTCACCACCAAACAACAACTATGATCCCTTCTGAAGACGCCAAATCCTTCTCTAACTCAAGGCATCACTCCTTGTAATTTTTATTGAATTTATTCTGCCCTTAACCAAAATCGTACCACCTCTCAAGAATATGGTACGGTTGCTTCTAGGGTCACAGAAACACGGGTTGTATAGCCTTGAAAACAATGTCAATCACTCCCCAATCACTGCATAAATATTCTCTAGCAATCCAACCCAAATCTGAAAGAAAAACACTGCAATATTATCCTCAAATCAGTTCACTGTTGACCTCTATGTGAAGCCAAAATGTCAAGCAATATAGGTGAATATTTCACACCCTCTAACTGTTGCTACAAAGAAGCAATGCTCTCCAATGCCAATAAGCTCAGAACTCTGTAGAAACCCTTGGTTTGCACGAACTCAAATGCTCTAGAGAAAAGACAAGTAAAATCATCAATCATAATCAACCCTCTTGTTCGAAATAAATAGGTCTCTCACATTAGGGTTTGAAAATCCTTCAAAAAACTCCCTTGATTTGACATGAGTAATAAATATAACTTTTATTTTTTTAACCTCAACACCATAGTTGGTGCACAAATAATTCTTTTAAAATTAATTCTCGAAATGGCCCCAACTAATGATGACTTGCCCCTTCACTTAAGTCATTTAAGTTATAATATAAAATATATATTATAACTTAATAATATAAGCTCAACACTATTAATATTTATTTTATCCAAATAAATATTAATATCTCCATTATTACTAAACATCTTTGTTCGTCGTCTGAACTGGGACCTAACATGATCAACCCGCATACAACCATACCCCATTTCTAAAAATAGCAGGGGTCCCTCTCTGAGCATCTCAAACTAACTATAAATAGCAATTACTGCATACAGAATCCTGGAGGCCTCAAACAAACGTCAATCCTACAAGATTCTGACCATTGAAGAAGTTGCATCCCTCAAGAGGCCCTCTATCCAACCTCATTGGCCTACGAGGGTCAGTGATAGGCCAATCTATTTTGTTGTCTGATGTCAACTAGAAGGGGACATCACAAAGGCATGCATGAGATCTGGCATAAGATCCTGTATAGATTTTGTTTTACCCATAATTCACACAAACCCTTTATCTAGAATGTAAGAGACCTCCCCCACAGGATGGCAAGAAACTGGCTCTAATACCACTGTAATATCCCTTGCTAAGCTGCTCTTAACTTGGTAATTTAAGGCTCAAGGAAAATTGTCAAGCAGTTGTCATGAAACCTCTAATTTGTTGTTATTTCTTTTCAGATTGACTTTTTGATCGCTTCAAATGGTTTCAAATGATATTCAAAGGCTTGCAAATTAACACTACAATGTCTTAGCATGAAACTAGGTGCAAATACAACTTCCTTTGGTCTTTTCAAATGCATACATATGCCTTCTATATGTAAAATGTGCACCTACGGCCAATGGACATTTTCACAAACACTTGGCATGCATCCTTTCAATTCCCAAATCCAAATCTTTATGCAAATTAGTCACTTACAGCAATTAATCATTTTGACAAACAATTGGCATGCAATCCTATACTACCTTCATTTATATGCTAAACCAAGTATAAGTTCTTATGCCTCACAATCCAAATGCCAATTACAAAATCTGATATAAAATGTGCATCTACAGCAGCACTATATGCCGATAGATATAATAATGCACAATACATCAAAGAACCTAGTTTTTACAGGAAATGACAAGCCATGAATTTATCTATTGAAATCGCAACTTCCTGAATGATGGATATCTCTGATATAGATGCTGGAATTAAATCGTTGGCCCTTAAAAATGCAAATGAGCCTTCATTAGTCATTCACGCGCCCCCTAAACAATAACGCAGCCCCTATTGTCAATAATGCTTCTCAAAATAAAAACCACTGCTCCCTGTAGATGAATTGCAGCCAACAATGGATTGCTGCAATCTAAGATTTACACCCATCTAAGCTGTAGCAATTCCCTGAATTTGAAGCGTTGAAACCCTTATCACAAATTTGATCCAATTACATACAATTGTGACGTTCGATTGAAGCCACCAATGGCACAATTTGCTGGATAGCTTCACCAGTTCAAAGTGTTGGAAAAACTTGGAAGAATTTACATTTCTTCAAGCTCAAAACTTGAAACACTTGTTCCAAATTTCTCTTCACCCAAACACAATAAACAAATGCACAATAGAATACTTTTCACCTTGCAATGAACACATTTATAACTTTCAATCCCAATCAGCCAGTAACTTCTTGAATACTTCTTTCATCACTTATAAAATATTTAGCTTTTGTCACACATGCTTTTAATGTATTTGAAATATAATATATAATTATATTTCCCTCCATTTGGTGCACAACAAAAAAACATAAAGTATATTTTAATAATCACTTATATCTCCCTCATATGCACTTTATAATTTGACCTTATGATCATTAAATAACCCCTTTTAATAATAAAGTCAAATAACATTTAATGATGTGCATTTTAATGTGTCAATTGGCCCCCACTTAAATAAAAACTTTATATTAAAACTTTCACAATTAATTATTAAAAAAGGATTCTTTATTAATAATTAGTACCTTGGGCTTGAGCCAATAACTCATTCCATTTTGTCAACTAATGAACTCTGCCAATACCAAGTCCAAGTGCACTACTAAAAATAGCAACATGGGCATAATTGACTTACTATAAATAGTGTCCCCCAAACTGAGCCAATTGACGAATGAGTCAATCACTGTACATACCATGACCCCAAGTGCCCCTACCAAATATAGCAACTCCTCAACAATAACTTATATAAATAGTAAGCCTCTAAATAACTGCTCCAACCAATGATACTGAATCTCAACACTGTCACCGAGATGTTCAGACGCCCTGCTAAAGATAGAAACCTTAACTTTCCGAAAAAGACACCTATTATAAATAGTGTGTCAATCTGACTCAAACAAAAAGCAATCCTAAACGCCCCTGACCTCTGGAGTGGAAATTGGCCTCTGGCTCTACCAACTAAGACCCTCCATCCATCTGACTATCCTACGAGGGTCATTGAGGGCCAACTAAGACACTAAACCTATGTCAGTCAATGATATAGTTGATGAAGTAATGGACTTCGGTATAATAGACAACGCTGCTAAGTGGTATAGTGTGCTAGAAGAAGATGATAAGCAGGCAGTAATTGTAGCTATATTGGAAACTTTTCTGGACTTTCACAAAACTCCAAGGGACTACAAGTTTCAGTTTCCACCGGAATTAAATTCTAGAATTCAGGCCAAATGGAGAACCAGTCTAGGAATAAATACAAGAATTAACAAAGAAACCTTGTCTAAAGTCAAACCTGGCCTAAGTGAAGAAAGGATCAAGCTTCTACTAAAAGAAGCATCAATGAATTTGGATACTAAATATAGAGTTGCCAAAATAATAAATGGATTTGAAAATGAGGTCTACAAGGAGACTCTGGATTTCTAGCAAAATTATGATTTCAGTACCCTGGACAATTTAGGTCCTCAGGATCAAGCTGAACAATTACAAGCACCACCAGTCAGATTCACCACTGGTGAAGAACCTTCTACCGGAAAGGAAAATGTTCAAACAGAAGAGTTCACATCTGGTGAACAAATAAATGTTGAACAAGAGATAGGAAGTAAAATACTTGTGGGAGAACTCCATACTGTTGAAGAGCAGCTCACAGAAGAAGTCCCACCAGAAGATCCACTTCAACAAGAAAAAGATGTTGAAGTTAATCTGCAACTGGAAGGTGATGCTCAGAATGAGGAAGAACCACCTACAAAGTGTAGAGCTGCACTCAAACAACAGAGGAAACAGTAGAACAGAAAAGGAACAGGACAGAACAGCTACAGTCAGAGCTACAATCACTCAGTCACTCAACCACCGGAGCACTCAGACAGGGGAATTGTGCTACAAAGGGAAGCAAAGTCTACAAGTAAGTGAGTATGGTTTTGCCACCAATGAGGAAGATTGTTAGCAATTTAAGTTGTCATTAGTGTAAATTCACAAACACCATGCACCAGTAAGGGCTCACCGGTCACTCACGCTACTTAGAAGACACCAGTAGACAAGAATCAGAGTGTGTGTACCAGTAGATGTAAGCACCAGTAGACTGATCTATGTACTCTATACCGGTCTTATAAGTGGATGCAGAGATGAACCGAGTATAGGATATACTGGTCTAACTGCATAAAGATCCGATCCGGATTTTGCGGATCAGTTTGAATTAAAACCGAATTATACGGGACATCCACCGCTCTAAAGTGGAGTTAGCATTTTAACAGGAGTTAGTTTTATTTCTACAAATGTTTTAAAGGTAAACTCTAGATCACAACGCATAGCTTTTTGCTAGTTGCGTGATTTCTTGTTGAGTTTACAGCCTGGCGATTCTATGAGTTAAGGGTTTCATTAAGGTGAACTCTTGTATAAATACAGGTCATAGGACGCAAGAAAGAAGGTTGTTGAAGATTTTGAGAAAACAGAGCAGTCAAGAGACAACTGCGTAGCAATCACAGTCACTAGAGGTGAAAGGCAAAGAGGCTGAAAAGATTCAACAGCCACGCAAACTGGGTAAGAGATCAACAGGTATGATTTGATCAGACAATCAATGTCATAGAAGATCATTGCTTTTGTAAGGTGTGAAAACAAGTTAAAATCCCTTTATCAGGGTGGACCTAATCGGTTCTTTGTAAAATCCCCCTAACAGGGTAACATCATTGTTGATGTTAAAAGTCCTTTAACCAGGCAACTCCTAACAGAGTTAAAATCTTAACCGATCTTCTACCAAATCCCTTAACCGGGTAGCACTCTAACAAGTGTTTTGTAAGCTCCTAACAGGGCGCCTTCATTCTGCAGTAGTGAAGTTGTGAGCTCTGTCTCACCGTGGTTTTTTCCTTCTAACCGAGGGTTTCCACGTATATATCTTGTGTTGATCTGTGTACTTCTTTTACAGTTATGAATGTTTGTTTTACACTTTGCTTAGATTAAAAGTATCAAACAAGATTGGAATTATAGTAGAAAATAGTTTTTATTGATTCACCGCCCCTCTCAGTAACCGGTTAATAATAACAATTGGTATCAGAGCCAAGTTCTCTATACATAAAAGTCTAACAGCTTGAGAGAAAGATCATGAAGGGTTACCGGTATCAGAAACAGCTAGAGGAAGCCAACGAGATAATTGCCTTTATTGAACTATGATATGTATTATATATTTACATCAGAAGCAGCAAATCCTCTATCACTATAAGTGATAGCAAGTCATACTCCATAGCATATTTCATATTGATATATTAGAAACTGCTATTAGTCGATATAGCATAATTTCTTTGGACATATCAGAAGAAGCTAATATCATTTAGCAAAGACATTGATATTTATACATATAAACCAAGTCATTTTGAATATATATAATATATTATTGATTGCATCAGATATTGCAAGTGATATTGTTCATATTCTCCATTACATAGTTTAATTACAAGAATTAGTTAGAGTGTGAGAAATTGAAGTAATCATCCCGATATTCCGTGATATCCAAAAAGGGGACATTACAGCTAAATAGGAATTTGCATACAAAAATTAAATTAATAATCATACATAATTTAAAGCTATTACCCTAATGTTTCTTTGAACACTTGCTCCACAACTATTTCAATGGATGAACACTTCACCCATAGTCATAGAGATAAGAACAATCTGCTCTAATATAAGTCAAAAAAGAATCATATTGAAATTTGTTGATTTTTGAGATTCATTAGAAAGTTTAATTAGGGCTTTTCCATAATATCTTTATCACTTATAAAACATATTCAACACAACTAATCCTGCTTACTTTCATTGATATTTAGTGGCCTTGCTTCAGATATTAGATTCACTTCTCCATAGAAAAAGAGAAATAGTTATGAATATGACACAATTATATGGATTACAAGTTCAAGGAGGAAGAATCAACTATACATACAATTATTACAAATCAACTTGGATATTTGGCAGAACGCACAAAATTCCATAAAATAACCAAGTGAGACTCTAAATTCTCAATAAATATGAAAATTTTGAAAATGAAATATCATTTATCAAATGGTAAATCATATACCATAGCAATCCTTTTAAAACTAGATATGAATATTTTTTGCATTGCCAATGAGTCTCCTCACTAATATGGAAAGAAATAAAGTAATAATAAAGCATACTAATGTGCACAAAGACCAAAGTTGATCCATAAGACTTTTGACTACAAAGAACTCAGAAGCAAAAAGATACCTTCTTGATCTTCCCGCAAAGCAATGCACCAAAACACCACTTCCCTCCTGCTTAGCTTCATCAATGAAAGTGAAACACTCCTCAAAATGTTGCTCTAGATCTGTATCCACACTGTCAAGCACTGAAGAGAATGAAGCCTTTTTTCTGTTAGATTTAGTGGATACAGGCAATTTCAAAACAAGGTGGGGTTTCTACAGTCTGAAGTGTAGAAATCATCAGAACATTCTAATCTATTACAAAAATAACATGAAGGAATCTAACATTCCCAATTTTCACAACAATGTGCACCGTATATGAAATGCAACAAGTCTAAAGTAAAACAGGACACATAAAAATCAACTTCAGTTTCTAACAGGATCATATTTATCTTCAGTAAAGTACAATTCTAATCATGGGTGAAAAATGAAATAAACAGGGAGAAAATCACCATAATGTTAGTTTGTGTGATTACGAAAACATTAAACAAATGGACCGTAAGCATAGAAAATAGACATTGCAAACTATGTGTTAAAGCATGATTACCAAGAGACTCCAATACATGAACAAAACAACATCTCCATCTCCATCTCTATCTCCATACCCAAAAATTTTGGTGACTAAATTTATATATGATATAGCCATAACCTTATTAATGTAAATATCCTAATTTTAATGGCATCCCCTTCCCATTCCTATATCCCCACATGTCCAGCTAACTATGCTTAGCAGTTAAGATTATTTTACAAGGTTCCATAACAAGGTAGCTTCAAAGACTATTAATATTTATAGTTGGAATAATATATTGATTTCTATACATTTGGTTGTTCTGCAATGCATCATTATGTAATATTATTTTTGAGGAGTCAACTGAATTAATATTGAATAAATCTTCGTCCTAGAATGATCTATAATGCATTGTTGAAGAGGCCTAAATAAATTCAGTATAAAAAAATATTATGAGTACAGGAAAGATATTTCAATATATTGTAATGAATTTCAGAGCAAACACCTAAAACATACGCCAAGCAAATCTCAAGATTCTCCCATTGCATACAAATGAACATGTGAGTGCTATTACCAAAATGAAACCAACACAAGTAGAATTACTGACCTTCAACTTTCTTGTATTTGAAATCATTTGGATATGCAGGTTCCAAAGCATTAGCCACTAATAGGACGTGAGTAACATTCAAACTCTTTAAAATTGATTTATTATGAGCTGCTCCAATAGAACCGAGAAAGAGACCCTGAAAAAGATAGATTCACTTGTTTATAGGGTATGTGTAAATGTGAAGCTTAGATAACATATCCACTTTCCTTGGACCTTTTTAAGAAATCACTAACAACCATAAAATACAATCAATATGTTCCTTTGTCATGTTCAAATGTTTTAAGAAAATATAAAGGAAAATTTAAGATGTGAAATTTCCATGATTCAAAATAAAATAGCTTGTCATTTTTGGATTAGGCAATGTAAACATACTTTTTTGTAACACTCTGCTTGGGAACTCGAGAGGATCACATATAATGACTAATGAACATGGAAAAAAAAAATTGAAACAACAATAACTTCAACTTAACATTATAATTGCAACTACACATAATGGTAAATGATACATTACATTATTTACATGCATAAGTAATAAACCCCAAACATTAAAATACATCCTCTTAGATTCCCCAACGTCGCTACTAACATAAAATTTCATGACTAAATCAATTAAACAATCATGAGAAAATGCACAAGATTAATATCATTAAACTATATTCATTTTAAACCTCAGATCCAAATGTTCCTAATCCATAGCAAGATAACATATAGACACATAATAATAGTCGGTCTATTTAACGCTAAGCATTACAATACAATGAATCATTGATACATGTTTGTCGTTACATTTACATTCATCTCCTCAAGGAGTGTACAATACAAAATCAATACATTTTCTCAGTGTTGCATAGCATGATATAATAAGTACAATAACTATCATCTATCCATATGAATCATGAAGCTGCACTAAAGATGCAAAGTCCAACTAGCAAGATCACGAACAAAACTCCGAACCTCAATGAAGAAGAAAGAACACTACCACCTAACCATGTGAAGCCCTGAGGCTCACCCCTCCATGCTAGGAGATAGATACAAGGCCCCACACCATACAACCAAACACAAAACGAGGCTACAAACATGATAAAGGAACCAACATAAGCATTCACAAAGGGATACCAGAGGCGAACCACAAGGCTAAATGGAGGGGACATAGATTAAAATATCGCCAATATATCAGCGATAAGCTGACTTATCGCGATAAGTTTCAGCTCGCAACAAATTATGTATAGATATCGCGAACCTATAAGTTGAAACTTATCGCCGATATATCGGCGACTTATCGGCGATAAGTAATCAACTTATTTCGTCCGCGCCAGTTAAAACACAGATGGCCCAGCAAAGGGCCAGTTTGGTTTTTAATTGCATGCCAGTCATTTTTTTGGAGAGGTTAGAAACTTAGAAGGGTTTTGGAGGAGAAAGATCGACATTTGAGGCATTTTAAATCGATTCAAAGTGGATTCGAAGCGGATTCAAAGGGATTTTTCAAGAAAATTCAAATTCACAAGTACGTTTTCAAAATTCTTTCCCTTTTGTTTTAAAATCATTTTGTCTTGTATTAAATGCATTCAAGTTTATACAAACTATATAATATCATTTCCAATCTACTCTAACTTGTTTTAGAACGTAATGAATAAGATCTAACACCATTTTTTAGCAATTTTTGCAAATTTTTCATAGTTTTCTCAAAAACTTCATATTTTCTCAAAAATTTCATAACCTTACAAGTTTTTTTGTTTTTTCCTTCAAATTTCAGCTATGTTTAAACTTATTTAAAGTTTTAAACTAACTTAGTTTGTTTCTAAATTTCTTTATTAAATTTCTCAATTTGTGCACTCATTTTGTATGTGACGTGCAGTTTGATTCTTCATCAAAATGGCAAATAGGGATTCCTCTACAACTGGGTCAGCTGCAGGATCTGCCAGTGCCTCAATAGACGGATGTCCATCGAGATATGTAGGAACGCGCCCTAAAGGGGCTAGAGACAAGGCATGGGCATATGCTTTTGAAGGACCCGAATACAATATTGTGATATGCATAAAATGTGAAAAACTAGTTAGTGGAAGCATATCTCGTTTGAAATACCACCTTGGAGGGATCACAAAGCGTGACACAAGGGTTTGTGACAAAACCACCCCAGAAATAATGAGAGAGATGAATGCCTTGCTCGCTGCTGGAGAAAAGAAAAAGTTGCAAAGGGAAAGGGCAAAATTGGCCATGAGGGCAGCCATTTCTGATTCGCAAGGTATCTCACACTGTCTCATTTTTAAGAACCATTTATTATTTTATAATCACCTCAATAGTTTAGATTTTGCTAAAGCCTATAAGTTTATAACAATGATCGTAATGAAATAATGTGGGTTGTGATTTGTGACCAAGTATCCCATCCACCCTTGAAGAAGATGAAGCAGCACTTGAGGGCATAGTGGGCTCCCACCGTGGCCCACGGATCCACAAATCTACCATCTCCTCGCCTTCCACTTCCGCTGGTTCTAGTAGACCACCGCCACGCACATCTTCTATAGATAATTTTTTTGTGCCTAGAAACACACCTAGAGCACAACCATCACTAGAGGGTAGTGGGTGGAACAGCGATGTGCATTGGCAAGTTGACATTCAATGTGCTGATTTTTGGTATTTTAACAATACCCCCTTCAATGTTGCAGCAAGTCCTTATTGGCTGAATTTTGTGACAGGAATCACTGTAGCGGGAAAGGGCTACAAGGCACCTACTCCTGCAGACTTGAGTGGGAGGTTAGTTCACTTTTACGGTTTTACAATTTACTTATTTTTGTTGAATGTAAATTTTTTAAACAAAGTTGTGTACTTAATGTTATCTTTATTTTGTGCTTGTAGTTTGCTCAAAGATGTTGTTACTAGGGCCAATGATGTGGTAGAAGACCAAAATTGCAATGGAAATAATTTGGCTGCTCTATACTTTCAGATGGATGGACGGATGGAAGAAACCGTACCATCATCAATTTTTTAGTTTCTTGCAAGGATCAAGTGGTCTTTCTGAAATCCTTGGATGCCTCAGACAAGATAAAGACAACAGAAACTTTGGCTCTAATGTTAGAGAAAATTGTGATGGAGGTGGGGGTTGCTAATGTGGTGCAAATAATAACCGACAATGCAGCGGCATATGTGGCAGCGGGCAGGATCCTCGAAGATAAGTATAGCACACTTTTTTGGTCTCCTTGTGCAGCACACGTCCTTGACCTTCTTTTGAAGGACATAGGAAAATTAGATTAAGTGAAATCGATTGTAGAGGATGCAAGAAAGATAACAAAATATATCTACAATCACCATTGGGTTCTCCACTTGATGATAAAATTCACCCATGGGAAGGAGTTGGTTAGACCTGCAGCCACAAAGTTTGCAACAATTTTCTTAACGTTGCAAAGTGTTCTTAGTTCTTTGAATCCTTAGAAGCAAATGTTTGTGAGTCAACCATGGTTAGACTCAAGTTATTCAAAGAAGGTTGATGGTCAAAGTGTTGCATACATTGTCTTTGACAACCACTTTTTTGATGATGCTACAGAAATTGTGAAGGTATCTTTGAAACTTCAAAAGTTGAATATTTAGTTTTTTTGTATTCAAGAATCAAGTCTTTCATTATTAATTTGGAACTCTAGTCTATAATTAATGATAATCTTTTTCTACTTTTCAATTGTAGCTGACAGAGCTCTTGGTTAGAGTTCTCCGCTTGGTAGATGGGGATCAAACCCCAATGGGGTATCTTTATGAGGCCATGGATAGGGCCAAAGAGGCTGTTAAAAATTACAAGGGGAACAGCCTAAAATTTGACCCCATATGGGCAATTATTGATAGGAGGTGGAACAATCAACTCCACCAACCCATTCATGCAGCGGGGTACTTCCTCAACCCTTCTTTTCGCTTCTCTCCATTCTACAGGGATCCCAATGGAGAGGTCATGGAGGGCTTCACTGAATGCATGCAAAGGATGGTACCTAAGGTTGAGGTGAGAGACCTCATTGTGGCCGAGATGGAAGTGTATCAGAATGCAACGGGCAAGCTATTCTCCTCAAACTTGGCAAGAAGAGGAAGAAAGACTCAAACCCCAGGTACAATATTTGGATTTTTGGTGTCTTTCACATGCATGATAAGTAGATAAAAACTAAGTTACTAAAATATGTTTTCACCTTGTTTTCTAACTCTTTAATATTTATCTTGTAGATGCTTGGTGGCGAAATTGGGGTGGGAATGTCCCAAATCTGCAAAAACTTGCCTTGTGCATCTTATGTCGGCCATGTAGCTCATCTAGTTGAGAGTGTAATTGGAGCTTATTTGAGGCCATTCACACGAAGGAGAGGAACAAGTTAGCACAGAAACGCCTCAATGACCTTGTTTATGTGCAATATAACCTTAACTTGCGCATAAGAAAGGTAGAGTTACCACCAGCAGGGCCACTTGATTTGGATGACATAGATCCGTACTGTGATTGGACATCATAGAAGCAGCCTCCATTGTTCACAGAGGATGACATCTATGATTTGGAGAGGCAGGCTATGGAGGAGGATGGATTCACATCAGGATTGGATGACATTCAGGAGGATGATCATGAGAGCAGTGAGAGTGAGGAAGATACAGATGATGAGGAGTCATTGCCAGTGTCAGCACCATCTACATCTAGGGTGGAGGTCCAGTCACAGCCAGTTGTGCAGAGGGAGGTGGCACAGCCATAGCGGACTACTAGGGCTAGACCCCCTCCCACTCCCATAGTTTTTACTAGAGCTACTAGGAAGGGGAAGAGGAAGATGTAGACTAGTTTGATATTGTACTTGGCATATATATTTGCTTATAGTTTTACAAAGACAATTTGCTGTTTTTAGTTTTCTTCAGAGTTTAGACTATCAAACTATGGCTACCAGCCATCAGCATTCCACATGAGGATGCAATTTTGATACATATTTGCATTTATATATATATCTAGATCAGCTTGTTTGGTTTGTTTACTCATTTACTAACTCATTAGATGAATCTCCTTATTGAATTTTGCAAAAAAAAATGCATTTCTAATTAAATTTAAGCCATTTTTTAAGTTCCCAAGAAGTTCACCGATAAGTTCCCGACTTATCTCCAACATCTCCCGATATTTTTTTTTTGCCCTTGGCGATAAGTTGCCGATAACGATATTTTGAACTATGGGAGGGGATAATAAGACACATGTAGGAGAGTGTCATCACATAACTCCCCACTGTCCTAGGTTATCCTACTAGTGTAATGTCCCCCTTTCCGAGATGGAATTTAATAGAGTTAAAATATAAGATTAAATAAATAAATAATAATTATAATTATAATTACATTAATAAAATTAAATTATAGTTTAATATATATATATATATATATCTCAAACTTAATAAAAGAGATTTAATGATTAATAATATATTACCAACACAATATTATTATAATATATATCAATACTATACATCTGAAATATATATTAATTAAACATTTCATAATATGAATCTGGAATATATTATAAAATATATAAATGAATATATATACCAAATATTTATTAAAATATAATAATATAAAATACAATCAAGTTTCTTCTCAAGTGAATAAAAATCAATAGCTATCAGAAGAATCATTCCAAGGAACATATTTGGGAAATAGATCATCGAATCAATATCACTTCTTTACACAGTGGAAATCAATAAGCAATGATAATACTAGAAGAATCGATGAATTTCATATCAGTGAACAATGATTGGAAATAAATCATTGAGGAAGGTGAAGAAGCATAATATCAAATAGTTCTCTCACCTATCTAAGTATCTAGAACAGATCACCAATCGAGATATTCAGAATCATTTGAACAGTAAAGTATCAAAAGGAATAAGCAGCAACCAAAAGGAACCCAAAAGAGACAAAAATGGAAACTCTGAAATAAGAATAAGACAAAATTTGATTTGTATAAATATTATATATAGTCGATCTATGATTCCCAATATATTTGGTACGATTGACTCCAAATAAGTGGCAGAAAAATACACGTAGTGAAGGCTGCGAGCACAACACTGTAAAGATAATTGCCATGGGTTAAAAGAAGCAATTAATTATAACTTTCAAAGATAATAATTGGGCAATACAATCTGTAAAGATAAATTGATATAAATGAAGTGGTCGATTAATAGACTGCTATACAAAAGCGTCGATATACAAGGAACTGTAGTCTTTACCCATTACATATTGCCACATTAAATCCATTACTCTACATAGAGATTGTAATCTTGGCTCATATTGTTGTCGGGTTGTACTCCTTTGCTAAGGACAAGGATAGGGAAAGAATTACATATACTGACTAAGTCAGTAGCTTATAAACGAATTAGCACTATTGTTTAAGGAGGCATGATTAGCGAGAGTTAATGGGATCAACCGTTAACTAGACAATCAAAGATTAGAGGAGAATAAAAAGCTGTTGTATTATTACCATCTGATAATTGCAGCTATTAGGAAGAGGTATGATTATAGAGAAGTGTCTATTCAAAAGAGGTGTGATCCTTTCATCAAGCAAGATACATAAAGCAATTAAATTCAATCATTCAAAGGGGGGGAAATAAGAAAAGAATACAGAACGATAAAGGAAGATACAAAAAAAAAACAGAAAATAAAGGGACTGTCAGCAGCAGAATATAAAGCATTTCAACATTGGTATAATATTTAATTTAAATAAAATTATTTATTTATTAATTATTATTATTATTATATATAAATGATTCTATTTTCATAAACATTAATATATATATATAACTATTATATATATATATATAGGGTTACATATTGGTATTATGTGCGTTTGAGTACTTCGGGATTTCTTTATGAATAAATCTAAAATTATGATTATATAATCAACATTAATGTTTGTACATTTATATGTCCACCATAGATGATGATATGGATTCCATATAAAATAAATCTTATATTCATTAGAGATGGATCCCCATATATGGAGGGGGCTAGAGGAAATTGTTATAGTTTCCCTAGTCTCGAGATTGTTATAATCTCACGTAAGCAGTATTTATACTGATGTCAGTCATATGCATATGCGTAGGCTTGGAGAGCATTTATTGCTTCCAAGAGATTATTATGGGGAGTGCTTTATGGGAAGACGTGCCGATAGCCCGGTTGCTTAGAGTGGAACTTATATCCCTCAAGCCAAGAATTGGGAATTCTGTGAAGCCCGACCTAGAGGCAGCCTTAAGAATCAAATCCCCCCCTTACTAACTTAGAGTAGAGTATGAGTCATATAAATATTGTGTAATATTTTGTACTAGTGTCAGTTTTGCAGGAAATTACAAAAGAGGAATAAGAAGGGACATTACAGTGGTATCAGAGCATGATCCTGCCATCCTGTGGGGTAAAGGGAGATATACAATAAATAATTCATATGAAAGAAGAACGTGGAAAGCCAATGGAGCTTCGAAGTGGTTCAATCTTTTCCATGACAACAATCTAAGAATTTGGATCATTGGATTTGATATCGGGGTTACATACAATGAAGGTTTCCATTGCTTGAGGACAAGCAATTTTGGGAAGGGAAGATAGTAATGTCCGCCTTTTCGAGATGGAATTTAATAGAGTTGAATATAAGATTAAATAAATAAAATATAATTATGATTATAATTACATTAATAAAATTAAATTATAGTTTAACACCCACATATATTTATATATATCTCAAACTTAATAAAAGAGATTTAACGATTAATAATATATTACCAACATAATATAATTATAATATAATACTAAAATACTTAAATTGAAAATAAACTAATATTTTAAAGTACTCAAATAGATTAATTTAAAATATATTGTAGTTTTGATAGTCAATATCATGACATATATGTATATATATAGATATACTTACATACATACATACATGTTGATGTATGTAGCATCAGTCAGATAAATAAAACTGATTATATGATTATTATGAGAATGGTGAATGTGTGACTGTCTCAAAAAATACAATCTCAGTACGAGGACCATATCTCACAAATGCACCGTTGGATTTTGCTACATTTTGGATATTGGTGATAAACAAAGTTAGAAGAATCTCACCGGAGCAATTGGAGAGAAAATGTCAGGTTCAAAAGTTATGACCGACTGTGTACGGGTCTATGCAAAAAAAAAATCTGTAAAAGAGCAAGGTTCCTTCTTTAAAAGCCTAACCACTTGAAGGGAGATCCGATCAAATTGAAGGTTTTCATAGTGTATAGAACCTTTGGATATTCAAGACAAGTCATGTCAATAATTCTAGTAATGTTCGAGAACGACGACATCATTCTATGAATTTGCATGGTATTTTCTATATGGGCTCATTTTACAGAATGAAATACTTGAAATTTATAAAAGATAAGTATTTCATGTTTTATTAATGCACATAATTTTTGAGTTTGTAATTCATGCTATACTATTGGTTAGTAAAATATTGTATTCTTCTATCATTGGTATTTACGGTCGAGATAGTTTAGTGAGCTATTTGTAATCTCTCTCTAACATACCTTCAGGACAGAAGCACAAGATAATTGCATTCAAGGGAGAAAGAACTTGATGAGCTTGCAAACAAATTGATGATTGAGACTAGATGCAAAGGGAGTCTGATATTTCAAAAGAGGTCAATAAGTTGATAAATTTGAGCTTCAGAAGGAGTAGATGGTTCAGTCAACTTGTGACAATCTTGATCATATTGATTGAGAGGGAGTTCACTATTGAAGGTGAAACATTTATGAGGTAAACTTGATATAATTGATTATTATACTAATGAATCATGAATGTTTTTAATGGGCCTACCCCTGTGTAAATCATGAGGAAATGATGACTTCCAAATGATTATCACTTGTATTTGTAAAAGTTATTGTAAGGTGACGATCTTATAATAACTTGACCTTCTATTGTGATAGACATCTTGTGATGGCTGAAACCGATCATAATAGATAGAACTTGTGGATAGAATCGCCGATTGAGGCAATCCACATTAAATCTTGAGAACTTGTGGATAGAATCGTCGATAGAGGCAACCACACTAAAGCTCGTGAGTTTGTGGATAGAATTGCCGATGGAGGCAATCCTCACGAGAGCTTGTGGATAGAATCACCGATTGAGGCAATCCACCCGGGAACTTGTAGATAGAATTGTCGATAGAGGCAATCCACACTAAAGCTCGTGAGTTTGTGGATAGAATCGCCAATGGAGGCAATCCACACGAGAGCTTGTGGATAGAATCGCCGATAGAGGCAATCCACACTAAAGCTCGTGAGTTTGTGGATAGAATCGCCGATGGAGGCAATCCACATGAGAGCTTGTGGATAGAATCGCCGATTGAGGCAATCCACCCGGGAACTTATGGATAGAATCGCTGATAGAGGCAATCCACACTAAAGCTCGTGAGTTTGTTGATAGAATCGCCGATGGAGGCAATCCACACGAGAGCTTGTGGATGGAATCGCCGATTGAGGCAATCCACCTGGGAACTTGTGGATAGAATCGCCGATAGAGGCAATCCACACTAAAGCTTGTGAGCTTGTGAATAGAATCGTCGATGGAGGCAATCCACACGAGAGCTTGTGGATAGAATCGCCGATGGAGGCAATCCACCTGAGAGCTTATGGATAGAATCGTCAATGGAGGCAATCCATATGACAGCTTGTGGATAGAACCGCTAATGGAGGCAATCTACCTGAGAGCTTGTGGATAGAATTGTCCATGGAGGCAATCCACATGAGAGCTTGTGGATAGAATCGTCGAAGGAGGAAATCCACATCTTGAGACTATGTTTCTATTGATTACATCATGAGGATGATGCTTCTATTTCTTACATCTTAGGGTTGATGCTATCAGGTGTCATAAGTGTTGACATTGGATTGATTTATCCTCCCTAGCTAAGAGGGAGTGTTGATGTATGTAGCATAGTTCAAAATATCTTTATTGGCAACTTATCGCCGAGGGCAAAAAAAAATATCGGGAGATATCGGAGATAAGTCGGGAACTTATTGGTGAACTTCTCGGGAACTTAAAAAATGGCTTAAATTTAATTAGAAATGCATTTTTTTTGCAAAATTCAATAAGGAGATTCATCTAATGAGTTAGTAAATGAGTAAACAAACCAAACAAGCTGATCTAGATATATATATAAATGCAAATATGTATCAAAATTGCATCCTCATGTGGAATGCTGATGGCTGGTAGCCATAGTCTAATAGTCTGAACTCTGAAGAAAACTAAAAATAGCAAATTGTCTTTGTAAAACTATAAGCAAATACATATGCCAAGTACAATATCAAACTAGTCTACATCTTCCTCTTCCCCTTCCCAGTAGCTCTAGTAAAAAAACTACAGGAGTGGGAGGGGGTCTAGCCCTAGTAGTCCGCTGTGGGAGGGGGATTTTTCTTGAAAAATCCCTTCGAATCCACTTCGAATCGATCTAAAATGCCTCAAATGTTGATCTTTCTCCTCCAAAACCCTTCTAAGTTTCTAACCTCTCCAAAAAAATGACTGGCATGCAATTAAAAACCAAATTGGCCCTTTGTTGGGCCGTCTGCGTTTTAACTGGCGCGCGGGCGAGATAAGTTGATTACTTATCGCCGATAAGTTGCTGATATATCGGCAATAAGTTTCAACTTATAGGTTCGCGATATCTTTATGTAATTTGTCGCGAGCTGAAACTTATTGCGATAAGTCAGCTTAGCGCCGATATATCGGCGATATTTTATTCTATGATATGTAGCATCGGTCAAATAAATAAAACTGATTATATGATTATTATGAGAAATGATTTATTACATATACATATATATATATTAATATACATAATAATTGATATTATTTTATATATTAATATGCATATATATATAGTTAATCTATATTTATTCTTATAATAACTATATAGTTAATTAATAAATTAGATTAATGAATAGACATGTCCCATGAAGGGACATGTCTCTTCTTGTCTTTGCCTTGTATATATACAAGAGATTGATGCATTTGAAAAATACATACAATCAAATAGTGCTATTACATTTGCAATGATCCTAAAACCTTAACAATACATATGAATATGAAATAATGGATATCTTTAAAGATTGTTAAATACTAAAATACTTAAAATTGAAAATAAACTAATATATTTAAAGTATTCAAATAGATTAATTAAAAATATATTAATATTTTCTATAATCAACATCATGACAGAAAAAAATCATTTAAAACCATAACCACCTAGAGATTACAAAGAAACTACAAGGGGAATCCCACTATTTTTAAAAACATGGCATGCAGAACCTTGAAGATAACTATAATTTCAATCAATTGATAAAACTTCAATGCATGTACACATATCAAGCCTTATTATGTTTCATTTCATATTCTTAACTCTTTGGGATTTAATAAGGAAATTTTCTACCACCCAAAAAAATTGTAAATTTTATGGGAAAAAAAAAATTGCACATTAATATGTTTCAACCACATATCAGTACTTTTAGAAAATCCGATGTAATTTAAATGATATTTTGAAAAAGCTCTATTAGAAGTTTCTTTGTTTTCAAGGTTTACTTCTGGAAGACATGTAGAAGATGCAAAGAAACTTCATTTGAAGTCTCCTAATGTTTAAAGACGTCTCCATATAGGTCTCTACGAAGGGGAAGTGTTTCCAGTACAGGAGATAAGTATCAAGAGTAAGGGTACCAAGCTCATGGTAACTACGAGTTTTTTCCTAATTGCAATTTAGAAGAAGTCTACAAGGTTATTGAGTAAATGGCACAAAGCACCTAGTGTGTATGTTGGTGAAAGGTTGTTTTAAGAGTCTAAACCTATGTTACCAAGTTCTACAACTTAGAGACCCTATAGTTTATAAATTCAATACTAGTTCGGATTTAGATTCAAAACAGCCCCCAATTCACCCTAGGTTCAGCCCAAGTACCTCAGATATCTTGGGTGCTGCTGCTCTAGACACTGACATCCTTTGATGTCAGATTCTTACGTACTACTTGTGAAAAAGAAGTTTGTGCACCCAACATCTATTACACCCACAACTGGCATTGAGATATTTTATACAACAAAAAAAAGATCAGTCAATCAAAAGATGTTCAATGATTTTAACAGAATGAGATATCTGACCGATTGAATTGTAATTTAAAGACAATAACGAATACTATGTAAGCATTTCTCATGACTTATCTAAAGCATTTTCTTCCTAAGATTCAAATAAAGGACTTGGCATGAACTGAATGTTCAAAACTCAAACAGTTACCAGAATGAATTATCACAGAGGAACCAAAATAAAAAGTGTGAAGCCCAACTTACAGGTTCAATTTCACACGGTATATTGTCATTTTTAACATATTTTGCTAAATAAAGTGCCCGTATAAATTTTGCCATTCTCTCCTTGTGTGCATCTATTGATTCCATTGATGACCAATGGTTTCTTTCTTCAGAAAAGTTCATAGAAAGACAGCTTCACTTCTGGCTGCTCAAATATCTGCAGATGATCCTCTACTATTCCTTGCCTACTGGAGAAATCATAGCAACATTATATCTATCAGTAAGATAGAAAAAAGTCCAATCTCATTAAACTGTCATACTAAATAGTTTAGAAGTGCAGTTGAGACGTTTAGCAATAGACTATCAAGAGATTGATGACTAAGCTATGATAATAAACTTACATATGCATATGTTTACCCTAGTATGCTACACAAACAACTCTTAATGTATCTGTGTGAAAAGATCATTCTAAACAAAGCTCCAAACACTGTTGATTCCAATTTCACATGGTCAATTCATCATTTCTATGATCCATGCAAAAATACTGAATATTGAAAATGAAATAGAAGTTTAAAAAAAAAGAAAGAAAAGAAGTAATTTAAAATTGATAACTTGAAAATGATTCACATTTCACAAAATTTTCCAGCAAAACTAAAAAACCAACTCAAAAAATAATGAAATTGTTTGTCCTTCTGTGGCAGAGACATGTCTCCTACTCAATAATAATAATCAGCAAAACTATTTTTTATTTGTACATAACAAAATGAGAAACAAGATGTGTAGGAGCTTCATTTAAAGAGTGAAGGTGGACCATAATCAAGTGACAAAGCAATCAACAGTTAAACCCAAAGATCAAAAAGAATTTCGTTTAAGTAGAAGTTTAAAAATGTTCAGAAATGAATCCCAAAAGAACTATTATTGAGACAGAAAATAATAAAATATCCAAATTAAATTAATTTTCTGGTATCAAATCTCAGGCAACGGGGCAATTCATGGCAACTTCAAAATATGTTTGCATTTCATGAAAATATCTAATTCTTCAGAGGCTATAATTGTCTTGCTTGTGAAAATAAATTCCCCATTTTTAAATGTTTAGCTACCTGTTGATGTGATTTTTGTGACCACTCCAATATGCAGAATAAAATACTAAGTATCCCGTCCTCTATTGACCAAAGAAGCTTCAAATGCTAAACAATGTAAGAAATGTGTGATCAAACGAAGCAACTCCAAGGTTTGGGAACAAAATAGACTATGGCTGGTAAGAGTTTGGGAAGGCTGCTAATAATTATGCTAATTTCTGCTCCTTGAACCACGTCTCCTGTTGCTGGGCATTTATTATTATTATCTGCTGCTAATCCTCTCAAAACCTGAACAATCTTTCACCAAAGTCAATGATTTAAAGCTGTAAAATCCCCTAGTGGGATCCAATTCAAATCTTGCACAAATACAATGATGATGTGCCTGATCTTATCAATTTGTGCTTGCAACAATGATGTTGTCTCTGATATATACTGAGACCCCTACAACCGAGTTATGCCAAGAAGGCCATTCCTTGCTCTGACCAGATCAAAATCTGATAATATATAAAAGGGTTATGAATGCCTTTTTATGTCATCTTTCTTCCATGAGTTGTAATGAATGAGACGTGTCTCTAGTCACATCTTTCCATAATTAAATCCTGGTCGTTGTTTATCACATTAGTTGTTTATAACTATGATTGACAGTCTTAGTATTATCATTTCTCAATTTATTATCTATAGTGTATTCCTTGGTTTGTCATTGTTGCCTTAAACCACTATACATTACTATTCTAATCCGAAGTGGCGATACTTATGAGACCTTGTCGATTGCTTTCACGATTGTCAACTAATGAATTATTTATTGTCTAACAATGTCTTGGTGTTGTCTTCCTTCCCAAACAATACTAATATATTATCATGTCTTGTCCTTATAAATTCCTGGATCGCTGATGAAGGGGATTGTAGTTCCTTGACACATCGCTGATTTAATGTCATCGTATCCTTTTCTTTAGCGTTGGAGATCACTAGACTTCTCGGTAATATCATTGGGCTTGATTTAATGAGAAACTTGATCGTATCATTTCCTCTTGAAGGCTCAAACTATTACCAGTGACCACCATACGTTCTATTGCAATTCTTATTATATCGGTTACCAATTAATCGCAGACTTATTGATGTGAACCAATGGTCACATTTGATTGGTCTTCTAGGATAGCGGAAATAATTAACAAATCGCCACTTTCTTATATGCTTGTCTGAGTCGATAATTGTCTATTGTTATTGACTCCATCTTATAATTATGTGGAGACGACGACTCCAAGCACCTCCCGCACACAAATATGATAGAATGCCTTCTTATGAGATGTTAATAATGAGACTCTGATAAACGTATCTAACAACCTCTACGGACTTTGATCAATCATTTAGATATTCTTCTGTAATCCCCAAAGATGACCCCTTATTTTCTTCTCTTAAATCCTTGCTTAGTCTCGTGACTATTCCTTCAATTCTGCCGTTGAAACAATTCCGTGTATGTTGCTCGGCGATGATGGGCTCTTCCACATGTTATTTACTTCTTCCCTTACGTCCTCCACTCTGTCTTCCTCTTATCATTCCTATTTCTTCTTCGTTCCCCCCTCCCATGTCTCTTTCTTCTACATTACTTGTATATGCTATGAGGAGGCGTCTACAGGTTACTGACCAAGGTCGCAACCTTCAGTCGTGGCCTTTGGTTGGGCAATCAAGTTTAAATACGTTTAATTATATCCTTTGTTTCAACCATTTGTTATAAAGATATAAACATTTATTTATTATTAATATAACTTGTTTATTATTAAAAATGATATACTTATCATATTAATAATATGTGATATTATATATCTATATAATTTAATTTCATATATATAATTAGAATTATTTCTATTTTATTATAATCTCAATTATAATTATATTATATTACTTTTCCTATTATTATTATTTATTTAATATTATATTTATTCTGAATAATAATACTATTATTATTTATTAAATCTCTTATATATATATATATATATATATATATATATATATATATATATATTTATATATATATTTATATCAATCATTAATTTAATTTTATCAACATAATTATAATTATATATAATTAATTATAATTATATTTATTTATTTCATTAATCTTATATTTTAAAATTATTATCATTAAATTTCATCTCGGAGAAGGGAAAATTACAAAAGCTCAGTAATGGCTCCGAGATGAAGCCATCTCCCAATTGCACAATATCATTGGGTCTCTCACCAACTCGAAGTGCTAAAACTGTGAAGCATTTCCAATCCTCCAAGCAATGTTGAAATCCTAGGCAAAACTCAAAGACTTCTCAAAGAAAACAAGAAAATTCATCAATCCATAATGAGGTTCAATTTCTCCCATAAAGCTCATATATTTCCAAAAAGTGGTTTGAACCAAAAAGCTTCTCCTTCAAGACAATTTAATGATTTTAACATTTGCTTTTGATGTCATATTTTGACTTAAGCAAATTCCTAAGTCTTGGCGCCATAAATAAGTATTTAATAACATTTAATGAAGACTTGGCCCCACTAAAGTTATAAACTTTATAATACCCTTTTTAAATACTTGACGCCAAATCCACTTGCTATTGAGTTGTCTTTAAAAAGTAAAAACATTAATATATATGCTTCTTCAAGTCCCACGTTAACTTAGGATAATAAATAAATAGGCCCCCACATGATCACGTTTATTTAATGCATTTATAAAGTCAATTGACCCCATTTAATTAAAAACTTTATATTATACTAGGTATTAATTATTAATAAAGAATTCTTTATTAATAATTAATACCTTGAACTTGAGCCAATAAACTTATTCCACTTAATCAACTGATGAACTCCGCTAATACAAAGCCTAGGTGCACTCCCAAAAATAGCAACATCAGCATAATTCGATTACTATAAATAGTAAGCCCCTAAATAAAAGCTTTGTCAATGATACAAAAACTCCACACTACCACCAACCTGCTCAGGTGCCCTACTAAAGATAGAAACCCCGACTTTCCTGAAATAGACACTTAGTATAATGTCCCAGATATAATTAAATAATTCAATTAAAATTATTTGTTGTATGGCTCCAAAACTTAATAATGACATCTTTCAGGCCCCTTTATTTATTAGTTAGATTATGTTTTGTCGTGTCAACCCATTTGTAACCTTTCAAAAAGTTTCTCGGAGCCCATTTATAAGGCCGAGTTTGGCATAGTTGTAGGTATGGTGAATTTGATATTTTCTTTGTATTTGTGAATTACAATTGGAGTTCAACTTGTCTTCCGTTTCGGAGGTGCAAGATCCTCCCTACTATGGTACTTCCAATTTCGATGGGAATCATCCCTCACCCTATTCTGCCCACGAATCTCAGTTACTGTAATCACAATTATATTTTGTGTGAAAAATTATAATTGTTCCTTTGTGCGATTATCTCCATTATAAATGTGCAATTTATCAAGCATTGTGTCCGGATTTGGCATAAATCGATAACACTAAGTTCCTTATCTTGATCGCATCCACATTCGTGTTTGTGCTTGTGCGTGTGTCTGCGTCTACGTCCGCATCCATGCCCGCATTTTTGTCTGCGTCCGCATCCCCGTCAGTGTCCGCGTCCGTGTCCATGTCTGTGTTCGTGTGTGTGTGCCTTACTTGTGCCCACATCTGTGCCTGCATCCGGAAGTGTGTCGTGTCTATGTCTGCAGGTGTGCCATGTTCACATCTGGAGGTGTGTGTTGTCTACATGCAATGAAAGGAAGGTCGTACGATGAAGGGTCTGTGTTGGTCATACAGGGGTGGTTTGCATTATCCATGCACGGTGGTATTGACCGTTCGGGATAGTTTGTGTTGTCTATGAGTGGTGGTATTGACCATTCGGGGAAGTGTCGTAAGTCGTACTAGACATTACACTGGTATCAAAGATGGTGATTCTACCAACCTGTTGGGTAGTGGATGCAGAAGGAGCTCATAGTATACACCAAAAGGAGATAACGTTCTGCGAACCAAATGGGCGAACCACAGGATCTTGCCACTGAAGTCATGGCACTGTTAAGAGAACTACCCAGAAGCCAAGCTCGGCTTAATGAAACCATGGTTAGAGAGGAACAACGACAACATCTCATGAAGGAGACATTGCATCAATTAGCAGAAGGTAGAAAAAATGGAGACCATAATGGACACAGCAAAAATTCGGTCATTGGAAACACCCAGCGCTCACATTCTCAACTGTTGATCCTGACATTTCCCCAGAAAACAAATGCACCTCACGGAGAACAAGAGCCCACTTTCTCCAGGAGTTGCAAGAGTAGTAGAGACAAGACTGGGAAGATGTGAATCTTGAGGGAGATATATCCTTTAAAAAATATGTAGATCTTTGAATGAAATACTCGAGCAATAGGAGTCGTGGCTACTACAACGATGATATCAAACGAAAGGTTGGTAGATAAATTTGTCATCCTTTGATGGGAACGGGACAACATCAGTACGAGCATGGGTACAAAAAGCAGATACCTACCTCCAGTGTAATCTAATGCTTGAGGATGAGGCAATCAAATTTGCAGCACTTCACTTGAAAGGGGTCGCTCACGAATAGTGGCATCATGGAATGGTCACCCTAGGCCACAATCAAGTAACTTCATATGCCAAATTCACGAGGAGGCTTATAGATTGCTTTGACAGAAAGGATCCAAAACTCAGTTTCAAGGAGTTGGTTCAACTCAAGCAGTCTAAATCAGCAGATAGTTACATTACAGAATTCCAAAGGTTGTCCATGTTGGTAACAAACATCTCGGAGAGGAGATTGATTGTGTTGTTCATGAATGGACTAATGGAACCCTTGAAGGGTTGGGTGAAAGGGTTCAACCCCAACACACTCACAGAAGCAATTAAGGTGTGTGACATGGCTACAACTTCTTGCTGAACTCACATGCCAAACCACCCCTTGCCCCAAAGGAGAAAGATAACAAATCCTATCTGAAGAAGCCATCATTGGATGAGGCCACATAACAAGAGCTTAGGAGGAGAAAACTTTGCTTCACCTGCAGAGTCGTGGGAACCAGGGCACCGATGCTTAGGCAAGAAGAAGATCCACTACACTGAGGTGGTGTCCGACGGTGAGGAAGAGAATGAGGATTTTGATCAACCAAAAGAGGAGGTTGCAAAAGAAATAAATCATACATAGAACATTGTCATGTCCCCATTCTGGCTGACATCGTTTAGCATGCCGGATCAGTCTATCACAGGCTCTCGTAGACTGGTGGCGATGTGGAGAGAGTCATTTTGTAGATCAGTGGTCGTATTTGCTCTTGGAGAAGTGATTTAGAGCTTATTTTTATTATTATGAGTTATGCGGGCCCCACATGTTATAATTTTAAGTTGAGTTGCACTTTTTATTTTATAAAGTTATATTATTATAAAAGTGCATTATAATGGGATTTTATAATGGATGCTTCTAGAAGTTCTTAGTAACTTCTCAAAAAGTGAATAAATAGGGGGCTTGGGCATTCATTTGGACAAGCTGATTTGAGGATTCTTCTACTTTTCCATATTGGAGCAATTTGTAGTCATTTGGGTCAACAAGAATAGTTGCATAAACACACATTAACTGATAAACATGAACACAGGAAAGTATTGCAATTTGGTAAACATAAAGTACTCAGAAAACCAAATCATGTCATTCACACTCAAAGCAATGTGTACATATAACCTCCGAAGAGACACCACCGAAACGTCACGTCGTAACGGTTCACACTCTCGGTACTAACTGCCGAGATTAACATAAGTTTATTACACAACACCCGTACATACAAAATATACCGACAACAAAGGGTTGCACATTGGAAGTGGTATTCAGCCATTTCATGTTGAGCTTATTTGGAATCCTCAGATTTACCTGAGGGTTTGAGTTTTGGTTGTAAGAGAAAGAAAAAGCAGATCCGAAAAAGCAGTCCGAAAAAGCAAAATGAAAAAGCGGATCCAAAAAAGCAAACCGAAAAAGCAGACCGAAAAAGCAGTCCGAAAAAGCAGACCCGAAAAAGCAGTCCGAAAAAGCAGACCCAAAAAAGCAAAGTGAAAAAAGCAGTCCGAAAAATTATTGCAGCCATCTACAATCAGCTGTAAATTGGGATCAGTTCGGGTGCAATTGGAGGTGTCTACATCAGCATTCAGTCAACAATAAGTGCAGCATTCCAGGTTCTTTCATATGATTCAGATGTTGATATTTGATGTCAAGGTTGTGTTGAAAATTGCATATAAGTAGGCACTGCTGTGACAGTCAATACATAACTATAATTCAGTCACTGTTATTCATTTTTGGATTGTCATAGTGAATGAGAGTGGATTTGATAAGGTCTGGTCATCACAAGAGTTTCATTGTTCATGTGTACTGTCATAACAGTCCATAAAATCTGTCATTGCTATATTGTAATCAGTCTCTGTTATCATTATGGTAATTGTAATGACATAGCAAGGAAAGAGCATTGGGTATCATAGTAAGATAGTGCACTGTATGGAGTCATAGAAGAGCATGGAATGAACTTGTTATTGCCATAGTTTATTGTTCATGTGTGACAGTTCATACCTTTTTCTCAGAAGTTGTAAACAGTCATTTATAATCAGATTTCCGTCATTATCATTCATGTTATAAGATGATCATAGGTCATATTTGGTCACTGAAGTTGTACCCAGCTGTATAAGGGATTCTAAGGGAAGGGTTCTATGGTATTTGCATATCTAAAGTAGAGTTTCATATTGTGCCAAGTCTTTGTATTCAGTCCATAGTAAGAAAGGATTGTAATTGCATCTAGTTTCATATTGGATGTCAAGTTATCTTGTAAAAATCTGAATCTGTTGTTGAATGAATACATTGGCACTGATTGCATTATTAAGTTGAGTGGATTTGTTGCTCAACAATTTCTACATTCAGACTTTTCACTTTCAGCAGTATAGTTTGATTGATTGCCAAGTGTTTGACGAAATATCATAGTACTATATCAGTGGCTTTAGTGATCCTATTAGTAAGGGTCATTACAAACATTTCCACACTGGTACAGAGGGGAGGCGTCATTGCAGCACTGGCTGGCACCCCAAGGTGCAGTGTGTTCAAGTATGTGGTACACTCCAAGGGCAGCAAGATATAGTCATGCTCGACAATGGGGCCATGCTCAACTTCATCAACTCATCACTCGTCACCAGAAGGGGTTTGCATACAGAAGAACATGAAGGGTTTGAAGTCAAGGTCACAAGAGGAAATCTCGTCATGTACTCACCTGGTTCCGCAACTGAGTATCACCATGGGAAACTACACGATGACAAATGATTTCTTTGTGGTAGATTTGGATGACACAGATGTCATATTGGGCATTCAATGGATGAAGACCCTCGACTAGTACACACAGAGCTTCAAGAGGATGGAGTTCTCATTCGAAGTGGATGGCAAGAAGGTGGTTCTAAGAGGAATGTCGAATGGCAGCCCGAGGGAGTTTTCAACTAAAAGGATGGAAGCAATTTTCAGACATGATGAGGTCATCTAGGCAACACACTGCTTGGTCTCCACCGAACCCTTGAGAAGACAACAAGCATACTATCATGATGACGAGCTTCAGGCAGTGTTGAGCAAGCAGAGTTTGATTTTCGCCAACATTCCACTTGGTATTCCCCCACACAAAGGTTTTGAGCACACCATCAAGTTGGAGGGAGCCAAGCCTGTTATCACCATGCCCTATCGCCATCCTAAGAAGTTCAAAGAAGAGATAGAGAAGACAATCCAAGAACTCCTCAACAAAATATTGATCAGGCCGAGTTCTAGTCCCTTTGCATCCTCAGTAGTTTTGGTGAAGAAGGACAGGTCCCTCAAGATGTGTGTCAACTATCATGCATTGAACAAGAAGACTATCAAGAATCGATACCCCATTGCCAGGATCAATGAGTTGTTGGACGAACTACATGAAGTAGTCTATTTCTCCAAAATTGATCTTCGCTCCGACTACCACCAGATCTGCATGAGGGAGCAAGATGTCGAGAAGACAACTATTCGTTGCCACTACAGACTATGAATTCTTGGTCATGCCGTTTGGGTTGACCAATGCTCTGACAACCTTCCACTCCCGCATGAACGGCATCTTCAACAAGCAACTGTGCAAATTTTTGTTGCTATTCTTCGACGACATACTCATTTACAACATGACATGGGAGGAACATCCGAGACATTTGGATGAAGTATTGGGAATCGTGGAGTCGCATTCATTGTTTGCAAAACGGTCCAAATGTGAGTTTGGGATGACCGAGATCTTGTACTTGGGTCATGTCATCAATGCCTAAGGGGTACAGGTGCATCAGGAGAAGATTTAGGCAATTCTGGACTGGCCCCCACCCAAGAACTCTCAAAGCTGCATGGATTCTTCGGATTGTGCAGTTATTACAAAAGATTTGTAAAAGGATTTTCACAGCTTGGAGCACCACTAATAGATATGACGAAGAAGGGAGCTTTCTATTGGGATGAGCAGGCATAGAAAACCTTTGACAAATTAAAGGAAGTCATATGTACATTTCCGGTATTGGCCCTACCTGACTTCACTCGACCCTTTGTCCTGGAGTGCGATGCATCTAGTGAAGGCATTAGAGTCGTGCTAATGCAAAATCGTCACCCCATCGTGTTCGAGAGTCGAAAGCTCTCAGGAGCTAAACAACTGTACTCCATCTACGACAAGGAGATGGTCGCCATCATGCACGCACTGGCCAAGTTTCGGCAATACCTCATTGGAGAAAAATTTGTTGTGCGAACAGACCACAACAATCTGAGATATTTCCTTGAGCAAAAAAGGACTTAACGATCGACAAAAGAAATGGGTGAGTAGAATCCAAGCATATGATTTTGATATTGAATACGTGAAGGGCAAGAAAAATGTGGTAGCTGACGCCCTGTCAAGAAGACCTGTCATATGTTCACTATCACAGATCTCGGTAGATTGTAAGGGACATTTGTTGGTCGAGTACTTCAAGAAGTCTTTTTGTGTTAAACGCGATGGATGGACAAATATAGGATGACAGGTACAAGGTGGTTGACGACAGAGTATCATAACCCGCGGCGAGCCAGGCGAGTTATCCTGACTCGCGGGGCGAGCAAGGGCTCTCGGGTTTTCATGACCCGGCCGAGTCACCTAGCGGGTCATGGCCTTGACTCGCCGAATCATGCGGGTCAAGCCATGACTCCCCGAGTCCGAGGCTCGTGACCCGCGCCGCGGCAGGCCCGAGCTGGCCTTTAAAAAATATAAAAAATCTTAACTTTTTTTTAACTTTCTTTTGCATATTTCTTTTGTTATTTGCCCTAAAAGGCATTGTAGTTGATTTGTAGGAGAAGAAGAGAGAAAAAGAGAGAGAGGAAGGAAAAAAAGAAGCCAAAGGGTTGCAACCAGCCGGGAAGAAGACTTAGAAGAGCATCAAGGAGTCCACAAAATCGGATTGGGGAAGCATTGAGAGCATCAAGGAGCTCATAGCAGCTGTTCTCAACTCATTTGAAAGAGGTAAGTGTTAAATTTTTAGATTTTCTTGATTTTTGCTTGCATGTTTATGGTTTTCCATTGTTTTTAGAGTTTTTTTTGAAGTTTTAATTTTATTGCAGCCGCATTCCAATTTGAAAACATAAATTCTTCTCATTGTTCCCAATGCCTCTAAAGTGTCCATGTTGGAAATATGCCAAAGAGTTTCCCGGTAGACAAAAAAACCAAACAAAATGCACCTTTTGTAAAGAAATTTTTCATGGTGGCATCAATAGGCTTAAATACCATATTGCCGGCATACCTGGCAATGATGTTGACCCATGTCTTAAGGCAACTCCCGAGGCAACTCGTTTTTGTTATGTCCAATTAGAAAAATATGTTGAAGAGAAGGAAACTAGAAAGAGGCAATGAGAAGAGATAAATGTTATTGGCTCCCATTCTTCATCCACACCCGCATCCGCATCCGCATCCACATCTGTAGGCTGTGTTGGAGAGGGATCTACCAAGCCTCCCTTTTATCCTAGTGCTAGTGCTTCTACTGCTGCTCCTTCAAGTGGCAAAATTACCCTTGGCCCTAGAGTCCGAAAATCATCAAGGTTGGACAGTTTTTTTGAGCCACGCACTAGTCCGGCTGCACAACCCTCACTTGAGAGCATGGGTTGGAACAAGGAGGTCCATGATGCTGCCCGAAAACAAATTTGCAAGTTTTGGTTCTTTTGCAACATTCCATTTATTGCTGCCAAGTAATTCTCTTTTATTTGTTTTCTAAGTTTCTTCAAGTTTAAAATTAAATTTTAAATTTTATAGTTTGAAGTTGAACTATGCTTTGTCTAATTATTAATCGTAATCTATTTGTGACAGGTCTCCTTATTGGCAAGGTATGATAGATTCTGTAACCATTTGTGGGGCGGGCTTTAAAGCCCCTACTGATTCTGAGTTAAGTAGCCCCCTCTTGTTAGACATGGTTAATGATATGCAACTTGAGCTAGAGGACCACAAGAAATCTTGGAAGCAAAATGGTTGCGCCATCATGACAGATGGTTGGACGGACAGGAGGAATAGAACACTCCTAAATTTTCTTGTTTCCAGCGCAGGTGATTGTTCATAACTTCATTGAATTCTACTTCCCCAAATGTATTGAATAATTTAATTTTGATTTTGAATTTTTTATTGATCCATGATAATTGATAATTATTTTTCTTTATATTCAGGAACCACCATGTTCTTGAAGTCTATCGATGCTTCCTCACATGTGAAGAATGCCACATACTTATGTGAGGCTATTGAGGAAGTTATACTTGAGGTGGGAGAAGAAAATGTGGTGCAAGTGGTGACTAATAATGCAGCAAGTTATGTTGCTGCAGGTAAACTTATAAGTTATAAATTTTTAAGTTTGGATGGAGAGGCATCTATGAATTTATTTAAGATTTTCTTAACACTTCTAAATTTCTAATTAATTTAAAATTGCTACAAGTAAACTTTTGATGCAGAGGCACCTGAAAATTTTTTGGTCTCCATGTGCAGCCCATTGCCTTGACCTCATGTTAGAGGATATTGGCAAGATTGAATAGATCAAATCATGTGTTGATAAGGCCAAAACTATTTGCAAGTTTATCTATAATCATGCATTGGTCCTTAGCCTGATGAGAAAATACACGGGGCAAAGGGAGTTGGCTCGTCCTGGTGTCACAAGATTTGCCTCCAATTTCCTCACACTGAAATCCTTGCTCAAATCACGCGACAATTTGAGACGCATGTTTGTTGGTGAGGAGTGGACTGCCTCATCCTATTCTACGAGCACTGTGGGTAGGGAAGTGGCAAATTATATGTTTGATGAGCCAGGTTTTTGGACCCCTTGTAACGAGATCATGGAGGTAAAAATATTTATGTTTTGTTTGCAATTTTTTTTATTTTTAATTTTTAATGCACACTTGTCACTTGACTTTTTTTTTTTTACATTATATGTAGGTCACTGAGCCCCTTGTAGTTCTCCTACGAGTTGTTGATGGGGAGAAGCCCTCTATGGGCTACTTATATGAGGGCATGGATAGGGCGAAGGAGGCCATTAGATCCAGGTATAAAGGAGTTGCGGATAAGTATGGCCCCCTTTGGGAAATCATTGATAGGAGATGGCAAAACCAGCTTCATAGGCCCATCCATGCAGCAGCTTATTTCCTCAATCCAGCATATCGTTTCCTTGATAGCTTCAAGGCAGATGAGGAGGTTCTTAATGGCCTATATACAGTGATGCAAAAGATATCTACCTGTACCACATCTACAGTGCAAGAGATAGATGCATATAGTCATCTACAAGGGCCGATTTTTGGAAGCACAATGTGCAAAGAGTCTAGGACAACATTGCAGCCAGGTAGAAATATTAATATATGTTAAACTTAAACTTAACTCTTAAGTTTATGGCTTATGCATTTTGATTTTATAATATATCCTTAAAATTGGAACTTGGAAATAACATTGATTTTTTTTTTCCTTATTTCAGATAGATGGTGGCATATGTTTGGGCCTTCAACCCCAAACCTTCAAAAACTTGCCATCCGCATTTTGAGTCAGCCATGCAGCGCTTCTGGATGTGAGCGCAATTGGTCCATGTTCGAGCACATCCACTCGAAGAGGCGGAATAGACTGTCTATGGAGAAGTTGAACAATCTTGTCTTCGTTCATTACAACCTCCGTCTTAGGACCAAACAAATTTTGGACACTGACACCTCTCTGATCACTCTAGCAGAGATCGATCCAAAGTCCGAGTGGCTCACTGAGTCTACCGATCCTATCTTCACTGAGGAGGACCATGAGTGGGTTGACCAAGCAAACAGAGAGGCTGAGGCTGTGGCTATGGCAGAGGAGGAGGATAGAGCACGATCAGCTGCCCGTGGAGTTGATGTTGATCAGAGTGGCACCTCACAGGCACAGACTATGGCTTGTCAGTCATCCAGAACCTACCTCAAATGCATTTGTAGGAGGCAGACAGACTACTTTGAGGATGAGGCTAACCTAGAGTAGTAGAGCTTGAGGCTTGAGCCATAGACCTGTTTTTGTTGTTTACAATTTACAACTTTACACATATGTTTGGGAACATTTGATCATGATGTCATGGATTTTATATACATTTGACAACATTTATATTTTATATTTTATAATTTTGCATATCTATGTTTTCTATTTCCTTCAACTGCCTACAATTTACGTTTGTACTTATGTGATGGATGTATGTTTAATATTTATGTATGTGATCAAATTAGATTCTATTTGATGATGTTATAGTGTTTTTAAGCTTTATTCAATAATGGGTGCTTGAAACAAGTTTTAAATTTTAAAAAATCTCTGGTTTTTTTTTTTGCCGAGTCATAGCCGAGTCGTTGTCGAGTCATCGGCGAGTCACGGGTCGAGTCGGCCTTGCTGAGTCCGAGTTATGATTCTTTGGTTGATGACATCATCTACTACATAGAATTTATCCAGTACCCAAATCGAAGATGAAGGAGAAGATTCTGAGGGAAGTTCATGACTCACCTCACGCAGGACACCCAGGGTACCTCAAGACATATAGGCAAGTTCGAGAGAGGTTCACTTGGAAGGGCTTGAAGGATGATGTCCTACAGTACGTGTAGGAATGTTCCACTTGCCAACAGAATAAATCCGAGCATACCTTGCCTGCAGAATTACTATAGCCCTTGCCAATACTTGATCAAAAATGGGAGAGCATTTCGATGGACTTCATCACTGGGCTTCCGAGAGTCCAAGGGAAAGATTGCATTTATGTAGTGGTGGACCATTTGACCAACTATGCCCATTTCTTCGCCATTCCCACGTGATGTTAGGCAGCTCAGGTGTCGAGATGTTTTTTCGAGAGGTGTTCCGCGTGCATGGCCTTTTGCGGAACATAGTCAATAACAAGGATAGCCATTTCCTTACCACTTTCTAGATGGAACTATTTCGGTTAGCAAGAACGAAACTATCTTCGAGTACAAGTTACCACCCGCAGACAGATGGTCAAATAGAGATTGTGAACAAATGGCTGGAGGGCTACTTGAGGAATTACGTCTCAACCCAGCAGAAGGCGTGGGTTTGTTGGTTGCATTTAGAAGAGCACTGTTACAACACTAGCTATCACATGTCAATAGGTATGTTAGCCTTCAAGGCACTTTACGGTTATGATCCTTCGTCATTTGTGGATCTGGCATTAGGTGACAGTTGTGCACCAAGGGCCAAGGACTCGCTGCATTGGATATCCTAAGGTCTCTCAAGGACAAGCTGCAGAGGGCTCAAAATCAACAGAAGATGTATGTTGATCGACACAGGGTACAGCGGAGTTTTGAGGTGGGAGACTTGGTTTACCTCCGGCTACAGCCATTTAGACAATCTTCCTTAAAGAAAATTTGGTGCCAAGATGTTGAAGCCATGCTTATATGGACCGTACAGAGTGATTCAGAGCGTAGGTGAAGTTGCCTACGAACTGGAGCTTCTTGAGGGAAGTCAAATTCACAATGTCTTTCATGTTTCATTCCTTAAAAAGGTAGTCGATTAGCATGTCACAGTTTCTGAGGAACTTCCACCCTTCGACGAAGAAGGAAAACTGATACTAGAGCCCACAGAGATCATCGACGTCAAAGAGAAAAAGTTGAGGTTGCGCACCGTCAAGGAGTACCTAGTTTGTTGGAAGGATTTGTTGATTGACAATGCCACGTGAGAAGATGAACAGATCTTGGAGCATCCAAGTCTGCAATTGCTTGAGGGCAAGCAATTCTCGAGCCGGGAGAAATTTAATATTTTCTTTGTATTTGCAAATTCCAATTGGAGTTCAGCTTGTTTGTCGTTTCGGAGGTGTAAGATCCTCCCTATTTTGGCACTTGCAGTTTCGGTGGGAATCATCCCCCTATTCTGCCTGTGAATCTCAATTACTGTAATCACAGATATATTGTGTGAAATTCTATAATTGTCCCTATGTACAATTATCTCCATTATAATTGTACCCTTTATCAAACATTGTGTATGGATCTGGCATAGATCGATAGCACTAAGTTTGTTATCTTGACTGTGTCTGCATTCGTGTCTGTGCCCATGCCCGTGCCCGTGCCCGTGCCCGTGTCTGTTAATGGGATGCAGGAAGTATGACGAAGACCTTTGTGTGTTTGTCATAACTCTTTGTGTTTTTTTAGTAGTTAAGAAAACACTTTGTTTGGTGCATAAAATGAACAATCTTTGTTTGATGTGTTTGGTGCATTAGGCACGTTTTCTTAACCACAAAAAAGAGAGAATGAACGCAGTCTCTCCCCAGTCCCCTCACCTTCATGGATCTTGGGTGTATGAGAAATTCATTCTATTTTTTTAGAGGGCCTACCTTCTGAGCAACCCATAAGATCGGGTGAGAGGGATGACCCAAGTGATAACAGATTAAAGCCAAGCCACTCTTAGTCACTATATAAAATGAGTGGGGCCAAAATGCCTCCCTATGGGTGCTAATTGCCTACCCATGTTGACTTCTCTAGTACCTATGTTCTACAAGAAGGAAGCCTCTTGGTAACAGGGAGAGAGCATGCAAGGGCGCAAGGGGAATCTAGCAAATACTATCCTTGAGCCTAAGTTGTAAAGTGTCTGTGCATTAAAGTCAAAACAGTCATTTCTGTATAAAGTGTCTTATGTGAGTGTTCAAACAAATTGCATTATGCAAAACCTCACTCAAACATTTCAAAGGTTTCAAAACTATATCAAAACACTCAAAACCATTTCAAAACATTCAAAATGTTTTCAAAGCCGTTTCAAAACATTCAAAACTATTCCAAAACCTTGTTGTTAACTTGTCAAAACATGGAATTTCAAGAAAACCTTGGAGCCTTGTTACAATCTTAGGGTAAACTTTGCATTTAGTCCTTACATTTAACCGTCATTTTCAATCATTTCATATTGCATTTTGCATTACCCCTCATATCATTATCCCTTGTCATAATTGCATAATTCCATCCTCATTATTAACCCCCTTTGCATATCAAGTCCTTATTATAGTTGCATTATCATCCTCATTTTTTCATTTAGAACCTTTCAAAAACTTTGCAAAATCCCAAAAATTCATGTATTAGGGTTACACCTTGTGTTATTGGAAGAGCATCTTGACTTTGTTTCAACCTTGTCCTTTTGTCCTTTCATCAAGTCAATGTTAAGAAAATTAATGCTCACATTTGAGGTGTTAGTAATTATGTAAATGTGGAAAGTTAATTACTATTGTAATAGTTATGTTGCTAATAAACAACATACTAATATAGGTTTGAATGGTTATTACTAGTTAATGTGTTATACCTGTGAATGATATTCCGAGAAATTTGTTATAACAGTCCCTATTTAATAGGAGGTTGTTTGGCTATATAAGTGGCTACATATTAGCCATGTATTGAGTGTGAGACGAAGTAATATATTATTTTCAATTATCTTGGCTTCCTGTCTACCCATATTTCCAATAGTCAATATCCAATCTTTGTCATGATGGGTTTGACTTGGTCATTTATCCTTTAATTTTGTCCTTTTAATCCTCAAAAGTCAAAATCCTATTTCAATTTCTCAAGTTCCTACCCTTAGGTTTGCATTTGTAAGGTTTTTCAAAGTCCAAAACCAACAAAAAATAGTTGCCTTTTCATACCCCTTAATTCGCATTATCATTCCTAAAATTACATTTATCCAAATTCAAGAAATCCAAAAAGACACTTACACTTTCATCCCCCTTAGTTTGCATAATCATCCTTTAGCTTGAGTTTTTCATAAAATCAAAATTCCAAAAAAAAACATTACCTTGCATATCATAACCCTAAGTTGCATATCTTGCATTATCATACCCAATTTGCATTTTCAAATTCAAAGTTCAAATCCAAGTTTGCATAATCATTTAAAAACCCTCAAAATCCAAAAAAAAAGTGCATTTTGCATACACTCATATCCTTAGGTGCATTTAGACATCATGATAATTGTAACAAGATCCCAAGCGTCCAAAAGGCAACAAGGTTCAACCCATATTCACTTCAAGTGAAGAGACACAAGCACCCTTTGACTCTAGACAAGGTGAACCTTTGCAATCACAAGGTTTTGACCCAAACATTATATTCACTTCAAGTGAAGAAACCCAAACACTTATTGACCCGAGACAAATGGCATTCTCACAATCAAACAATCAATCACATCAATCCCACTCATACATGTCCCAAAAGTTGGAAGAAAAATTGGCTAAAGAAGTGAAGATTTTAGAAAAGAAAGTGGAAGACATTGAAAAGAATAACATAGAGATGTTTGAACTCCTCAAATGTCCAAAAGAAAGCTTTGGTGAAGTCATCATACAATCTCTCATTTCAAAATCAAAAATACCAAAACTTATTTCATAAATAAACGAGATAAAGCAACTTCAAACAACAAACACACATTTCAACCAAGTCCAATTCAATCATGTCCAAGAGAAAGCTAAGTCCCAAATCAAGTTTCAATCAATCAAATTCCAAATCAAACCTTTCAACCAGAGCATGGCATAATTCAACTAGGGCCACCACCCAATTTTGAACTAATCCCCATTCCAATGCAATCAAGCGTCACTCAAGCAACCACACAACCCCTTGTGCCAATTTTGCAAACAAGTCAATCAATACCAAGGTGACAAACAATTATGCCTCCGATTGCATCACATGTCAGTGAACACCCTCTTATATCCTCAAACCCCCGTCAAGGGTGTCCCAAACGAACACAAGTTCAAACATGCCATATGTTGGACATCAATCAAGTATAATCAACGAGCAACTTATTGTGGCACGTGTTTAATCAACAAATGTTTCACAACATGCAAATATTGATATGGTATCACCAACAAGATCACCCAAGCAGAGAAAATCTAAATTTCTCAAGAGTTTGCTTTGAAAATTGGATCGTGTACATGAAATTATGGAGGAGCAAAATAAAAATAACTTGTGTCTAGCAATGGCCCATTCCAAAACAATCACATAGATGACATGCCCATTCCCTATCAAGACATTGACCTTCAATAAGCATCCATGTCTCCTTCCACTCTTTCATCCCCTCAAGTTTTACAAGAGCAATTTCCACCATTTCCATCAAATGAAATGTCCAATGATGCAACCTTTCATGTTTACCCCCAAGGACTATCCACAGAAGAAATTCGAGCTAATTCATTCCTTGATAAGAATTCCCTCATTGATTCAGAAAACCTAGAGTCAATTCCACCATGTGCTCCATTTTCCAGCAATCCCATTTCAAAGAGTGCAATCCAAAGTCCATCTCCTTCATGTCAAAACATTGTCAGAGTCTCCCATGCATATATCTAGTCATACCCCATGTCAAGAGGATGATCAAAAGTACAAAGAACAAGTCCTTAAACAAATCAAGCTCAAGATCCCCACAATGACCAATCCCATCCAACTGTTGACCAAGATCCTATTTTCCTTGAGCCCCGTGATGATCCCATTATCTCTAACTCTCCTATCCAAGATAATCCCCTTCCATCTCACGAACAAAGTGTCCTTCCAAGTTTCATTGACCTTCCACTTCCTAAGCAAGATCATGAGCTCCCTTCAATTCTTTCCAATGATTCTATCCAAAGTCCTCAGCAAAACACCCTTAAAATGGAGTCCAATGATCCTCTTCCAAGTCAAGATCAAAGTATCCCTTCACCTTCATGTCCACCACAAGGTCCCATCATCCCTCCAGAACCTCCTCAAGATCCCTCCAGAACCTTCATTTCCTTGTCCTAATCTTCCATATCCTCCACAAAATTCTATCTTACCAAATGATCCTATCACTACTCTATTCCATCGCAAGATCCCATTATTCCTCTTGATCCCCTCATGATTTGAACACATTTGCGCAAGTTGTTCATGAACCCCATACATGTCAAACGGGTTCCTTTACTTCCATCCAGTCTGATACACTTCATGATCCTATTGTTTCCTCCATGCTTGATCCACCTCAAAATGGACTCATGTCTTGTAGCAAGTATCCCACTAATCAAAAGCATTATCAAGTAAAAGGGTCAAACCTCCAAGTATATTAGAACCCTTTCATATCAAAGAAAATTTTGATGCTCATGGCCTTAATTACATAGCTCATTCTCAAGATGTTGGAATCCCTTCCAAATCCAAATCCACACGTATACCTTCCCCTTCATCCCTTTCGTCCATCTTAGGTCCATATATTCCTTCATTCGTTGGTTCACAATCCACTTAGCCTTTCCTAAATCAAGATCAACGAAGGCACGCATCTTGGAGAACCATCCATCCATCCATCCAAAAGGCCTCCATACAATTCCTATCCATCCATGAATCTCATTCCCCTTCCAAGCAATTTGGATGCCAAGCATAAAGTACATAAGCAATCCACATGCAGCCAAGGATCAACATGTCCAGTCTAATCGACATGTAAAAACAAAGCAAAATATGATCCAAACAGAAAAAGAAATGTCCAAAAGGCCACAAAGGCACATTAAGAAAAAAGAAAAGTCAAAGCTATATGGGTTCCTAAATCTCTTGTAGAAGCAATGCATTCCAAGGATCCACAAAAAAAAGAAAAATGGAAATGCATGTGGATTCCCAAGCAGCTCCTTGTAGCACAATATCCCATACAAAAATTAAAGTTGGCATCCAAAATTGCTATCCCTCCATTTAAATGTCTACCCCCTTCCAAATCCATTTTGGGTTATTATGTCCCAAAATACATATCCATCCCTCCGTCATATCCAAAATCTCCTTTTCCTCCCACCTATCCATCCACACAAAAGCAAGTCTTCCTACATTCCCTCCATTATCCAACGCCTATTTTCCAACCTTTCATCCAGCCTATCCAATCCTTTGCCTAAATCCTTATCCTATCCTATTCAATCGTCCATTTTATATCCCTTTGTCGTCACCCTACCAACATCTTTGAGCATACTATCAATAGTCATGGTCCATTATTATGTGTCCTTCAAGAGCACATCCAAAGAGAAAGATGTTTGAGTCCTTCGTCCATGTCCTATCATGCATCCATTATTTCCCAACATGAAAAAAGTTACAAAAGCAAAAAAAATCGTTGTCTTGATGAAAGCCTGGCAAATAGGCATCTTGATGACATCAAAAAAGAAAAAAATAGTAAAGAGAAAAAATTGTCCAGCAATGAAGACTTCGCAAACAGGCGCTTTGGGCAAGTACCATGATGAAAACCTAGCAAACAAGTGTCATGCGTAATCTATGAACTTCTTGTGTTCCATACTTGGGGGCAAGTTTCATCCATGTTTTACTATCATATCATACCCTTGTAATTTCCTCCATTATCCTATGTCCGTCATATCCCCTATCTATCGACATCCACATTTCCTTTTTCCCAACTTTGATCTTGACAAGGCTAGGGATCTCCCTAGAAGCATCACATGTCTCATTTCCTTTACGTTGTCCACATCCCTTTAGTCGATATCGCCTATCCCTTATCCACATCCCTTTGGTCCATATTTGTAAGAACCCCTTGTGGTTCTAACTCTAACAAAACACTGTATTGCTAAACCAATGATAGATATCATTTTAAAATTTGAATGTTTGACATTTTGTCAAACACTTAGCATGCAAGTTTTGATACCACTGTAATATCCCTTGTAAATCTGACCACAATTTGCTATTATGAAGCTCAAGGAATATTATCAAACATTTAGCATACAATGTCTAAAACCACTGTTATGAGTTTTCTGATTGTCTTCTTTGAGTTTGTAGGCTGCAAATGAAGTTATTGAATGCTTCTAACAATCCAAGGTTGTTATAGAAATGATATACTAAATATTTCAGACCTTTGACAAACATGTAAATGACTGAAATTAACTAGTACAGCTAGTTGGCAAAGACAAACACTTTCCATGCATCCCAATGTACACCTACAACCACTAGGCATTCTACAAACACTTGCCATGCATACTAGTGATTTAATATAAACTGAAACGAATAACTATTGCTTGGCATTTCATCAAACAGTTATTGTGCAACCTTGCAACTCCTTATTTCAATTCCAAACTATTTACAATGAATCAATTTGTAATTTATGGAGAATTTAAACTATCTAGCAAATAATATAAAAACCTGGTAAGCACGGGCTGTGTTATTTCTTCAACATTTATAGAATTGTCTCCATACAAATAACAATCCCTTCCAAGCACATAGTTAAGATATTGAAGGCCCCAAATGCCAAACAAATTCCCTTTATTGCTCACTTCCTGAAAACCTCGTGGAAACAATAAATAATGTGCGGCTAGTATATTTCAAGTATGGATGCTAATTGGAATGCGAATCTCAGCCACTATGAGCCAGGTCTCCTAATGCTGGGTATTTATTATCAATAAGCTGCTGCTAAGTAATCAAAACTGAACAATACTTCTCCAATTTCAATGCACAATGTGACTTTGAAATAAGCCACACACAATAGCAAATATCAGTGCTTCTTTCAGCACCTCAAATGCTAGTAACTCTGAAGAAAATCCTCGTTTCTCCAAGCTATAACTCTTCAAACCCTTGGCACGATACCTCTTCACCCATGTCACCAAATTCATCAAATATCAAATGCACAAATGGAATGGTTTGATTTCCTCCTTGAAGGCATTTATAATTCACCAAATACAATTGAGCTTCAAGCTTCAAGCTTACACCTCACATTACTTAATGAACATATGTGGTTTTTGTTGCAAAGTTTGAAGTATAATAATTTATTATATTTGTTGGCATAAACTTACTTGTCATTGGTAAAGTCATAGGCAAACATCAATCCCACCGGAACACCGGTACTCATATTTGTGAACCGGTAGACTAAACAAGAAAGCGGGGTACTTTAATTGGTCGCGCTTATACCGGTCCAATGGAATACACACAGGGAACAGATGACTAACCGGATACAAGCTCTTCACCGATTAAGTGCATGATAATCCAAACTGGATTATGCGGAGCGTTTTCAGTTAAACAAGAGTTAGCTTTTTCAGTGGAACTGAAGTTAGCTTTGTTTTATCTACAATCGTTTCGAGGTAAACTCAAGATCAGTTTGCAAGTTTTTTTTGCAAGCATGACTTATGGGAGAGTTTACAGTTTGGCGAAACTATGAGATGTATTTGTAATAAGATAATCTCTTATAAATACAGGTCAAAGGACATAAAATAAGTGTTGTTGAATATCAAGAGCATAGAGTGAAGAAGAGCAGGAGAGCTGAATCTTCTGAGAGGAATCACAGTCACGAGAGGTGAAAGGCAGAGAAAGATTCAACAGCCAAGCAAAGGAAAGGGTAACAGGTATGATCCGATTCGACGATAGTGTCATCATAAGATCATTGCTTTAAATTGAGAAGCATATTTAAATCCCTCAATCAGGGTGAACCCTAACAGGTTCTTTGTATAAATCCCTTTACCGGGTAACACCTTTATTGGTATTCTAAGTCCTCTTACAAGGCGACTCCTAACAGGGTCAAGATCCTAACAGGTCTTCTATCAAATCCCTTAACTGGGTACCACTCTTACCAGTGCTTTATAAGCCTCTAACAGGGTAGCTTTATTACTACAATAGTGGAGTTTGTGGGTTTTGTCTCACCGTGGTTTTTTCCTTCTAATCAAGGGTTTCCATGTATATATGTTGTGTTGACCTGTGTATTCAATTTTTGATTATGGGTATTGTAATATTTTTTAATTTCTGTATTAGCAAGAATATCTATTTGAAAAGAAAAAGTATTAGAAATTGAATTTACTAATTCACCCCCCCTCTCAGTAACTAGTTAGGATTAACAATATTTCCCTCCATTTGGTGCACAACAAAATAATATAAAGTATATCTTAATCAACACTTATATCTCCCTTTAAATTGACACTTTACATTATTCCTCATATGCACTTTATAATTTGACTTTATGATCATTAAATAATCTCTTTTATTAATAAATTCAAATAACATTTAATGATATGCACTTTTTAATAAATTATTAATAAAGTATTACTTTATTAAAAATTAAAATGTCATAACTCCAATACTCACTATTTTTCGATTCTATCAAAACCAGGAGGTCCACCATTGTTCCCACTATGCATCCAACTGCCTTACCAAAAATAGTAAGTGTACACCTCTAACAACCCTTGATTTGCTATAATTAGTAAATCCCTAAATACCTGATCAACAAATATGCTAAGGGTCATCATAGCAACTGAGGCCGGTCCAAGTGCCCTACCAAATATAGAAATGTCAAATAAATGACTTACTATAAATAGTAAGTGTACCAAACTAACCCAAACAAAGAGCAATCTTGAACACCTCTGACCTCTGGAAGGGAATTTGCCTCTGGTTTTGCCCACTGAGACCCTCTAACCAACTGACTTAACCTACGAGGGCCACTAATAGGCTAATTCGAACCACCGACCATGGTGAGCTAAAAAGGGGACATTACAATATTGCCTATCTTATCACAACCTTCAATCCATATCTCCTTTGTCCATTCTTAATCTTACTTGTCCTATCCACATCTTATTCATTGTCCTATCCAAATCCCTCTCTTGATCTTGATATAAAATAAGGACTTGAAATGCAAAACATGTTTTCTAAAAAACCTCTTGACATGTCCATTCCTATGCATCGCATGCCATCTAGTGCAAAAAGTGTCATTACCCTATCTTGTCATGTCCATCTCTAAGCTTAGTAAAACCATATTATCCCCTTCTGTGGATAGTCCTTGGCACCCAAGAAGCTTCAATGCTATACTAAGCAACCTTTGGCCTTCATCCATCTATCAGTCCATCCATGAATTCATAATGTCCTTGTCTTGCTAGACACCGGGGGCAATTCAATACATCTTGCTCAAGAAAATATTAATGTCCTAAAAAAAATAAAAAACATTGAATAATGTCCTAAGAAAATTCATAAAAATTTAATAATGCCCTAAAAAAATTCTAAAGAGAATATGATCCTGAAAAAATTGATAAAAAGCATAAAAAGTCCTTAAAAAATCAATAAAATCATAAAAGTCCGGAAATAATCCTAAAAATTATAAAATGCCTTGAAAAAAGCACAAAAAATAAATATTTCAAAACCCTAAAAATCAAAAAAATCCTTCAAAAATTAGCAATAATCATGTACATAATCATTTTCATGTCATCAATAAATTGTCCCTTGTGACAAGACAAACATTTAAGCAGATGCAATCTGAAGACTCATCAAACATCGCGCTTAATGAAACCATGCATCAACAAACAATCAATCCAATCAAGTCGGCAATCAATTAGATCAAACTTGTTCAATCAATCAATCAACATCAAATTGTCCTTTTATCGATCATCATTTGTCATATACAAGGTGTAGTATACTTGAAACTAGGCAATATCTGTCTTAGATGGGGTACTTCATTCCTAAAACCAAACATCATCATCATTATCATCATCATCAAACAAACTACCAACTTTGACAACAAGATCAGAATGGTTGTTGGGTCGCTTGATTCAGTGAGTCTTATCTTTTATTGATTTATCTTTAGTCATGTTCCTATGCTACTCAAGGATATCACTGAGTGACAAGAGTGGCCGAGATGGTTCATGGTCCTTTATTTTTATTTTTGTCTTCTGTTTACAAGGTGTTTTTCATGAAGTTCCAGGGCAAGTATGTCATATGATTCAAGATGGATGGAAACATTCTTTGTCTACAATTGTGTTTGTTTTCATGCAAAGGGGTCGCATTATCGCTCTAGCTTTCTATGTCATGATGCAACGCATCCATTTTGCCATATTAAATAAAGCTCTCTAAGATAAAGTGCACTTATTAAAGAAAATTTCATCTTTACTAACTTTTCTCTGTCTAATTTCTACTTTCTACTAACATTTCTTCTGTCAATCCTAGCAATCTTTTTCAAAACATTGTCTTCCTATCAATTTTCGCCCAATTTTTCAAGGAGGAATCCTACCTCTATTCATTCAATCCATTGGGCCATGATCTTTTATTTAATGTTTGAAACAACGCTCAAAATCACATTGTTTCAAAGAGGGGCAAAATGTAGATGCTCAAAATTGGTTAACATCTGCGATACTATTTGTTAACATTTTTGCATTGCGATCGAAACATTGTTTTCTAAATCCAAATTATTCTTCTATGTTGTGCACATGGTCGTTATCATGTGTTGACATTGTGTCTTTGATCGTTAATTAAACACCAAAATTTGTTTAATTAATTACTAACATTTCTCCTAATTTGCATCTTAACCCTAATTGATTTGATCTGATTGATCATGTTCGGAATCAATCAATTCTTATCAAAATCAATCCTTTGTCTTATCAATTTCATCAGAATTGGTCAAAATGTCATGTCCCCATTCTGGCTGACATCGTTTAGCGTGCCGGATCAATCTATCACAGGCTCTCGTAGACTGGTGGCGATGTGGAGAGAGTCATTTTGTAGATCAGTGGTCGTATTTGCTCTTGGAGAAGTGATTTAGAGCTTATTTTTATTATTATGAGTTATGCGGGCCCCACATGTTATAATTTTAAGTTGAGTTGCACTTTTTATTTTATAAAGTTATATTATTATAAAAGTGCATTATAATGGGATTTTATAATGGATGCTTCTAGAAGTTCTTAGTAACTTCTCAAAAAGTGAATAAATAGGGGGCTTGGGCATTCATTTGGACAAATTGATTTGAGGATTCTTCTACTTTTCCATATTGGAGCAATTTGTAGTCATTTGGTCTGCAAATTTTCATTAAATCTTTGGGAACGATAACTCCCTTGGATTTGCATAACTGAGGAAGTGAGATATCTTCTGAAGGGTTGCACATTGGAAGTGGTATTCAGCCATTTCATGTTGAGCTTATTTGGAATCCTCAGATTTACCTGAGGGTTTGAGCTTTGGTTGCAAGAGGAATAAAAAGCAGGTCCGAAAAAGCAATCCGAAAAAGCAAAACGAAAAAGCGGATCCGAAAAAGCAGTCCGAAAAAGCAGATCCGAAAAAGCAGTCCGAAAAAGCAAATCCGAAAAAAAGCAGTCCGAAAAAGCAGACCCGAAAAAGCAAAGCAAAAAAAAAAAAAGCAGAGCCCCTGCGATTTCAGAATCAGACCATTTTGGCACCCAAGGAAATTCATAAAAAATTCCAAAGTCAGTTCGCAGCATATTAGGGAAGGTGCGTTCCAGTTTTGAGGTGATTTGATTCAGTTTGAAAGGGTTCTTGCACAGTTCATACTGTCATATGGTCTGTACCTGTACGGCCCAGGCAGTGAGTTAATCCTTCAGCACTTGACATAGTTTCGACCCAGCTATTGGAGGCATTGGAATTGAGCACTGATTCAGCGTCAACTCCATTGAAGCATTCCAGGTTCTTTAATATTGTTTTGGATTGTATGAATTTGCAAATATTCAGATTTGTTACCTCAGTCCAGTATTGGTCTAAACAGTCTATACAATCTGTCATTGTAATCAGACTTTGATTATCATTAATGTCATAGCAAGGAAGAGTATTGGTCTGTCATAGAAGTTAGTTGCTATAGTATGTAACAGTCCATTATAATCAGTCAATACCACACTTGTAATGAGTTTAGTATTGATCCTAATACATGTAACTTCGTTGTTAGATCAATTGTCTTGAAGTCTGAATATAGTCACAGTCATTATGGGAATAGTCATCAGACATTGCTAGTTACATTCTATTGGATGCCATTTATCAATGTTCATTGTTTTGAATCGGTCCTACTTTGCAATCAGATTTGAGTAGTTCATGATATACTGGCTTTGCACTGTCATTTCATTCTATATTGGTATTGTTATCTCAATTACATTTGATGCCTAAAACAACAAATACATTGAAACACATCATTACAAGAAAAACATTTCAGTGCATGCCAACTGCTTGACGAATTGTCTCAGTTCAGATTTGGGGTTTTTTAGTGGCCTTTCTAGTAAGGGTCATTACACAAAATTCAGTTAATTTGCCCTCTTTAGAGGTAAACAACCCTTAATTTACCCTAAGCCCTAATCTTTATCTTTTTTCCCTAAGTCTCACAATTAATTAATTTCACGTTAATTAATTGGCTAATTTATGTTTATGGAAATTTTACAATTTCATAAATCCTAATTTCTAATTTGTGAGGATAAATGAATTTTCAAATTTAAATAATTCCTCACTTTTCCACATGGGATTCAATCCCTATTAATTAGCTTCCACTTCCTCTTTTCTAGCCTCCATCTCTTACACTTTCCCTTCCCATTTTCACACTAATTTAGTCCTTTACCCTTCCAAACTCCCCTTTGATTTATGCCTACTAAAATGCACTTCAAACCTTGTCATAAACTATGACACATTCCCAATTGTTCTCAATTTGCTAATTTGGTGATTTTCCCTCAAATGCCTATAAATAGTGTTCATTTTCCCTCAATATTTTAACAACCACTATCTTTCGAATCTTCTCGTTATCATGCCATTTTTCTTTCATAATTGAGTGCATATTGTCATTATGGGACCTACATCAAATCTTTTGAGAAGCAAGAAAGGCATTGGAGCATGTTGCAAGGGGTTCTGTTGAATTTGTTTTCATCTTTTATGCTTTTCCTTCATGGCTTTGATGTTAGGATAGGTTTATTATTTGTATGCTTTTAGGGCAAATTAACTGAGTTTTCGTTGATTTTGATGAAATTGATAAGACGAAGGATTGATTTTGATAAGAATTCATTGATTTTGAACATGATCAATTAGGTCAAATCAATTAGGATTAAGATGCAAATCAAGAGAAATGTTACTAACTAGCAATCGCACCTTAGTGTGCAATGGGTACACCGTAGAGATATATGGAAGGTCAACTAAGTATTTGTCCTTTTTCCCATCTCTCCCTCTCATCCCCTATATTTGCTCATCTCTCTATCAATCTATCTCTATTTCTCTATATATTTTTCTCCCATCCTCTCTGTCTATATTCATCTCTTTTTCCATCTTCCTCTCTCCCCTCTATATCCCTCATTTTTCAATCTCCATCTCCACATCCCTCGCTCTATCTCTCTGCACCTCTCCCTATTTCAATATCCATCTCCCCCCTATCTATCTCCATATCCCTCTTTCTCTACCCAGCTCCCTCTATTTCTCTCTCCATCTCTATCCCATTATCTCTCCTCTCTCCCTCTATATATCTCCCCCTCTCTATCTCTACACAAGAATTTCAGCAACCTAACATTAAAAAAAATAGAATAATAGATCTTATGACTTTAAATGTTGACTATAATAATGTTTAGATAATATTTATCATTATAACTATTAAAGAGGTAATATAAGTGTTAAAATTTGTTAGATTTTCTAAAAGAAAATTGTATTATGACTTTAATTTTAAAATTTTCATTTCTTTATATTTATGTTCTATTTTATGATAATTTTTTATTTGTTAATGTTGAGTTTATCTTTTACTTATTATTAATATTGTATTGTTTGAATTTATGTTTAAATTCATAATAATTTTGTATTTTTTAATATTGAATTTATCTTTTAGTTATTATCAATATTGTTTGAATTTATGTTTAAATTTATAATTTTCTTTTTATCTCTCTTTATATATTTATCTCTTCCAACTCTCCTCTCTCTCTCTTCATCTACTTCTCTCCATATCCATGTCCATGCACATCTCTATATCTATCCTCTTCATTATCTCTATCCCTTATCTCAATCTTTTGGCCCTCTCCATCTCTCTCTCCTCTTCACCCCTTTATCTCTCTCCCTCTCTCCCTATTGCAAACATAACATGACATATTGATAATGGAGCCTTATCATCTTCCTAACTCAAAGTTTTTGTTTCAATCACGCTTGGACCCATATAAGTGAATGCATAATTGACTTCAATTTATCACTTCTCCATTTAGACTTTTGTTACAAAGACAACATCACTTACTAAATGGAATCCTAATTGACCTCATGAACTACCCAAATATATGCAATAAATAGACCTAAATCTTTCCTTGTTGACCTTCCACACTTCTTCAACGCACTCATTGCACATCAATGTGCAATTGCTAGTGGCTAAATAAACATCTTCTTGAAAAGGGGGCAGGAGAGAAAGGCATGATAAACATCTCTCGATTATTCAAATTAAAAGTGGTGCTAATCAATTGGCCATTTCGATTGATTGGTATACAACTTTAGCTAAATAAAACTCTTCCAGAAATGAATCCATCCTAGTAAAATTGTTGTTAAATTTTTAACCTTCACATTCACATAAAAAAATGTGTTTCATTATATCAAATATTTGAATTTTAATTTGTTTCATATTTATTAAAAGTACAAGAATTAAAATATGTGAACATATTATTTATTGTCATGTATCTAAGTTTGCATATGATTTTGAAAGTTTAGGTAATGAGCTAATTAGTAAATCTCATATGGCCCATAGCATAAACAGATATCAAATGCCCTTCACCTAATTTATTTTGTTATTAGGGGCCTCAAAAAACTCCAAATATAAAAAATAAAAAAGAAATTAAATGAATTTTCATAAATCTTCATAAATCCGTACAAGTTTCACTTTGATGACTAGTTTTCTCAATCACCTACCCTTTTGACATGCATTTTCTCCTTACTTGTTTAATATTTCTATGAGAGATATAATAATATCCTTGTAATAATAATCCCAATACATACAACTTCTGTCAGCTTTTGATAATATATTAAGGGAAATCCATGAATTTTTCATAGATTGTTTTTTTAGATATTCCCTAACATTACAATACACATTTGCATTAAAGACACAATACATTTCCCAAATGACTAGAATTGCCCACAAAAATATTTATAATAATATTTTAATAAAGGATTAATTAAAATGCAAATAGAACAAATAATTTAAAAAACACAAGTCGATTAACCGAAATTATTTGTTCAGTGAAGACACTCATATAGAACTTATAACATTATCTAGGTGATCCAAGAAAATAGTAGCGTCGGCGTTAAAAAAATTGTTCACAAAAAACAAATTACAATAGCCATTGGCAAGAAAAATAACTCAGGATAATTTTATTCAATATATGCATGTGTATGAGAATTAAAAAAATATAAGGATCTCTGACTTAATAGACTTTAGCATCAAAATGAAATGGAATAGACAAGAGAATAAAGATCCTTAATTGGTAAAACGCAGGCAGAAGCATTGTTTCATGTATCGGTTTGAGTTCGAGAATGCCCATGATACTTAAGTAACATGTGCATGGACTTTACAGTGATGGTAAAAAAAATGATTTTTATTCTAGTTGCTCATTTTTAGAAACGAGTTTGAATTTGTGGTGAAAAAGGGAGTATGATACAATGCTGATTGACAACAACCCATCTCTTCTTAACTTTAAGTAGAGAATTCAGTGAATTAATTTACTAAAAAATTTCCTCCAACTTGGACAATTCGACCTAAATCCACTGTAACTACAATTAACAGATTGGGACCTAGAGGCGCATAGCTAACAGTTCACCCAAATCAGAATGCCCACAACCCCAAATGTAGCAGCAATAACAGTCTATCTGTGCCGACAAACCCAATTTCATATCATATGGCTCCCTACTCCCAAAATTCACAAACAAAGCCTAGAAACATGAGGTCAGTAAGCAATGAAATCGAGATCATTATCCTACTAGACTCCATCATCATTGAAGGCATACGTGGAGGAGAGCATGTTGAGTACAAGTATGGAGGAAAAACAGGGAAGTATACTAACACCTGTCTAACTCCTTGTTGCAGATGGTCAGTTGTATGAGCCTAATTTTTAGGGCCACTTGAAAATAAACCACTTGTTTCATTTCCTATTTTGGTGGGCAAGGTGTCAGTCAGAATACTATAGAGCTCTCTCCCCATTCTACATCTTTATATATCCATTTAAAACATAACCACCATTTTTATTTTCTAAGGAGAGGTACAAGAAAATATTTCTCTATTAAGGCTGGAAGTGTTAAAATGGGTTTAGAGCAGAAAATCCCACGCACTAAAGCGGAAGAAAGATTGAGTTCCTTATGTTATAATTCATCCAACAAATTAGTTAGTTTCTTAACTTTGTTATTCATTGGTGCCAAGTCTTCTTGTTTCGAGGTTCCTATGCATCTCTCTCACACACACAAGGCCACTGTCATGTCCCCATTTTGAAATAAGAATTAATAATAAATTATAGTCATTATATAAAATATAAATAAATAATAATGATGATTAAATATGAAATAAATAAAGAGATAATATAAATCAATATAATGATAATGAAAGATTACCATTATTATAAATATAATAGAATAATTCTAGAATATTAAATATAAATTTAAATAAACAAGCATAATTATGATATAATACTATTATGATTACAAGATAAATAATAATATAAGTGTAAATTATAATAATTCAAGATAAATAAATTAACATTAATAAATCTATTATTAATATATTATAATATGATATATAATAATAGATTATATAAAAATATAGTAATGTAATCCAATGGAAAATATATATTAAAATAAATTAATAATTAAGAAGTCGGCGACCACAAGGAATGGGTCGCGACTTCCTCCATGACTCATGCGGACGCAGATATAAGTCCACATAGAGGATACAGCAAAGAGGAGGATTAGGAAGGACAGAGGAAGGAGATAAGAAGCACAGTCAACAATACATATCTGCCCAGTCAATAGTATGAATTAGGATATAGGGGATCATGTCCCGTAAAACTCGTCTCAAGGATAATATCTTCAAGACGTATCCACGGCACCTCAGTGGACAACCAATGTTACTTAATTTCAATAACTATCTTGGGTCTGCAAAACGAATATAAATACCTGACACGATGTTTGGAGAAGATACATTTCAGAAGGATAATGTAAAGTTAGGACGGGTGGAAAAGAAAGGAGTTTCCATCCAGATTTATAAGGCTCCGCACGGGTATAAAATAGCAGGGATATTATCTGAATGATGGCATAATTATGATGATGTTTCATTAATTAAAAGATACAAGCATAGGATATCAGGATACGTCCGATGACAATTAGGATTGAATGAGAGAATTGGAGATAACTCTTATAATAATTAAGATTGGATTATCTCCCATATGGTGTTCAATGACACATTTAAACATCAAATTGTTATTCAAACCAGTTACGATAATACTAAGAAACATGGATCGCTATGACTAAGAAGTATGGATCTCCTTCACATGGTGGACAATAGCCTAGGAATGAAGTATTCCATGACAATTCAATAATACGGTCAGTACATACAAATGTCCAATAAAGGTCGATAACTATAAACAAATAGAGTTAATATTTGGAGTGGTGCGTCTAAAGAATGAGGAGATTATGTGAATGAGTGTATGCTAGGAAGAGAATAAATAAATAGTAAACAAAAGATAATGAGTTCATATCTAGAACATCATTAGACCTTCTATTCCATCCATATTCAGTTATACCTCATGGGCTATGGATTTGGATATAATTTAATCTTCATCTCTTATTACATTAATAACAAGGAGGATAACAGTTAGAATAAAAGGTATTGTTACTCAACAAGTTCCCTTGTAGCAAACTTCAGAGAAAAGAATAAGCATAGATAGGAAGAAGTCTCTTTCATTTGAAGTTTTGAGAACATTGTCCCAAAAATCCAAGCCTGACGAACAGGGGACATTACAGTGGTATCAAAGCATGATCTTGTCATCCTATAGGGTGAAGATAAAAGCAGGGCTCCGTGTAAAAACAACAAAGATTGATCAGGTAAAGCATCAAAGAATAGGTACGCACCATTGAATATGATGATTAAGATAATTTCTCATCCACCCATTATTTGAATGAACTTATCAATCAATACACAATAGATATGTGAATGGTTAATGTTAATCACATAATGAATTATCAATTTTACCCCATCATAGTTGGAAGGAGGACTAGGTAGGTAAGAGGGTAGGGCTGATGGCTAAGGCAAGAGTAATCACTCTTGGGCTTAAACCAATCGAGTCAAGAGACCCCGCTACAACATCTTGACATTCCTTTGTGATGAGAAAAATCTAATAATAAATTTACCCCATCATAGTTGGAAGGAGGACCAGGCAGGTAAGAGGGTAGGGCTGATGGATAAGGCAAGAGTAATCACTCTTGGGCTTAAACCAATCGAGTCAAGAGACCCCGCTACAACGTCCTGACATTCCTTTTTGATGAAAATATAATAATTAATGCACCCCATCATAGTTGGAGGGAGGAGAGTAGGTAAGAGGGTAGAGCTGATCGCTAAGGCAAGAGAGATGCAATCTACTCTTGGGCTTAGACTAATCAAGCCAAGGGACCCCACTACATCTACCTAACATTCCTTTATGATGTAAGATAATGTTAAGAGGAAGGCATGGTTAGGGAAGGAAAGTAACCAATGAAGGTTTCCTTGTCCGACTCTAAGATGACCTGTCCCACGTTAAGAGGAAGGCATGATTAGGGAAAGAAAGTAACCAATGAAGGGTTCCTTGTCCGACTCTAAGATGACCTTTCCCACGTTAAGGGGAAGGCATGGTTAGGGAAGGAAAGTAACTATTGAAGGTTTCCTTGTCCGGCTCTAAGATGACCTATCCCACGTTAAGAGGAAGGCATGATTAGGGAAGGAAAGTAACCAATGAAGGTTTCCTTGTCTGACTCTAAGATGACCTGTCCCACATTAAGGGGAAGGCATGGTTAGGGAAGGAAAGTAACCAATGAAGGTTTCCTTGTCCGACTCTAAGATGACCTGTCCCACGTTAAGGGGAAGGCATGGTTAGGGAAGGAAAGTAACCATTGAAGGTTTCCTTGTCCGACTCTAAGATGACCTGTCCCACATTAAGAGGAAGGCATGATTAGGGAAGGAAAGTGACCAATGAAGGTTTCCTTGTCCGACTCTAAGATGACCTGTCCCATGTTAAGAGGAAGGCATGATTAGGGAAGGAAAGTAACCAATGAAGGTTTCCTTATCTGACTCTAAGATGACCTGTCCCGTGTTAAGAGGAGGGTATGATTAGAGAAGGAAAGTAACCATTGACGGTTTCCTTTACCAACTCTAAGATGACCTGCCTGTACAAGTAATGTTCTCTACAAAACCATAAATAGAATATCAAATCTCTAAACTCAATTAAGTAACAAGCAATAAAATTATCTCTAAATCTGATCATCATAACTATGTCTATTCAAATTGTTGAAGAATGATAATAGTATACTCACATTTTGAGATCTATATATACATGTATTAACTTATGCTCCTTTGTTGCAGGATTTTAGTCAAGAGCATAATGATGAAATAAAGTTTCCTAACCCTGGCTTATTGAGTTATAGAGTTTAGCCAATGAATGTAGCAATGCTTGCATTATGTGTATGCTTCGTATCTTCATGCATTAATGTGTCTGCTTCATGTATGCTTTGTGTCTTCATATATATCTACTTTGTCTATGCTTTTCATATCTTCCTACATTAATGACATGTATATATTTCATATATGTAGTTCTATAATTTAGAATACAAGAATGTGAGTAGAGTGGACCAGAGACATGAATCGGAGAACATGAACGAGGACAAGCTATTCACTCTGATAATGGAAATAAGAAACTAGTTTATGATTACAAACTTGGCAACTTTACAAATTGAGATAGAATCAAAAGTTGCATAGAGGACCACTTATGATTACAAACTTGGCAATTTTGGGAGGGTAGGACTGTCATGTCCCCATTTTGAAATTAGATTTAATAATAAATTATAGTCATTATATAAAATATAAATAAATAATAATGATGATTAAATATGAAATAAATAAAGAGATAATATAAATCAATATAATGATAATGAAAGATTACCATTATTATAAATATAATAGAATAATTCTAGAATATTAAATATAAAAATAAATAAACAAGCATAGTTATGATATAATACTATTATGATTACAAGATAAATAATAATATAAGTGTAAATTATAATAATTCAAGATAAATAAATTAACATTAATAAATCTATTATTAATATATTATAATATGATATATAATAATAGATTATATAAAAATATAGTAATGTAATCCAAATGGAAAATATATATTAAAATAAATTAATAATTAAGAAGTCGGCGACCACAAGGAACGGGTCGCGACTTCCTCCGTGACTCATGCGGACGCAGATATAAGTCCACACAGAGGATACAGCAAAGAGGAGGATTAGGAAGGATAGAGGAAGGAGATAAGAAGCACAATCAACAATACGTATCTACCCAGTCAATAGTATGAATTAGGATATAGGGGATCATGTCCCGTAAAACTCGTCTCAAGGATAATATCTTCAAGACATATCCACGGCACCTCAGTGGACAATCAATGTTACTTAATTTCAATAACTATCTTGGGTCTGCAAAACAAATATAGATACCTGACACGATGTTTGGAGAAGATACATTTCAGAAGGATAATGTAAAGTTAGGACGGGTGGAAAAGAAAGTAGTTTCGATCCAGATTTATAAGGCTCCGCACGGGTATAAAATAGCAGGGATATTATCTGAATGATGGCATAATTATGATGATGTTTCATTAGTTAAAAGATACAAGCATAGGATATCAGGATACGTCCGATGACAATTAGGATTGAATGAAAGAGAATTGGAGCTAACTCTTATAATAATTAAGATTGAATTATCTCCCATATGGTGTTCAATGACACATTTAAACATCAAATTGTTATTCAAACCAATTACGATAATACTAAGAAACATGGATCGCTATGACTAAGAAGTACGGATCTCCTTCACATGGTGGACGATAGCCTAGGAATGAAGTATTCCATGACAATTCAATAATACGGTTAGTACATACGAATGTCCAATAAAGGTCGATAACTATAAACAAATAGAGTTAATATTTGGAGTGGTGTGTCTAAAGAATGAGGAGATTATGTGAATGAGTGTATGCTAGGAAGAGAATAAATAAATAGTAAACAAAAGATAATGAGTTCATATCTAGAACATCATTAGACCTTCTATTCCATCCATATTCAGTTATACCTCATGGGCTATGGATTTGGATATAATTTAATCTTCATCTCTTATTACATTAATAACAAGGAGGATAACAGTTAGAATAAAAGGTATTGTTACTAAACAAGTTCCCTTGTAGCAAACTTCAGAGAAAAGAATAAGCATAGATAGGAAGAAGTCTCTTTCATTTGAAGTTTTGAGAACATTGTCCCAAAAATCCAAGCCTGACGAACAGGGGACATTACAGCCACTTTGCTCTTTGTAACAAACACATTAATAAGCAACTTAAATTTTTGGAAGTATGTGTCCATCTAAGTGTTTTTTCCTCTGGATTTTGGGGTTCTTGATATTTTGTCTACAAACTGTACAATTTTTCTTTAACTTTAAAATTCATTTGTCTAATCCAATATTATTGAGTAGAAGAAGATGCTTATAGTACTGACTGACAAAATGGCATCATCCCCGATAATATTTGCACAAAGAGAAAGTTGTTCAATGCAGAGTGTCCTGAACTCGGCACTAGGACAGGCAAATACTCCAATTGGAACAACCTTCTCCACCCTCTGCACAAATTCCACAGAGTACCCACATATCTTCTGCATTGCCAGGGCAATTGCCACTGTAGAGGAACTGAGCTCCCCTTCATCCCCACGCTCTCCATTGCACTGTACCACTTCAAGGTAATCTACACCCAATTCTCGTTTCTGGGTGTACTTGAATTGTCTGAAAAACCCAACTCTAGTGAACCTGTACAATTGTGAAGGGCAACTGAATTTTCTGTAATGCCCAATTCATGTTGGCCTGTGCCATTTCTAATGGCATTTGGATTTTTGTGTAACCTTTTCGACAAGGAGCCCAAAATGAATAGAGTTTCTTTGTAAGTTGTAAGGTAGAGAAATTCAAAAGAAGTCTCTTAGTATAAATGTGGTTGTCCAACATGTGTAGGAAATGTGTTGCGGAAAGATGAAGTTGTGCCATGATTTTTGGGAGGATCGAAATTGTAGGTTTATACGTTTGGAGAGACATCCCAACAAGGGGGTTTCCAAAACATCCCAACAAGTATAATTGTCTTATCATTAGCAAAGCTACCCTGTGGGAGATTGGATCTGTCTTCTGCAATTGCTTCAGGCATGGATGAATCCTCTTTGTAGAGGCAGGCATCGCATGTCTCTGTCGAGAAGCATCTTCCAGGTGCTCTCCTCGGTTCCCAAAACTCCCTATTTCCCACACCTCTCCCACAAAAAAAGTCAGGCCTATGTTTTGCACATATTGAAGCAGTCGACTCTCCAGCCCTCGAAACCAATGTCGGACATGAGCCACTTCATCCACTCGAACAAATCGCTCTGCAGACGCGAATTTGTGCGCGCCTGTGAAATCGTTTTAGGGTTTTCCATTTATCGGAACGACCCAAAGGAGGAATCTAGTCCCACATGCGCGCGGCCATGCAGAAGAGGTGGGCAAGACGAAATATAATGGGATGGTAAATGAAGGCAAAATTAACCCGTCCTATTGAGGGTGTTAGGCAACATGTCAATGATCGTATAGAGATGGCATGTTGTGCCAACACAACCATCGACGAGCACAATCATTTCAGGCAAGTAGGTCAGCTAGACTTTGGCTGCCTGCCCGCCAATTTTTGGAGCTCCTTTGGAGCACACTGAACAATACAAATCAAATTCTTGAAAATCAAATATGTTTGTGTATATGCAGGGCAGGTCTGGTTTTTTTTATCATATTGATTTTTTTATTTTTTTTTTATATGTATGTATGTATGTATGTATGTATGTAAGATGAAATAGTGAATAAAACACATAGACTGATGCATGTTAAACCTTGATCTACTAAGTTTATAGTGATATTATTCATACCATTTGATATTTAATTAAATTAGTTGTTGCAAGAACTTAACTAAACAAAATGACCAAGCGAGGGATATGGCAACCTCATGAATCATACAAATTATAATTTTTGCGCCTATTGATGCTTACTATCTAAGATTCAAATCCTTCGAATGTTATGCTCATTTTGCTAGTCTTTAGTCTACTTAAGATTGCAATGATTATCAACTTGCTAAGGAAATCATTCGCATAACAGTGCTTTACAACATTTGTGAACTGAATAACCATTTGTAGTGAAACCCATGCCATAAATAATATTTACCTAAAGTGGAGAATTTTGGATATGGCACTGATAACCCAAGTGAGAATCTCCTCTTTGTATATTTTTCTATAACTTTATTAAGTACTACAATGTTTTATTTTTGTTTTTTATTTTCATTTTGATACTCTACTATAATTATCAGCTATATTGCATTACACCTTGGACCACATCTTTTTGTATTTGATATGGATATGTTTAAATACTTGAAGTGGTATCTCTATTTATTTATATATATCTCTATAGATACATACATATAAGTAGTGAACGCAAGAGTAGGTTTGTCATTTATCAGAATGACCCAGGCGCAGTCCAACTTTTCATCAACCGTTCTTTTAAATGGAATAAAAAAATGAACAGAAAACAATGAACGGTTATAAATGCTTCAATGGTCGTCCATGCTATTTAGATAGTAAGGACCATTGATTCACACAATCAGGTCGACTTGTTCATATAAAAACGCCTATGACGTAACTAATAGAACAAATTTTTATATTTAATTAACAATGAAAGACGCGATGTCGACACATGATAAAGACCGTATATGCAACATAGAAGAATAATTAGGGTTTGCAAAACGATGTTTCGATCGCAATGCAAAAATGTTAACAAATAGTGTCACGGGCATTATCCAATTTTGACCGTCCACATTTTGCCCAGCTTTGAGGCAATGCGATTCTGAGCGTTGTTTCAAAGAAAAAATAAAAGATCATGGCCTAGTGGATTGAATGAATGGAGGTAGGATGCAACCTTACAACTTAATATTATCGAATATCTAGAGTGCATTATTGCTTTATCTACCAGAAATGTCATCTTATGCGGGCTTAGTTTGCTACACATTTTATCCTACCATTTGTGTTGTTGTGACTGTTGACCATCACTATAGTTTTCTATTTGAAAGAACTACAATTTTTCACCAAGCTAACCAAATACAAATTGATTGATGTCTTTAAAAATTACCATCAGCATAGGCATGTTGAGCATGAGATTTGCACAAAAATATCTTCATGACGATCTGGGAAATCTTGCCACCATTGGCGATAAGAGTTCCCACTTGGCATATACTAAGTCAGATTTCAATGGAATCTCTTCTTCAAAAGCATTAATTCAAGATCAAGCCCCTGTGCTTACCCATACCTGCACTGACTGAACAATCTGATATTGTTATCTAAATCCTTAAGAATCTAGGGAAAAAACCTGCAATTGTGAAGCCTCGCCAAGTAATTATTTGATGCCATTAACTGATGTGGACCAATTGATGACAACGAGCCAAAAAGAGCAAACAGACTTCATCCAGGAAAAGATGATAAAAGAAGTCTACAGCCATCAGCATGGTATTGTGTTGATGTCACCCTGATAGCAATGACAATTCTGAATGGTTGGCTAACAGCTGTAGTATTAGCCCTGCTGACAGGTTAAGAATGTTCCCTTACTCTTTGGCTTTCTTGTGCTCAAATTTTAAAGCCTTAAACTCAGATTTCAAACAGAAAAATGAAGATGTCAATGTTAATGAATTGTAGCTTCAATAGGATTATTCCTATCAATGAAATCAAATGCATAAGTGGCCTATCATCCTTGAGCATTTGATCTCTATCCTTCTTATGCATTCTATTGTGATTATTGATTATTATACATGATTAAATAGTATGATCACGTATATATATATATATATATATATATATATATATATCATGTTATGTATTGTATTGTTAATATATATATACATAATTGTAATTGAGATAACTATTATTAATCATACTTATATTATTAATCGTGTTGTTAATACCATTTATATTAATAATGTTGTTAATATCATTAATATAAATTATGATGTTAATACAATTATATTGTTGATAAACCGCCTAGGGGCACCAAGTCAGTAGAGAGATTAGTTTAGATAAACAAATAAGGACAAGCATGAGGACCAACTGCTTCTTCAGGTAGTCTATTGATTGCTCCTTCTCCCTACTCATGAGAAGTTCCTTTCTCCGCTGATATCTACGGCGGTATTTTTTAAAGAGGTGGTCAATCTCTTGGCTACTTAGAAAGGGGGGAACGGTTCATTGAAGTCGGATAAAGGGATCCAGAGCTTCTAGAATGCAAGAGAGAACCAAACCAAACACCAAACAAGATTCATGATGTTAATACAATTACATTGTTGATAATAATGCAAACATCGATAATGAGTATCGATATAACTACTGATGACATCGGTAAAATATTGTGCTATCAAAGATAGCACACTATATTATTGATGCCATATATATTAGACTTGTATTAATATCAACCGATTATTAGTATCGAACAAATCTTGTATTACAAAGTGAATCGATATGAGTATTGATTAAGCATGATAACTATCGGTATTACATTGTGATCGGACATGCCTCTCCGTAGACATGTCCCTCTCTTGAGATATATATCATCGATCATTATGAATTGGGAAGCACAGAAAAAAAAAATACAGTGCCGAACAAGTCTCAGCAGTGATCATCAATACTTGTTAATATATACTATTATTATATATTCAAAGATACATTAAGCAGAAATATATATACAGATCTGATCTGTATTATCATCATTTCTTAGTGAAAATATAAATTATCATTGACATTAATATTAAGAGTTCTAAAGACTATATATATATATATATATATATATAGATATTCATATTTTTATAATATTAATAGATATATATATATATATATATATTCTACATAGAATTTTAGTGATATTGATCAAAGTATATATAGATAAATTAAAATGCTACAACCTCTAAATCTGATCAAAATTTTAACATGGTATCATAGCTAGAATAAGGAAGATCCGATCAGATTAATAAAAGAGGAAATCTAACCACCATTAAATCTCTCTAAATTTGCATTAAGCAAAAATGGTGAATGGTGTTAGATTTGAGGACAGACTTGAAGGAGCTGCAAATTTCGTTTCTTGGAAGTTCAGAATAATGATGGCACTAAGAGAACATGAATTCAACACATTTGTGGAGAAGGCTATACTATGCTAGATAAAGATGAGGAGAAACTTCAATGGACGAAGAACAACAAGGCTATGAAGATTCTAGTGGATGCAATGAAGAATCATATAGTTCCAATTATATCTAAATTAGAGACAGCATACCAAATGTTCAACACTCCAGAGAAAATGTATGAGATAAATAATAGTAGCAGGGCTCTTGCCCTAAAACAACAACTCCACCATGTCAGGCAAAAGTATCAAAACCCTAAGGTCAGATAACGGGGGGGAATACATTTTTGATAACTTTAAAGAATTTTGTAATAATACTGGGATTAAGAGGGAGTTGATGCAGGAGCATCCTTGGGCAATTGGCAATCTGTATCAACCAAAAATATGTTAGAATTGGGTTTTGGCTTTCAATGTTTGAAGTGGTGATCTCGGTTGGAGACTTGAGATTCTCGATCTTTTGGTGGTAGTTCTCGGTTGGAAGATATGTTGCTTCATCGACAAACTCAGTGATTGAGCGTGGATGTTACTCTACCGAATGAGCTCAATGGATGAGTTTATACTCGATAACTGCTTTGGGGTTCTCAGTGAAATGTTCTTGTTTTGGTTCACCGATGAGCTCAGTCACTGTTTCAGAGTCCTGTCACCGAGTGGCATTGGTAGCTGTTTTGTATTGCTTGGTTGATGTTCTGACAAGCTTGATGGTCTAGTTCACCGATATGTTTATTTTGATTGTTTTGGCTAGCCGACATGTGCATTTAATTTGAATCACATTCCTCATGATATGAATCGACCGATGGGACGCGTGAGGACCTAAATCTGGGTGCTTCTTTCTCCTATGCGAATTTAATGACTGTTGCAAGCCGACATGAAGGATAACACGTTTTGTCATGAATTTCTTGGAGCCGACTATTGTTTTATAATTTTTAATTTGTAAGGCTAACTTGTGGCCATGTTGTATAAAAGGAGGGTATGGGTAGCATAGAAGGAGATAGAGTTGGTAAAGTGTGGAGTTTAGAAGCTAGTGGCTAAGTGTTGGCTTAGGAAACAAGAAGCTTGCTTGGTGGCTTGCGAGCCCAAGTGTAAATCTGTCTTGGAGTTTCTACCAAATTGTTGTTGGGATACAAATTTGGGCTAGTTAGGGGTAGTTGGATCCTATGAGATCTTGTTGTATCTGTTAATGTATTGGTTGTAACCAAGAAGGCCTTATAGCTCAGCATGTTGCATGTAATTGGCATTTGATTTAATAAACAAGTGGAATTTTGTTATATCTTGTTGTTGCTTTGTGTTTTCCGTTGTGTTGTCTCTTTGCTGCAAAACTGGACATCTCTTTTGAGATCTCTTCGGCCTTGGCTGCATCAGGACAATGTTCCTTACAACCCTCAACAAAATGAGGTAGCTAAAAGAAAACAGAGGACTATAGTAAAAGCAGCTAAAGCTATGATGCATGATCAAAACCTACCTACCTCATTCTGGGCTGAAGCCTCTAGTACGACTGTTTACATTCAAAATAGATGTCCTCACTCTCTCCTAGACAACAAAACTCCTGAAGAAGCATTTACAAGGATAAAGCCTAACATAGGTCATTTTAGAATATTTGGTTGTCCTGTTTATATTCACATTCCTAAAGAGAAAAGTTCTAAACTAGAACCCTTAGGAAAGAAGGGAATATTTGTTGGCTACAGTGAATCATCCAAAACCTATAGGATATATATCCCTAGTCAGAAATTAATTAAGCTCAGCAGGGATGTAACTTTTGATGAGGACATTGTATTCAAAAGATCTAAAGACATTAATGAAATAGATGATGAGTCTCCTCAAAATATGGAAGAGAACCATGCTCCTGAGATTTAGAGGGAGACATGTGTACCTATAGAAGACAATAATCTCAATGAACCTATGAACTCTACTATTGAGCCTAGAGATTCTGTTGTGGGTCATAAAAGACTTCTCTAGGCAAGGAAAATGATTGAAGAAGCAGATAATTATGCAGCTCCAAAAGGAATCTTTAGAGAAAGCAAGAGACCAAATAGATACTCCAGCTATGTTGCTCTTATGAGTGAAATCATCAAGTCTGAACCTTCTAGTGTTGAGGAAGCACTCCAACATCAAGTTTGGAAAGATGCCATGACAAGAGAATATCAATCCATACTCAAGAATGATGTCTGGGACATTGTACCTAGACCTAAAGACAAATCAATCGTCTCATCCAAATGACTCTTCAAAATCAAACATGCAGCAAATGGGAGCATTGAAAAATATAAAGCAAGGTTTGTTGTCAAAGGGTTCTCACAAAAGGAAGGAATTGATTATGAAGAGACATTTGCTTGAATTACTCGTTACACCTCCATTCGGGCTGTGATTGTTATTGCTGCATCAAAAGGATGGAAGATTCACCAAATGGATGTGAAGACTATTTTTCTTAATGGCATTATAGAAGAGGAAGTGTACCTAGAATAACCTGAGGGATTTATGGTTTATGATGATGCTTCTCATGTTTGCAAATTGAAGAAGGCTCTATATGGTCTTAAACAAGCTCCTCGAGCCTGGTATGAGAGGATAGACAATTACCTATCCAAACTAGGGTTCTCCAAGAATGATGCAGATCCTAACCTTTACTTCAAGGTAATAAATGGCGATATGTTAATTCTCATTCTTTATGTTGACGATTTGTTGATCACAGCAGAAGATCATCTCATCACCAAGTGTAAACAAGATCTTGCATCTGAATTTGACATGAAGGACTTGGGTCTCCTTCACTACTTCCTTGGTTTAGAAGTATGGCAGCGAGATAATTGTATTATCCTAAATCAAGGAAAATATACTATTGATTTCTTGAAAAGGTTCAAGATGATGAATTGTAAGCCTATTTCTACACCTATGGAGACAAATTTACATAAGTTAAAAGAAGCAGTTGCAGACTGTCATGTCCCCTCTTTAGTGACATGTCATTTTTCAGTGGATTTGCCTATCATGGACTCTCGTAGGCAGATGATTTTGGTGAGAGAGTCATTCTGATGATTATTTGGGGATTGGATGGTCTTATTTGCTCTTGGAGAGATGGTGTTTATCATATTTTTATTATAATGTGTAATGTGGGGCCAAAATGTTATAATTTTGAGTTGAGTTGCACTTTTTTATTTTATAAAGTTACTTTTTATATAAAAGTGCATTATAAAGGGATTTTATAAGAATATTTTATGGATACTTCTAGAAGTTCTAGTGGCTTCTTAGAAAAGTGAATAAATAGAGTGCTTGGCCTCTCATTTTGGACATCCCATGACTTGAGTTTACACTACTTTTCTCTTTGAGCATTTGTGGCACCATCTTGGTCTACAAATTGTCATTTGATCTTTAGGAACGGAGTTTCTTAAGGATTTGCATAACTGAGGAGGTGAAATATCCTTTGAAGGGTTGCACTTTGGAAGTGGTATTTAGCCATTTCAAGTTGAGCTTATTTGGAGTCCTCAGACTTACCTGAGGGTTTGAGTTAATTATTGCAAGAGGAGAAAAAGCAGATCCGAAAAAAGTAGTCCGAAAAAGCAAAGCGAAAAAGCAGTCCGAAAAAGCAGATCCGAAAAAGCAAAGCGAAAAAGCAAATCCGAAAAAGCAAAGCGAAAAAGCAGATCCGAAAAAAGCAGAGCGAAAAAGCAATCCAAAAAAGTTTTTGCTACAAGTCTAATTCTGTTTTCAGAATTTCAGGATAGGGTTTTGGAACCACATTTTTGCTCATATCTTCCTCATTACTCAGCATATCATTCTGGGTATTTTTGCATCGAATTTCTATCGTCGAGGAGATAAAGATAGGTGCATTTTGGAGTCCAAAATGCCATGATTTATTTTTAAGGAATTTTCAAAATTCCTAGACATTTTCGAAAACCTGCAAGAAAGTACATTTTCAGATTTGGGGTGACTTTGGCTTGGGTGTTGGCATCTTCAGCACTGGCAAAAATTATCGCAGCCATCTACAATCAGGTTCCTCACTTCTCATTTGGCATTTGGCATATTTTCTGAGAAATGTATGTTTTCAGCTGAGTACACAATATAACTTCAGCACTTTACTATTTTACATTGTACTTGTCTTTGATTGCCATTTGGCATTATTGGTATCAAAGGAAGGCTAGGATTTTGCAAGTGAAAGGGCATTGTAATTTTCCGTCTATCTATATTGCAAACTTAGGGTTTGATGATCATATTATTGGCTGAAATATGTATGGCATTGTTGCAAATTGTTGATATATGAATGGCATATGGTTTTGAGCAATTTCCTACATCATTGATAGTGTTTTAGATGGTATTTGGTTGCTATCTATTATTCTGAAATTTTGGGACAGCGAACTTATATATTGCAAAATAATTTTCTATCTACATTTTGAGTTACATTTTTGAGGGGTTTTTAGTGGCCTATTGGTAAGGGTCATTACAATGGTATCAAAGCGGTGTTCTTGCCATCCTGTTGGGTAAGAAATCTTTATGCATCTTTCAGCATTTGGGCATCTCAGGTATTATACACGCAGGAGAGCTACACTTGAGGGTGAGCAGGAATTCAGAGATATACCTACTATGGGTGAGAGATAGTCACAGAGTCCACCTAGAGTCCCTAGGACTGATGATGATGAGGCTAGAGACTTCTTCTGAGCTATGACTACTGGACAGCAGGAGATAATTCAGTCTATACGTGCATTGACCACTATGATGGAGAGAGTTGCTCAGCCAAGGAATCAGGAACAAGGTAGAGGGACACCAGAGCAGGATAACAGGAGTGTAGCAGGTTCACAGGGTGCTCCTAGGCACAGGTCGTGGACTGCAAACAGGCCTACACGTCCTACATTCCTTAGAGAGGAGGCCCAGGAGGCAGGAGAGAATGATATGCCAAAGGACTTTCAGGATGATCTTAGAGCTGCAAATGCAGAATGGCAGGCATTACCTCCACATGTTCGTGAGTTGCTGAATTTTGATCACTACCTGAGTCAGAGAAGAGAGCACATGAGGAGTAGCAGGCAGAACAAGAGGCCTAGAGGAGGTCAGGACAGTGAGTTGCAGCGAGCTGCTAGCAAGCTCACCTTACCATCTTCTGATGGCAGTGGACAGATGACAGCCCAGGCCTAGATCCATAAGTTAGATACATTCCTAGCATTGAGGCCTATGTCAGAGATGGATGCTATTAGGTATGCCACCTTGCATTTAGAGGGCGCAGCACATGATTGGTGGTCACATGGTATGATTACATTGCAACATAATCAGGTGACATCCTACCAGGATTTTGCGGATAGACTGGTAGAGCGCTTTGATAAGAAAGACCCAGAGGTCTTCTTTCGTGATCTTGCACAGCTGAGACAGACAGGCAGTTTAGAGGTCTACATCAGTGAGTTTCAGAGATTATCAGTGATGGTGCAGGATGTGTCTGAGAGGAGGCTAGTTATACTATTCACAAAGGGGTTGTTTGAACCTCTAAAGGGTTGGATCAAGGCATTCGATCCCCCCTCATTGCAGGAGGCTATGAGGAAGGCACGGAGCATGGAGCTCACAGCACCCTCCAGTAGATTCACCCGCAGGAGCACTTCTTCATTCCGGGACACTAAGAAGTTTGATAAAAATAAGGGCAAAAAAGATGATACCAAGGGTAAGTCTACTGCACCTCTGGATATGGAGACACTGAATGACTTGCGCAGGAAGAAGCTATGTTTCTAGTGCAAGGGACCCTACGACAGAGATCATGATTGTCCCATGACGCCTGAGGGGAAGGCCAACAAGGTTATGTGGGCTTACTACGAGGATTCAGATTCTGACAGTTCTGGACATCATGATGATCATAATGATGCAGAGCCCGAGGTAGAGGCGGAGGCTTCAGAGCCTAAGGAGGAGCCCGAGTTGCACTTACAAAAGGCACGCTTGTCTAGCATTCAGCAGGAGGGATCTTTCAGACTGCGTGGACTTTTAGCAAGGCAGAGAGTTATTACTTTGGTCGATACTGGTGCTACCCATAATTTCATTGATGCATGTTTTGTTGAGCGGCGTGGCATTATGACTGAGGAGTTTGAGGGTTTATGAGTACAAGTTGCTGATGGTTACACTCTTAAGTGTAACAAGATGGTGAGAGATCTGCCCTTACGCCTGAACAACTATGAGTTCAAGGCGGACTACAATGTTGTCAACATGGGTGATCTGGATATTGTGTTGGGGATGAAGTGGTTACACTCATTGGGAGAGGTCACTTTCAGATTGAAGGACATGGAGATTAAGTTTGAGGTGGATGGGAAACAGCATATTTTGAGAGCCATCAGAAATAGTGACATCAGGACTTTCTTTCAGACGGATGGAGAGGTTGGCTAGACATGATGGTATAGAGTGGGCAGCAGTATGCACTCTCATGCCTACACAGGAGGGACAGCATAAGACAGAGTATCATCCAGACATTCAGAGGTTGAGAGTGAAGTATGATAGAGTCTTCAGTGACATCCCACCTGGCAGGCCACCAGAAAGAGGTATTGAGCACATCATTGAGTTAGAGAAGGGTGCTAAACCCGTGATGATTACACCCTACAGGCATCCTAAGAGACTCAAGGATGAGATAGAGAAAACCATCAAGGAGTTGCTTGCGATGGGACACATCAGACCGAGCAAGTCTCCTTTTGCTTCTTCGGTAGTATTGGTGAAGAAGAAGGATGGTACTTTGCGGATGTGCATTGACTATAGGGTGCTGAATAAGAAGACAATTAAGAACAAGTACCCCATTCCACGGATTGATGAGCTGATTGATGAGCTACATGGTGCATGTTATTTCAAGAAGATTGATTTGAGATCCGGCTATCATCATATCAGAGTTAGAGAACAGGATATTGAGAAGACTGCCTTCAGATGTCATTGTGGGCACTTTGAGTTTGTGGTCATGCCATTTGGGCTGACCAATGCGCCAGCTACTTTTCAGTCTACTATGAAGAGGGTCTTCCATCATCAGTTGAGGAAGTATGTGTTAGTCTTCTTCGATGATATTCTGATATACAGTCGGACCTGGCAGGAGCTCATGGAGCATCTAGAGACAGTTTTGGGGATCTTGCAGTCAGAATCCTTGTATGCCAAGGAGTCCAAATGTGATTTGGGCATGACAGAGTTGTTGTACTTGGGCCATATTATCAGTGCAGAGGGAGTGCGGATGGATCCTGATAAGATCAGTGCTATTGTGGATTGGCCTACTCCAGAGAACCTGACACAGTTGAGAGGGTTCCTTGGGTTGTGTGGTTTCTACCACAGATTTGTCAGTGGGTATTCACGTCATGTAGCTCCTATCACAGATTTGCTGAAGAAGGGAGCCTTTGTTTGGACACCTGAGGCACAGGCTTGCTTTGAGAGATTCAAGGAGATCATAACTACATGCCCTGTGTTAGCATTGCCCGACTTCTCGAAGCCATTTGAGCTTCAATGTGATGCATCTGGAGAGGGTATAGGTGTTGTTCTGATGCAGGACAAGCACCCCATTGCATTTGAGAGCAGGAAGCTCCATGGGCCAGAGAGATCATTTAGTATATATGACAAGGAGATGTTAGCCATTATGCATGCATTGGCTAAATTCAGGCAGTATCTGGTGGGTGGTAAGTTTTGCATTAAAACTGACCACAATAGTTTGAGACATTTCCTTGGACAGAGAGATCTAAATGACAGGCAGCAAAAGTGGGTTAGTAAGCTGCAGGCTTATGATTTTGACATCTCCTATGTGAGAGGGACTCAGAATGTGGTAGCAGATGCTTTGTCACGCAGACCACATCTCAGTGCTATGGTTGAAATATCTGAGGATTGGAGGCATTTGATTATTGCAGAGTATGGTAGAGACTCATGGGCATCCGGGATTGTTGATGGGACAGTTGTTGATACCAGGTACACACTTGTGGATGATTTGATTATCTACAAGAATAGGATATTCTTAGTCCCAGGATCGAAGGTGAAGCGTATTGTTATGAGAGCTCTCCATGATTCACCTACAGCTGGCCATCCTGGATATTTCAAAACTTACAGGCAGGTGCGAGAGCGTTTCACTTGGAAGGGGCTCAAGGCGGATGTGTTGCAGTATGTACGAGAGTGCCCTCTTTGTCAACAGAACAAAAAGAGCAAACCTTTCCAGCAGGGCTCCTACAACCACTTCCCATTCCTGACAGGAAGTGGGAGTGTATATCCATGGATTTCATTACGGGCTTGCCTAAGGCCCAAGGGCATGATTGCATCTATGTGGTGGTGGACAGGTTGACGAAGTATGCACACTTCTTTCCCATCACTACTACTTACACAGCAGTGCAGGTGGCTGAGGTCTTCTTCAGAGAGATTTTCAGACTACATGGGATACCCCGGAGCATAGTGAGTGACAGGGACAGCAGGTTCTTGAGTCATTTTTGGCAGGAGGTGTTCCGTTTATGTGGCACTGAGCTTACACCTAGCACCAATTACCACCCACAGACTGATGAGCAGAATGAGATAGTAAATAAGTGGGTGGAAGGCTACTTGAGGAACTATGTGGCAGGGCAGCGAAAGGCATGGGTTAGGTGGATTTATCTATGTGAGTATTGCTACAATACCACATACCACATGTCTATTCAGATGACTCCTTTCAAGGCACTATATGGTTATGAGGCACCGAGTTTTCTGGATTTGCTTATGAGTGATGTTAGAGTTCCTCGTGTTGGAGATTTGCTTCAGGAGAGCAAGGACATTGTTGATGCTCTCAGAGATAATATTGTCAGGGCACAGAATCAGCATAAGCAGTATGCAGATTGAAAGCGGACAGAGAGGAGTTTTGAGGTTGGTGACATAGTTTATCTCATGTTGTAGCCCTATAGACAGTCTACCCTGGGGAAGAGTGGATCGGAGAAGCTTAAGCCTAGGTACTATGGTCCTTTCAAGATTATCTGGCGGATTGGAGAGATGGCATATGAACTTGAGCTGGCAGCAGATAGCAGGGTACACAATGTTTTCCATGTGTCACGCCTCAAGAAGGCATTGGGTCAGCATGTTGTGCCTTCAGCAGTTCTTCCTCCATTGGATGATGAGGAGGAGTTGGTTCTTATTCCCGAGTACATCATTAACAGCAGAGAGAGGCAGCTCCGCAGGAGTACCATCAGGGAGTATTTGGTGAAGTGGAGAAATTTGCCTGAAGAGGATGCCACATGGGAGGGAGAAGATATTTTGCAGCACCCAGCTTTGAGATTGCTTGAGGGCAAGCAATTTCAGGAGGGGTGGACTGTCATGTCCCCTCTTTAGTGACATCATTTTTCAGTGGATTTGCCTATCATGGACTCTCGTAGGCAGATGATTTTGGTGAGAGAGTCATTCTGATGATTATTTGGGGATTGGATGGTCTTTTTTGCTCTTGGAGAGATGGTGTTTATCATATTTTTATTATAATGTGTTATGTGGGGCCAAATTGTTATAATTTTGAGTTGAGTTGCACTTTTTTATTTTATAAAGTTACTTTTTATATAAAAGTGCATTATAAAGGGATTTTATAAGAATATTTTATGGATACTTCTAGAAGTTCTAGTGGCTTCTTAGAAAAGTGAATAAATAGAGTGCTTGGCCTCTCATTTTGGACATCCCATGACTTGAGTTTACACTACTTTTCTCTTTGAGCATTTGTGGCGCCATCTTAGTCTGCAGATTGTCATTTGATCTTTAGAAACGGACTTTCTTAAGGATTTGCATAACTGAGGAGGTGAAATATCCTTTGAAGGGTTGCACTTTGGAAGTGGTATTCAGCCATTTCAAGTTGAGCTTATTTGGAGTCCTCAGACTTACCTGAAGGTTTGAGTTTTTTATTGCAAGGGGAAAAAAGCAGATCCCAAAAAAGCAGTCCGAAAAAGCAAAGTGAAAAAGCAGATCCGAAAAAGCAAGCGAAAAAGCAGATCCAAAAAAGCAGTCCGAAAAAACAAATCCGAAAAAGCAGATCCAAAAAAGCAAAGCGAAAAAGTAGATCCGAAAAAAGTAGAGCGAAAAAAGCAATCCGAAAAAGTTTTTGCTACAAGTCTAATTCTCTTTTCAGAATTTCAGGATAGGGTTTTGGAACCACATTTTTGCTCATATCTTCCTCATTACTCAGCATATCATTCTGGGTATTTTTGCATCGGATTTCTATCGTCGAGGAGATAAAGATAGGTGCATTTTGGAGTCCCAAAATGCCATGATTTATTTTTAAGGAATTTTCAAAATTCCTAGACATTTTCGAAAATCTGCAAGAAAGTACATTTTCAGATTTGGAGTGACTTTGGCTTGGGTGTTGGCATCTTCAGCACTGGCAAAAATTATCGCAGCCATCTACAATCAGGTTCCTCACTTCTCATTTGGCATTTGGCATATTTTCTGAGAAATGTATGTTTTCAGCTGAGTACAAAATATAGCTTCAGCACTTTACTATTTTACATTGTACTTGTCTTTGTTTGCCATTTGGCATTATTGGTATGAAAGGAAGGCTAGGATTTTGCAAGTGAAAGGGCATTGTAATTTTCAGTCTATCTATATTGCAAACCTAGGGTTTGATGATCATATTATTGGCTGAAATATGTATGGCATTGTTGCAAATTGTTGATATATGAATGGCATATGGTTTTAAGCAATTTCCTACATCATTGATAGTGTTTTAGATGGTATTTGGTTGCTATCTATTATTCTGAAATTTTGGGACAGCGAACTTATATATTGCAAAATAATTTTCTATCTACAATTTGAGTTACATTTTTTAGGGGTTTTTAGTGGCCTATTGGTAAGGGTCATTACACAGACTCAGAGTTAGCAGATTCTACTCTCTACCGACAAATGATTGGGTCCTTGATGTACTTGGTCAACACCAAACCTGATATTTGTTATGCAACAAATGCACTCAGTCAATTTATGTGTGAACCTAGACAATTATACTTAGTTGCAGCAAAACATATTTTGAGATATCTGTGTGGCACAATTGGATATGGATTAAAATATGATAATGTAGATCTAAATCTACATGGATACACAGACTTAGATTAGGCTGGAAGTGTTGTTGATCATAAAAACACTTCAGGATGTTGCTTCAGTTTGGGATCAGCCATGATATCCTGGTTCAATAGAAAGCAATCTCCAGTTGCACAGAGTTTCACTGAGGCCAAGTAAATTGCAACATCCATGGGAGCTCGAGAAGCTGTTTGGTTGAGAAAATTGTTGGTAGGTTTGTTTGGACAAACCATGGATTCCACAATTATTCACTAGGATAACCAGAGTTGTATAAAGCTTTCCATGAATCCAATATTTCATAATAGATCAAAGCACATTGAGATACCTTACCATTATGTTAGAGACATGGTGGAGATAAATGTTATCCAATTGAGATATATTAGTACAAATGAACAAACTGCAGACATTCTGACCAAGCCTCTCTCCAAAACAAAGGTGGAACACTTCAAAGGTAAACTTGGTATGGTAGAAATGTAATTTTATTTGAGATTGAGTCTCAGCAAATTTATTGTAATAATATATTTGAAAAGATGTTAATGTGTTAACTCTTTTTGTCATGTGTGTAATTACATGACTTATGGGCTCTAGTAGACATCTTGAAAGGTGACAATCTTTCTAAGATGAATACTTATCTTTCGTTACTATTGTAAGTTGACGACTTTACCATAATTTAACCTAATATCATGTGGATTGATATACGCAGACATGTCATGATAGTTCATATCTCCTTTGTAATATTAACTAAGTGGTGTGTAACCTCGATAAGTTATATTATTGAGATATTTCATGGTGGATATTATGTGACTTAATATCCGTGGATAGGCCATGAGAAGATATCTTCTTTGGTAGGCATCATGTGACTTGATGCTAGTGCACATACCAAAGAAGATATGAGTATGGTGAATATCATGTGACTTGATATTCGTGGACATGCCATTACTCATGATGACATCGTGAGGTGACATCATTTATGGTGGATATCATTAAACTTGATATCCGTGGATATGCCATAATTTCTGATATCACATTGAGGTGATATTTTCCCACACACTATATGATCTATAGGGTATACATAAGGATTAATCATCCTCCCTAGCTAAGAGGGAGTGTTAATGAATTGTAGCTTCGATCGGATTATTCCTATCAATGAAATTAAATGCATAAGTGGCCTATCGACCTTGAGCATTTGATCTCTATCCTTCTTATTAATCATACTTATAATATTAATCATCCTATTAATACCATTTATATTAATCATGTTGTTAATATCATTAATGTAAATTATGTTGTTAATACAATTACATTGTTGATAATAATGCAAACATCAATAATGAGTATATATATGATTGTCGATGACATTGGTAATATATTGTGCTATCAAAGATAGCACACTATATTATCGATGCCATATATATTAGACTTGTATTAATACCAACCGATTATCAGTATCGAACAAATCTTGTATTACAATGTGAATCGATATGACTATCGATTAAGCATGATAACTATTGGTATTACATTGTGATCAGACATGCCTCCGAAGAGACATGTCACTACGTGGATTATGTCCACGTAGGGACATGCCTCTTCATAGACATGTCCCTCTCTTGAGATATATATCATCAATCATTATGAATTGGGAAGCATAGAAAAAAAAATACAATGCCGAACAAGTCTCAGCAGCGATCATCAATACTTGTTAATATATACTATTATTATATATTCAAAGATATATTAAACAGAAATATATATACAGATCTGATCTGTATTATCATCATTTCTTAGTGAAAATATATATTATCATTGACATTAATAATAAGAGTTCTAAAGAGAATATATATATTCACATTTCTATAATATTAATATATATATATATATATATATATATATATATTCTAAAAAGAATTTTAGTGATATTGATCAAAGTATATATAGAAAAATTAAAATACTACAAAGTGTTGAAATTCTTCTTGAAAATGTCAGTCTAAAATTTTAGTGATATTGATCAAAGTATATATAGAAAAATTAAAATACTACAAAGTGTTGAAATTCTTCTTGAAAATGTCAGTCTAAAATTATTGATCAATCTCAACTTGAATAGTAAGTTAGGATGTTGGGGTCAAGTGTATTCAAACACTGGACTTAATACTGTAGGATGCGCAGTCCAAGAAATTAAACCAATGGACTAGATGATTTAGTGAAACTAAAATGGTACAACAGACCTAGATAGATGAAGGAACCAAGGAATAGAATGGAATTCAAAAAAGAAATCTAAACTTGTAAGCTGCCAAACATCCCTTACTATCTTTTAGTTGATTATTTTGCAGCACAAACATTAGTTGATGAAATTACAAGTAATAGGCTTGTACAGACTTAATCATGAAGCAAGCGCACAACAATGAAGTTCAAAGTTCTGAAAACAACTCAAAGGGGATAAGTATAAAAAAAAGCTCATAGAATGATCAGAGTATAGTCCAGGATGGAATTGGGAAAATACTGAAATCCAATTTTTCGGTATTTTCTATGTTTCAGTAAACTGCAATTTTGAAGGTCTTGGGGGCACTTTGGGGCCTCGGGGAGGACTCACCTTGGTGTGGCCTCCCAATTTTGGTTCGAGATTTATTGAAGACCTTTCCAATGGAGTAAACGGTTCGCAATTCGGAGCTAGGACTAGAAAGTTATGCCTTCTCCACGTGGACCTATTTTTATATATAGATTTTTTATATTTTTTGGTAGTTTTAATAGTTTATTTGTAATAAACATTATGAGGACTCTTCATTTCATTTCCAAGGGGTTCTAGTGACCCTTGGGATCCATCAAATTTGTATAAACTCCAATTTCGAATAGAATGGGTCACTTTTTGGCTTGCAATCCTATTGTTAATCTTCATGATTTTTTTACATTGAACTTAACAATACCGTAGGTATTACACCAGGTATTGTAACCTGATTTCATAATTCAGATCAGTGGTATCAAAGCGGGAATGCTCCTTTATGCCAATTTACACAAGGTCCTCCTACCAAAGATTAGAATTGGATACACAAGAGTTGTCAAAATATCCAACTTTCAGACACACACAATCGAAGATGTCAAACAATGTTATTAAGCAGTTGGTGGAAGAGGCTTTAAATAAGCAACGAGAGGAGATGATGAATCAATTTTCACGCCTTCTACAAAATGAACAACCCCTTGGATCAAGAACATCCTTTCATGGAAATACCCCTTTCAAAGTGCAAGTAAATTTTGACATCCCAAATTTTGAAGGAAAAGTCAATGCTGAAGCTGTTGATAACTGGTTATCAAAATTGGATAGATACTTTTCTGTAAATAATTTCTCAGATGCAGAAAAAATAACATTTGCTCTCCTCAAAGCTGAAACCCATGTGAAATTAGCATGGGAAACCAAATCAGCAAATAAAGAACAAGAATTATCTGATGAAGAAAGCTTGGGAATATCTCTTGATAAGAAGCCCACATGGGGAGAATTTGTGGAATACATAAAAGAAGCATACATTCCTAAGGATGTATATGAACAGAAATACATAGAATGGCAGTTGCTTCGACAAAAGAGGGATCAATCTGTGCAAGATTACACCAATACATTCCATTCACTTTCAGCAAAACTTGGTATTGAGGATTCAGTGAAGCATCGAATTCTGAAATATCGTAGTGGACTTCACAGGTATATTCAAATAAAGATAGAATTTTCGAATATTGAGACATTGGCAACTGCCTATAAATATGCTACAACAATTGAAGAGAAATTCAAGCAGAAAGGGAAGAGGGACTACTTTGCAAATAAAAGCCAAGGGTTGAAGGTGGCAATAAATCTGTAGGAAAACAGGTCACCAATGAACCTCATTCAAATTCACCTAAGAACACATGGTGGGCTGCTAAAAAGACACAAACAGATACAGGCATGTGGTGTGAGATGCATAAGCCCCCAACCCATAATACAAAGGATTGTCAAAGTATTAAAAATTTGATGACAGAAATACAAGGAGAGGAAGCTGAACTTGAATCATCACCAATAGATACTTCTGAGAAAAAGGAGAATGATTCCGTCATAGAATGTAATGTCCCCATCATTAAATGAATAATAAAATTATTGTATTTGGGTCCCAATCGATTTAGTTTATCTCGGGCCCATTTGTATTTGTTAGCGTAGGTGTAGTTGTCGTCATCGGCTCTTTTGTGCACTCTCGGGAATTTTTCCGACGAGTATTTATGCTCAGCGTCCAGGTTCGATTTCATATGTTGAGATTTGATATTTTATTTACATTTGCAAATTCCTGTTGGGATTCTGTTGACTGTCATTTCGGAGGTGAAAGACCCTCCCTATCTGGTATTTGCAATTTCAATGGGAATTCAACCCTCACCCTATTCTGTTTGTTCTACTGTATTGGATCTAGCGAATCGGCAGTATTTTCATTTATATCAATAAAACTGCTTCGCAAATATATTGGCTTACGTCTGGGTATTTATATTATTTCGCAAACATTCAGCATCACCGTACGGCCACCAAGCATCACCGTACGGCCACCAAGCAATCACCGTACGGCCACCAGGCAATCACCGTACGGCCACTAGGCAATCACCGTACAGCCACCAGGCATCACCATACAGCCACCAAGAATCATTGTACAACCACCAAGCATCACCCTACAGCCACCCTGCACCTCGCCTACTCCATACAAACTCCAAAGGGCTGTGAAGAGGTAGCGTGACAGTCTTTCTTTCTGGGAGTGTGGTCGGGAACATTTCAGTGGTATCAGAGCTGGTGATTCTGCCATCTTGTGGGTATTGAATGAGAGTTTATTCAAGGAAAAGGAGGAGATATCACTCAATCGGTGGAATGGTGGATGAAGATCCTGCCGCTGAAGCTATGACTCTCCTGAGAGAGCTCACTAGGAACCAGGCACAGATAAATGACACTTAGTGCCTCATGGAAGAGACACTACGAAAATTGGCTGAAGGCAAGATATCTGATGAACAAAGTGACAATTCTGTCTCAGGAAGGGCAAATCCCCAAACCATACGCTCTCAACCGTCAATGCCAACTTTCCCTCCACAGGCGGAAGAACAGCGCAAAGAGTAACCAACTTTCTAGGAAATACAAGATCAACTTCGGGGAGATTGGAGGAACGCAAATATGGAAGGAGATATATCCTACAAAGATTATGCTAAGCTGAGAATGAGATACTCGGGCGGAAACAAGCATGGCTATTATAATGACGATCTCAAACGGAAGATGGGCAAAGTTAACCTGTCATCCTTTGATGGGTCTGGATCCATCACAGCTCATGCATGGGTGCAAAAAGAAGACACATACTTCCAACTCAACCCTATGCCGGAGGATGAGGCCATCAAATTTGTCGCGCTACATTTGGAAGGAATACCCCACGAATGGTGGCATCATGGCATGGTTACTCTCGATCACGATCAAATTAATTCCTACGCTGAATTCACTGAGAGACTGATAGATCATTTTGATGGAAGGGATTCGGAACTGAATTTCAAAGAATTGGCTCAGCTAAAGCAATCTAGCACTGTCGATGGTTACATAACAGAATTCCAGAGAATGTCTGTCTTGGTAACAGATGTTTCAAAAAGACAATTGGTGGTACTGTTTATGGATGGACTGGCGGAACCCTTGAAGGGCTGGGTGAAGGGATTCAACCCCATCACACTTACGGAGGCAATTAAGAAGGCACATGACATAGCGACATCCTCTTCTTCTTCCACCAAATATTACTCACAGTCCAAACCACCTCTCGCTCAAAGAGAAAGAAATAGCAGACCCCCACCTAGGAAACCCCCGTTGGATGAGGCAACTAGGCAGGAACTGTAGTATGAATAAAGTAATGATGTATTACTTTTAGTATAACTTATCGAGAGGGTAGTTAGGAGCGAGGAGGTGCGTCCGTTGGTTGTCCCAACCAACCGACTACTTTATAAGCACTTTGATCTTTCATGTAAAGGTGTGGTTTTTTGGTATCAATAAAAGAAGAAAGCATTTCCTCGCCATCCTGGAATGAGTTATACTAGTATGATGAATTAGCGATATTACTCTATGAATGTTTGGTATGCTGTCAGTGCCATTGTTGATTACTGTGTTATAAGTTCCTTTTTCGTGTATTACCATTCTACATTTTGGCGCCATTGCCGAATACAAACCTGAGGTCTGAGTGGTAAGGGGTTAGTACCTTGGCTAGTACGTGACTGGTACAGTACGTGACATAGCTTCGGGCTAGTACGTGACTGGTACAGTATGAGACTGGTACGGTGACTAATAGTTGGTCGAAGCACGGAACTGGTACTAGTACAAGGCTAGTACGGTTGGATAGTTCAAGGCTAGTACGTGACTAGTGCAAGGCTAGTACGGTGGGCTAGTACATGACTAGTACAAGGCTAGTACGGTGGGCTAGTATGTGACTAGTACAAGGCTAGTACGGTGACGAGTACAGCAAGATGGAAGCATAATGGGCCGCGAATTTGTTTAGTCGACCTTAGTAACCGATAGCGATCCTAAGGATAACGAAGTAACAAGAGAGGACCAAGTCACACAAGATTTGATTCAATCCTAGGAAGTGGCGGTAGACAAGTACGTAGAACGAGAGGCTGAACAACGGGGTGACATCTCGCCTAGCAGAGTACGGGCCGAACTCAGTGTCAACTCCGCAGTATACGACCTCCTGGGAAGTATCTCAAGGTTGTTGGCTCGAGAGTTGGTGAAACTCGAAGAGGAGCGAGAAAGTGTGAGGAAGGAGCAATGACGACAACAAGTTCTCAAACAGTATGAAGAAAGGAATCGGAGGGAGGAACAAATACCCAGAGTCCTCAAGGAGTCTCATGAAGGGTTGGCAAGAGGGCACATGGGACCAGATGCCACGGCGCGCAAAGTACTCCTTGCAGGATTATGGTGGCCTACACTCCATGCAGATGCGAAGGAATGGGTGCTGAGTTGCGACACATGTCAGAGGATAGGGAAGCCGCTGAAACGGGACTTCATGCCTCTTTTTCCATCACAACCACAAGAACTCTTTGAAAGATGGGGGTTGGTTTCATGGGACCTTTGCCCACAAGTAGACAAAGATGTAGGTACATAGTAGTGGCGATGGAGTACCTCACAAAATGGGCAGAGGCAAGAGCACTTCGAGATAATACCGCCCGAAGTACAGCCAAATTCCTTTATGAACAAATTGTGACAAGGTTTGGGATACCACTCCAATTCACAAGTGATAGGGGGGTGCACTTTGTGAACGAGACTATCAGGACAATGACAAGTGTGTATCGAATTTTTCACTCGTTTTCCAGTCCGTACTACCCCAGGGCAAATGGTCAAGCAGAGTCAACAAACAAAATATTAGTAACGATCCTATACAAGACTTGTGGGGTAGAGAAGGGGATTGGGAAGAAAGGTTACCAGCAATTTTGTGGGCCTACAGAACGACTTACAAAGCCACCATAGGGCAAACACCATTTCACTTAATGTATGGGCAGGAGGTAGTGATGCCTATGGAATTTGGAGTACCCAGCCTGAGAATAGCAGTGGAATATAAACTGGGAGAAACAGAAAATTTAAAGGAACGACTTAATGCCCTGATAAAGCTTGATGAAAAAAGAACCCTGGCCCAATGGACCACCCAAGTGGCACAAGGGCAACGGAAATTTTGGCATGACAAGCACCTCAAAAGGATGGCTTTTAGGCCCGGCCAGCTAGTACTGAGGTACAATGGAAAAAATGCTATTAAACCAGGGAAGTTCAAACTAAGTTGGCTGGGACCATTTAAAGTGATGGAAGTAAAAGATAACGGAGCCATAAAGTTAACCACATTGGATGATAAGCCTATAAAGGACTTAGTAAATGGATCAAAACTAAAGCCCTATACTCAGAAAAAAGAAAGCGTTCCTCTGTATCACTTGGGAATAGGAGAAGGAATAAAAGAAAAAGGTGAAATGGATGATAAGTGAGAAATAATAGAACCAAACCCTAACAGCAAGGAAGGCTATAAAAGACTCCAGCCGAGAAACATAATTCATTTCAGCCTACAGGAAGAGAGGAGCAGTGAGACACAGCAGGATTCATACCCCAAGGAAGAGGAAGGTATTGTCGGCACACCGTACGGACGAACAGAAGAAGGATCTGTACCACACAATCCAGCTTAGGGCCGTACACCGTACGGGCAGCAAGTGGAGGACCGTACGAGGGGGCATTCCGTACGCAACAGTGCAGAAGAGAAGGTGACCAGGTACGGAACTGTCGTACGAGTGAGATTACCGTTCGGAGGGAAGTACGGGACTGTCGTACGAGTGAGAGTACGGAACTGTCGTACGCGGGAGAAGACAAGGAAATCCGAGGGTAGCCGTACGCAAGGAGGCGAGTACAGGGTTGCCATACGGAGCAAGTACGGGACTGTTGTACACAAGTACACCACTGTCGTACAAAGAGGAATATTGGAATGTCATACAACAGGGCATCGTACTTCATCAACGTCGTACGAGTGACAAGGAGGGTCGTACGAGTGACTGGCTGGACCGTACGGACAGTGATAGACTTGCTGTATAGAACCGTACAGAGGAGTGGCAGTACGAACATCAGGGCTGTACGGACGCAAGGGAGAGGTACAGTAGTACGGCGAAAGGAAAAAGAAAAAGTGGGGGAAGGAAAAAAAGAACCGTTGGTATAGAGGAAGTTTTAAAAAAACAAAAAGAGTGGTCAGAAGTTATAAAATGGTGAAGATTAGCGTGGGAAACCCAGGGAAGGGAAATATCATTGACTATAAACAAAAAAATCCAGCTCTACAGGTGAAAAAAAGGAAGAAGATGACCAGCAAGAAGAATAAAAAGAATGTCTCAGAGAAAACCACCACTACAAATATCAGTTTTGAAAGTATAAATGGGAGTGAATGTTGTGCTTGGTGGGAAAATGCGGACGAGAAGCACATCTTGAAGGAAGCACTGCGCATAGCAGAGGTAGAAAAAATTATTTTTATGCCCATCTTTGATCTCAAAGAATTTGAATCTATATTGCGGGCTATGGTGGAAGGCTATGACAGGCAGGCCCACAAATCTGCTATCAAGTATGCTCAGCAAGATGTGACTATTTCCTACTCTGCCAAGGAAATAAGCAAGGTATTTGGAATACCTGACCGAGGGCAGGAAATCACAAAAGCCCTAAAAACACCCATGGCCATGGAGGAGAAGAAGAAATGGCTGGAGCTAGTCTGTAAGAAAAATCTCACCAAGCAGGTGTGGAACGATATCCTAACCAAAAAGAATAGCAGGGGTTTGAAAAAGATTTTTATAGCTAACATAGAATGGAGATGCATTGTAGACCTGGTGAAGAGCAAGCTTATTGCTGGAAGCCGCACATCGGATATTGCTATATGGATGTTGCCAGTAGTTGGACTGAATAGAGGACAAAGATACAACTGGGCACAATTCCTGTCAGACAGGTTACAAGAATTTATGGAATTAAACCATAAAGCATTCTATATGCCTCACCATGCGATAGCTTTGTTTCTGGAAGCAGTTCACCTACAGGTAGCGGCAGAACATAGAGGGCCTCTGATTCCAGCAAGTAGGGTGGAGCCCTACAAACCAACCATGTCATACTAGTTCCACTTAGACACGATGGGGACAGGACTTGGTGGAGGAGAACCACGAACAAAGAAACTCAAACAGGAAGTAGTGAAGGATAATTCTGCGGAAGAATCCTCCAGCCAGGAGGAGATAGGAGAGGATAGTAGGGAAGATGACACGTCTTCTAACTCCCAGGAAGAAGAAATCCGTCTTGGCCATCTGAAGGGCACACCACGGGAAGTTACTTTTTTGCCACCAAGGGAAGGGTCGTTACCAGGAGGGGTACCCGAGTATGCAGAAATCCACCAGCACCATCGCACAGGAAGTATTGTGGTAAGTACGGAGGAAGAAGGGAAAAGACAAGGGACAGTTCTCAAATGGGGAGCCACTAGACTTTTCGTGCCTAGTATGGCTAATCTGATTTCAGCAGAGCAACAAGCGCAAACTAAGATCATAGACCTCCGAGGAGGGCAAGCAAGCAGCCACAAGATAAGACTCCATACTTCACAGGGTATTGAAGTAACCCAACCAGTCGCCTTGGTGGTGCACACTGATGGGAAAAAGGACTCAAAGGAAGGCCTGACAGAAATACAAGATGCAGGAGAGGACAAAGTTTTGGAAGAGGCAGATCGACTGCTAGAGGAAGAAGGAATGGTACTTCCACCTTCACCACCATCCAGGGAGGCGAGAGAGGAGGACCTAGAAGGAACCCAAAATCAGCCTCGGAGCAAGGACACAATCACACTCGAAGACAGGGCAGCCAGGTTCCTTAAGGAACTAACAGCTATGGAGCAGGCCACGAGGGAAATTATAGAGCAGGCTAAGAGCTAGAATGAGGACGTCATAGTTGAGGCAGCTAAGTCCTTGGAAACCTTCGTAAAGGGAGCTTGTGAAACAGATTGGACCCTACTTCAGCAAGGGGAATATACAAAGAGAGAAATTGAATAAGTCTGGGTAACCACGGGCATCATACCACATGAACAGGGGCAGGCACCACTCATGCACACTTTGGCAGAGATAGAGGGGGCCTTTAGGAAGACCTATTGGGATCTCCAACTAGAAAGGGAGTTGACTGGTAGCATGAAGAAGGAATGGATAGAAGAAAAGGCTGCATGGCAGAAGGAACGCAAGGACCTGGAAGAGAAAGTGGCACAAGCGGAAGCAAAGAAGATGGATGCTTTGCGGGTTCTCCAAGGAGTTCGAGCCAAGCAGAAACTCGCGGAACGAGATCTGGCATGCATACGGGGGCAAGCTTCGGATCCAAGGATGCCTTCACAACCCAATCCCAAAGTTTAAACTTGTTTTTTTTTCTTCGCTATGTTGTCGTCTGGAAGACGACTGTTTTTTGGGGGGGGGGATAAATGTAGTATGAATAAAGTAATGATGTATTACTTTTAGTAGAACTTATCGGGAGGGTAGTTAGGAGCGAGGAGGTGCGTCTGTTGGTTGTCCCAACCAACCGACTACTTTATAAGCACTTTGATCTTTCATGTAAAGGTGTGGTTTTTTGGTATCAATAAAAGAAGAAAGCATTTCCTCACCATCCTGGAATGAGTTATACTAGTATGATGAATTAGCGATATTACTCTATGAATGTTTGGTATGCTGTCAGTGCCATTGTTGATTATTGTGTTATAAGTTCCTTTTTCGTGTATTACCATTCTATAGGAACTCAGAAGGAAGAAACTTTGTTTCAACTGTAAGGAGCCATGGGTACCGGGACATCGATGCCTTGGCAAAGGAAAAATCCATTACATTGAGGTTTTGTCCGACGGCGAGGAGGAACAGGCACCGGAAGCCGAAGAAGATGAACAGCAAGCTTCTGGGGAGGTAAATATCAATCGCACAAAAAGAATAGCCACACTCTTGAAGAGAGGAGGCACCATTGCTACTCTGGCGGTTACTCCAAGGTGCACTTTGTTCCGGGTCCGGGGTACCCTCCAAGGGCAACGGGTCGTGGTCATGCTTGATAGCGAAGCCACACTCAACTTCATTAACTCATCACTGGTGAGTCGGCCGAGTTTATGTACAGAGGCACACCAGGGATTTGACGTCAAGGTGGTGGGAGGAAACCTATTAAAATTCACCCATCTGGTTCTGCAACTGAGCATCACCATGGGGAACCACACAGTGACGGAAGATTTCTTTGTGGTCGATCTGGATGACATGGAAGTCATCCTGGGCATTCAGTGGATCAAATACACAGAGCTTCAAACGAATGGAGTTCTCCTTCGAGGTGAACGACAAAAAAATTGTGCTGAGAGGGATGTCGACTGGAGGACCGAAGGAAGTTTCAACCCAACGGATGGAAGAATTCTTCAGACACGACGACGTGGTCTGGGCTGCACACTATTTTTCCTCGACAGAACCTATACGGGGAGAAAGAACTTACCACCAGGATGAAGAGCTTCGAACGGTTTTGGATAGACATCGCCAAGTCTTCACCGACATACCACCAGGCATACCACCACATCGGGGGTTTGAACACACCAATGAGATGGAGACAGGCACCAAACCAATTATCACTGTGCCATACCGCCACCCTAAGAGGTTAAAAGATGAGATTGAAAAAACAATACAGGAACTTCTTAACAAAGGTTAGATCAGGCCCAATTCCAGTCCTTTTGCATCATCAGTAGTACTAGTTAAAAAGAAGGATGGAACGTTGCGAATGTGTGTAGACTACCGCACACTGAACAAAAAGACCATCAAGAACAGGTACCCAATTCCTAGGATCAATGAATTGCTGGATGAGTTACACGATGTCGTCTATTTCTCCAAAATAGACCTTCGTTCAAGGTATCACCAAATCCACATGAGGGAGCAGGATGTGGAGAAAATAGCATTCCATTGCCATTATGGGCATTACGAATTTTTGGTCATGCCATTCGGATTAACCAATGCTCCAGCTACATTCCAATCTTGCATGAATCACATTTTTAACAAACAGCTACATTAGTTCCTGTTGGTTTTCTTCGATGATATACTGATCTACAGCAAGACATGGGAGGAACACTTAAGGCATTTGAAAGAAGTGCTCGGGATTATGAAGTCGCGACTTTTGTTTGCCAAAAGATCCAAATGTGAATTCGGGATAACAAAGATATTATATTTGGGGCTCATTGTCAATAGCCGAGGAGTTTAGGTACATCAAGAGAAGATTTAGGCTATCTTGGATTCGCCACCTTCGAAAACTCTTTCGAAACTACGTGGATTCTTTGGATTGTGTAGTTACTATAGACGGTTCGTGAAGGGGTTCTCACAGCTCAGCGCGCCACTCACCGATCTGACAAAGAAGGGGTCTTTTTAGTGGAATGAACGGGCACATCAGACTTTTGAGAAACTCAAGGAGACTATGAGTTCTTGCCCGGTCCTTGCACCGCCAGATTTCACTTGACCTTTCATCCTGGAGTGCGACACCTCCGAAGAGGGTATCGGGGCCGTGCTGATGCAGGACCACCACCCAATTGCTTTCGAAAGTCGGAAGCTCTCGGGGGCCAAAAAGTTGTATTCCATATACGACAAAGAAATGCTTGCCATCATGCATGCCTTGACAAAATTCCAGCAATACCTCGTCAGAGCCAAGTTCGTTGTCCGTATAGATCACAACAGCCTCAAACATTTTCTAGAACAGCGGGAATTGAATGAGCGACAACAAAAATGGGTAAGTAAAGTACAGGCTTTCGACTTTGACATTGAGTATTTAAAAGGAAAAAATAATGTCGTGGCTGATGCTTTGTCAAGAAAGTCGGCCATATGTTCCTTATCTCAGATATCAGCAGATTGGAGAGCACATTTGTTGGTCGAATACTCCATGGACACGTTTGCATGCCAACTCCTAGACAAAGAAATACAAGACGACAGGTATAAGGTGATTGATGAAATTATTTTCTACAAAGGCAGAATTTATCTGGTACCTGAATCTAAGTTGAAGGAAAAAATCTTGAAAGAGATGCACGATTCACCTCTAGCGGGGCATCAAGGATACTTGAAGACCTACCGACAAATCAAGGAAAGGTTCTCATGGAAGGGCCTAAAGAATGATATACTATAGTACGTCCGGGAATGCTCTACCTGTCAACAAAATAAATCCAAACACACTCTACCGGCGGATTTACTTCAACCATTACCGATTCCAGAGAAGTGGGATAGCATCTCAATGGATTTCATCTCCGGGCTCCCTAAGTGTGGTAGTTGACAGATTAACCAAGTATGCACATTTCTTTGCTATTTCAGCAAAGTTTTCAGCCTCTCAGGTGGCAGACTTATTCTTCCGAGAGGTGTTCCACCTGCACGAACTCCCTCAAAACATAGTGAGCGACAAAGATAGCCGCTTCCTTAATAATTTCTGGAAAATATTAATTCGACTAGCAAGGACAGAGTTGTTGCCAAGCACCAGTTACCACCCCCAAACCAACGGACAAACAGAGATTATGAACAAATGGCTGGAAGGTTACCTCAGAAACTATGTTTCAACACAACAGAGGGCATGGGTCAAATGGCTACATCTGGGAGAGTACTGTTACAATACCACCTACCACATGTCCATTGGAATGGAACCTTTCAAAGCTTTGTGTGGAGTATGAACCTCCTTCATTTGTGAACTTGGCTTTGGGTGACAGTCACGCGCTAAAGGCCAAGGACTGGCTGTAGGAAGGAATAGAGATTTTAAGATCCCTAAAGGAAAATCTCCAACGGGCCCAGAATCAGCAAAAAATGTACGTTGACAAGCACCGAATCAAGAGGAGTTTTGAAGTAGGGGATTTGGTATACCTTCGACTTCAACCATGCAGACAATCCTCTCTAAAGGCTTCCGGGAAGGAGAAGCTGAGACCATGCTTCTGTGGACCCTACCATGTGACCAGGAGAGTGGGTGAGGTTGCATACAAATTGGACCTACCTGAGGGAAGCTGAATCCACAACGTCTTCCGCATTTCTTGTCTGAAGAAAGTTATGGATCAGCAAGTGACGGTCTCCACAAACTTGCCACCCCTCGACGACGGAGGGAAATTAGTATTGGAACCAGCGGGAATCGTCGACAGTCGAGAGAAAAGATTGAGGACAGGCACTATCAAAGAATTTCTTGTGCGCTGGAAGGATCTACCCCTTGAAGACGCCACCTGGGAAGGCGAAGAGATTTTGGAACACCCTAGCCTAAAATTGCTTGAGGACAAGCAATTATTGGGATGGGAGGACTGTAATGTCCCCGTCATTAAATGAATAATAAAATTATTGTATTTGGGTCCCGATCGATTTAGTTTATCTCAGGCCCATTTTTATTTGTTAGCGTAGGTGTAGTTGTCGTTGTCGGCTCTTTTGTGCACTCTCGGGAATTTTCTCGATGGGTATTTATGCTCGGCGTGTAGGTTGGATTTCATATGTTGAGATTTGATATTTTATTTACATTTGCAAATTCTTGTTGGGATTCTGTTGGCTGCCATTTCGGAGGTGAAAGACCCTCCCTATTTGGTATTTGCAGTTTCGGTGGGAATTCAACCCTCACCCTATTCTGTTTGTTCTATTGTATCGGATCTGGCGAATCGGAAGTATTTTCATTTATATCAATAAAACTGCTTTGCAAATATATTGGCTTACGTCTGGGTATTTATATTATTCCGCAAACATTCAGCATCACCGTACGTCCATCGGGCCATCACCGTATGGCCACCAGGCCATCACCGTACAGCCACCAAGCAATCACCGTACAACCACCAGACAATCATCGAATGGCCACCAAGCAATCACCATACGGCCACCAGGCAATCACCATATGGCCACCAAGCCATCATCGTACGGCCACCGGCATCGTCGTACGGCTACCAAGCAATCATCGAATGGCCACCAAGCTTCCCCCTACGCCCACCCTGCACCTCACCTACTCCGTATGGACTCCAAAGGGCTGTGAAGAGGTAGCGTGACAGTCGTTCTTTTTGGGAGTGTGGTCGGGAACATTACATAGAAGCAAACCCATATGCCATAGTTGAAATTGCTAAAATATTGCCTCGTGAAGATGAAGAGAGACATTTTCATTCACATATGTGGGTTGATGGAAAGCCTCTACATTTTAATGTTGACAATGGGAGCCAAAAGAATTTGATCTCTAGGGAGACAATCAAAAGATTAAATTTGAAAGTGACAAGACACCTACAACCATACTCTATGGGATGGGTAAATGAGGGACAAGATATTCAAATAAATCAACAGTGTCGTCTGTCATATTCAATCAAGCCTTTCAAGGATGAAGTGATATGTGATGTAGCACCGCTAGATGTATGTGATGTCTTGCTGGGGCAGCCATACATGTATCAAAGGCATGGGGTGTATGAATCCAGGCCACGTAGTGTTAAAATCAAGCTTGGTGGGAAGAGGTATCAAATACCAGAGGTATGTCCAACACAAACTGCTTCTTTAATTAGTGCTAAACAATGTAAATGCTTGATTGCTCAAACTGGAGCTTTTGTTTTGCTCATGATTCGCCCTGAACAAACAAAGTCGGTTGTCCTTAATACAATTCTAAGGTAGCCATAACAGGAAATCAACAAAATCAAATGGCTAAAATTTTGAAAGAATATCATAGTGTGTTTAGACCATCAGTGGGAGTTCCAACACACTGTCAAGTCAAGCACTCTATTGATTTAATCCCAAGCACACCACTACCACATGAGCCAATATATAGGAGGGCAGTTTTGGAAAATGATGAAATCAAGAGACAAATTCAAGAATTGATTCAATAAGGACACATTCATCCAAGTGCTTGACCCTGTGGTAGTCCAATTGTCCTTGCTAAAAAGAAAGATGGGACATAGAGACTTTGTATTGATTATAGGGCATTGAACAAAATCATTGTAAAAAATAAATATCCAATCCTTCGAATTGATGATTTGTTTGACCAACTTAGGGGGGCTAATTTCTTTAAAAAAATTGACTTGAAGTCTGGATATCACCAAGTACCAATTGATCCAGCAGATGTGTGGAAGAGTGCATTTAAATCTAAGGAAGGTTTGTTTGAATGGTTGGTTATGTCTTTTGGCCTAACAAATGCCCCAGCCTCATTTATGAGGTTGATGAATGATGTGCGTAGACCATTCATTGATTCTTTTGTGGTTGTTTAGATGACATACTCATCTTTAGCAAGACTTGGTCTGAGCATTTGCAGCATGTTGAACAAGTGCTTTCAACTCTGCAACAACACAAACTTTATGCCTATGTTGAGAAGTGCTCTTTTGGTATGCAGGGTATTCAATACTTAGGGTATATCATTGATACTGAGGGTGTTCATGTTGACCCAACAAAGATTCAAATAATCAGAGATTGGCCATTTCCTAAAACTTTCATAGAGCTTTGCAGCTTCTTGGGCTTAGCCAACTTCTATCACAGATTTGTGTTTGGTTTCTCACATATATCATGACCTCTTAATCAATCACTAAGGGGTGGAGCACAAGCAAAATTTCAGTGGACAGAGGCAAAGCAATGAGCATTTGAGGAGTTAAAGAAAAGATTATGTTCAGCACCAGTACTGGTCCTCCCAGATCTGCAACAATCATTCAAGATAGAAACAAATGCATCTGAATACGCTCTTGGTGCGGTACTCATGCAACATGGGCATCCCGTTGCCTATCATAGTGAAACTTTTTCTAATACAGTACGTAGGTACCCAACCTATGACAAGGAGTTGTATGCTATTGTTTAAGCTTGCAAACAATGGAAACATTATATACTGGGAAAGGAAATTGTTACACATATAGACCATAAACCTCTTCAATTCTTGCAAACACAAGGGAAGTTGCAGAATGATAGACATCAAAGGTGGTCAGCTTATCTACAACAATTTCACCTCAACATTTGTCATAAAAAAGGAAGCAGTAACAAAGTGGCAGATTGTTTGAGTAGGCCTCCAATTGCAAGTTTGAAAATGTTGTTGGATTAATGTGGTCATCAATCATCCACTTGGGAACAACTATATGGTACTATCCCTAATTTTGCTAACATCTATAGTAATTTGGTAGAAGAAAAGTTTGTCTCTGATTTTCACTTGCAGGATGGGTTGCTTTGACATGTTGGTCGTATATGTGTACCCATTGAGGAACGGAAGAAAATGATATGGGAAGCTCACTACAGTCGTGTTGCAGGACATTTTGGTATTGGTAAGACTATTGCTATCGTTCAAAAGTATTTCTATTGGCCAAAAAAGAAGCAGGATATAATTTCATATACACAAGCTTGTGCAGCCTATGCAATTGCAAAGCCAACAAACTGTTAGTTGGGTCTATATTTACCGTTACCTATTCCTGATAAGCCATGGCAATTTGTTTCAATGGATTTTACGTTTGGGCTTCCAACTACCAGGCAGGGGCATGATTGTGTATATGTTGTGGTAGATAGGTTTTCTAAAATGGCTATCATGTTGGCATGTAAAAAGATGATTTCTGCAGAAGAGACTACCAAGTTATTTTTTGAACATGTTTGGGTTCATTTTGGTTTGCCAAAAAGCATTATTTCTAATAAGGATAGCAGGTTCATCAGCAATTTTTGGTCTGCACTATGGGCTAAAATGGACACAAAGTTGACAAAGTCCACAACATTCCATCCCCAAACAGATGGGCAAACAGAAGTGGTGAATCGAATGATCATTCATATCTTACGGATGTATCATACAAAACATCCTCGCACATGGGATGAAAGCTTACCCTACGTGCAACACAGCTACAACCGTGCACTCCACAGTACTACAAGGCATAGTCCATTTGAGGTTTGTCTTGGGTATCAACCATTGGCACCTATGGATGTAGCACTACCGGTTCTACAATCTAATAGTCTATTGAATGCTGACAAGGAGGTAGATAAAGCAAAAAAAAATTCATTGATAACATTAGACACCTACAGCAGCAAGTTCATGAGATTTTGGAGCAGAGTAATCAGAAGTATAAGGAAAGGCATGATAAACATAGAACTCCTCATCAGTTTTAGGTTGGTGACAAGGTATGGTTACATCTTCAGAAAGAGCGCCTTCACAGACCAAACGGGAAGCTCCGTCCTCTTCGTTATGGCCTGTATACTATTTTGAAACAAGTTGGTGAGAATGCTTTTGGACTTAATTTGCCATCCTTTTTGGGATTGCATCCAGTTTTCAATGTGGAATTGTTGAGACCCTGTTTTCCTCCTTTGTTGGACATTTCCCAAGCTACTGAACACATTCAAGCTGCAGAATTAAATCTATCTACTACTACTCCAGTCTAGTGTGACCATGTTACTGAAGTCATTTTAAAAACTTTGAGAAATCAGAACATTCCTCTTTATCGGGTGGTTCAAGCTAGTCAGCATTCTCATCAAGGCATAAGGAACAAATTGAAGAACAAATTCCTCGTCTGTTGCAGCAGATTAGTGCAATGGGGCCCATTGCCTCTCAAGGGGGGAGGAATATCAAAGTATAGTCCAGGATGGAAATGGGAAAATATGTAATGTCCCCTTTTTCGAGCACATTATTTATTGTTGCATCATTAGCCGTTCTATCATGGTCCTATGGGCTAACCAAGACTTTACATGGGTCAGTATGATATTTGGCCTAGGTAATTCCAGTTTCAGGCCAATCAGAGTAGTTTCTGTAGGGTTTCCAGATACTTACTATTTATAGTAAGTCAACAGAGCTCAGTATTCTTGGCATTTCAGTGTTGGACTTGGAGCGTATCGTCGAGAGCTTTCCGACAAGCTATCACACATCGTCTTCCGAGTTCGTTTGATCATCCATTTTAATGCTAGAAGATTTCATAGTCTATTATTATGTTACTTTATTATTAAATGGGTATATTAATTTAAAGTGGTTTAATTAAGTCATAAAGTGGAAATATGAAAGGACAGAGAAAGGGAAACTGAAGAGTCGCAGCTTGTTGCTTTAAAAGAGGGAAAGGAGACTCCTTTGGTTCATGCTTAGTTTTATGAATTTATTTCTCTTCTCTTGGAGAATCCGGGAAGCTTCCAGCTTTCGATTCTAAAACCTGAGGACGGAAACCTTCAGGCTTTTTCGGTGGATTGGACGGAAACCCAATTCATCTTTTGAGGTGGATTCGCGACGAAGTTCACATTGTGTTTCAGGTTCTTCTCTAGTTACCAATCTGGTTGTAACTTCTGTTTTTTAAGATTTGATCGTGTTATTAAACTATTGAACATAGAATGAAATAATATTTCTGAGATTATTTTTATCTGGGCATTTGCTGGTATTTGTTGTTGAATCAATAATTTATAGCATGAAATTATTTGTTTAATCTTCTGAGATATCTTGAGAATTTTTGGGAGAAAATATCCATTGGGGATATTACAGTGGTATCAGAGCTGGCTTTCCTACCAGCCTGTGATTGTGAATATTTGCAAGGGCTTGTTTCAATTGATTGAAGCAGTTGCTAATTATATTTCTAAAGAAATTATTGGTGTCGACTTGGACCAGTGAATTGATGAAAATTTGTAATCAATGTATTAATGGCTCATGAAATAATACAGTTCAGCAATTGTATTTTCTCAAACACTATATTGATACATGAGGCCCATAGTCGAATAAAATTCCCTGGTGAAGGTTTTTATCGGGAGTTTGGAATAATTGCTATTTTTTTCTAAGGTTGAAAACTTAGATTTGGGCTTAATTTTATCTACAACGGCGATGTATTTGGTCCCCGACGGAAGCTACTAAGGAAGGGAATTATAAATATTTTGAAGCCGAAATATTGAAGCTTAATATTTTAAAAGGGCTAATGTTTGAGCAATAACTTTGAAAAAATTTGAAGGGCCCGATTTATGACTCAAAAATTGTAAGTCGAGCATTATTTGTGGAAATCAATCGAATTGAAATATTTAATATTTGAGCCAGTGCATTTTTATTTTTATTTTAAATTTTTGAGCAAATATTCCAAGCAAATGTTCGGCAATTGTATTTTAATGACTTGAGTTCGATGTGGGGGCCGCCGGGTGTGTTGGGCCTATTATAAGGATGTGCGATTTGAAAAATGAAAATGGCAGACCATATACATACAAAATATTTTGAGGAAGCTGAGGTTTGATAAAGTTCAAATTATATGTCTTGTGAACTTTAAAATATGTTTCGTGGATTTAATATTTTTTGTCGTAATATTTGAAGGGTCACTGTGTAAAATGCCATGCCAAGTTTCTTCCCTGTTCCCGACATAAGGATTTGCTGAGAATATAGGGATCACTGCAGTTGTCATGATATTTTCTGAGTGTGTCGTTTGGAGCGCTGAATATTTTGGGGGAAATACATCAACAAGGAAATGCATATTTGATCCGCAAGCATATAGTTCTGATGAAATAATTCTTGAAACAACATTCTATTGGCTGAAGATGACTGTTTGTATTGTCCTGTAATGCAGCATAGAGGATGCGAGACTCCAAATCTTATGAAGCACGCTGATAAAGTAGCAGAAGTTGGGTGCTTTGTGATTGTTCCTGACTATCTTATATATGAGAATAATATTTCTTCAGTGTCGTGGAGTTTGTTCAAAACACAAGGGATTTACGTGGAAGAGCTATGATGGAGTGTGTGACGTGAGACTTCTAGAAGGCTCGTTTTAGATCAGACTGCAACCTGTGAGTAGATATGGGGGAGTTACAGACAGCCCAGACCTACCATCCAACCCCTGGCTTTCATACGCAATCTCTAGGAGGTGTTGATAATAGTTTGGAAGCATAGTGTAGCTTGGACACCATTAATCAGTTGTGCAAACTTGTGCGTGTGGAGTCTGAATCTGCTACAGTAAAAGTTTGGAAAGGATGTGGGCCATGGAAGGATATTTCCGAATAATACACAGTTGTTGATCTATTTGTTATGTTGACGACACTAGCATTCGTATCTGCTGAATAGAGAGGGAAGAAGGTGACGGTTTCCTAAGACCGGGTTCGAAAGTCGACCACCTTCACAGATAGAAAAGAACATGAAGACCACTGCATTCAAAGTGGAACAGAGGCCTGGCAGGTAGGAGAAGGTGATAGCTTCCAAGTTCCCAAGTTGTAGTAGAATCGTGACTTGAAGAGACTACAGTAAGGTGCAAATTTTACCAATTGCTATTAATCGGTTTCAATATTCAGTTTGTGGGAGAGAACTCAATCCAGGTTCTATTGAATATATCTCCTATTTTATTTTTATTGTTGTTTTGTATAAGCCTGAGACTGCAAATATTCCATTCAGACTGTGAATTTGGGTGTTGTTATGAATATTGTTGATAGCACATTTGGCTGTTAGAATGATCTCCTCAAACATTAATGTTTGAAGCAATTTGGTTCTCTATCGATATCCCATCTTATGGTACTGTTGAATGGTGGATTCTTTTTTTTTTGCTGAGACTGCAAACTGGACACTGTTATTTATATATTAAAAATTGCAGTCAAGACTTGATTTGGGATATTTGTCTAGAAAATCTATATTGTTGTCAATACATTGGTGGAATCATAGGCAACATTGTGTTTCGGATTGAATATTGCAGCTTTATCGAACGGTTGTTCATCACAGTCTCGACATTGTTGTAATTAAGATTAATACCAAACAGAAAATTTAGTGTTCAACGTGCAATCAAAGTGTTGACATAGTGCTTGAATACCTAAAGTGAAGGAAGAGAGCAAGTTTTAGTGCACATCAGGGATATTACAGGGGTAGCATCTTACAACTTGTGGAAGTGTGCATCAAAATTTGTGAAATTCAGAAAGCAAAATTTAAACAATGGAAAATCTGAAAGGGAAGGTGTTCTCAAAGGAATTCAATGACACCTTTAAGGGTGAACATTTAAGGGACCTGCAGAAAGAAATTGAAATAGGGAATGAATTATATTGCCTTGGATGGCAATTGGAGAAAATGAAATCTATGGGGGCAGTGTTTGTCAAATTGGAAGAGATAGATTCATATCTATCTAGGATAGACCCAACTGATTGTAGACTCCTCAATTGGGCTTTGCAACCTTCTATGGTTGCTTTAGTCCAACACAGGTTTATGGAACATCCTCATAAAGATGTTAGGCTTGCAGTTGCTTCATGTCTCAGTGAGATCACACGGATTACAATTTCTATTACCCCTTATGCTGATAACATTTTGAAGCAGGTATTACAGCTGATTGTGGACAGTTTAGGTGGACTAAATAATGACAGAGGTCCTACCTTGGGTAAACAGACAAAAATCTTGGAACTAATGGCAAAAACTAGAATTTTCATTCCCATGTTGAATCTTGGTTGTGATAAAATGATTCAACAGTTATTTCAATGCCTTCTAAGTAATTTCAAGAAGCATCATCCAAACAGTGTGAGGGCTTGCATAGAAACTATCATGTCCTTGATCTTAGATGAGAATAATAACATATGTAAGTAGTTGCAATCAGATTTGTTGGCAATCTAGAGAGGAGAACATAAGATCTCACCCGTGGCATATGTGCTCTCAGCTGAATTGATAGAGCATAAGGTTGAAAGATTCAAGGATTTATTAACCGAAAATGAGCTAATATCAGTAGGCATACAGGTTGCGGGATCTCCGAAGAAGCAAATAAGAGGGCAGATTTGTTTTACATGCCAAGAGGCCTGGTCACTTGAACATGTTTGCGGTATTATTCAGGGAGAAGATATATTGCAGCCAAGTGGCGATGAAAATGTAGCTTTGAATTCATCTCTAACAGGACATGATGAAGGTACAAAGGAAAATAGTTTCCAATCAGCCAAGATGGTTAATGTGGAGGAAGAATCAATCATCACAGGTGAAGAGTATTCAAAACTCTACTTTGGTGACTTAGAAGCTGAAATTGACAAAATTATGGTTAAAGATTGTGACAACCAGTTGGATGCCTTTAACAATTCATGTCATGAGGAATTGTTGGATGATGTAACAGCAACCTTACCTCTTCATACAAATCGTTTGAGGCCTATGATGACAATGATAATATCTGTGAAGAATATGAGGAATGATGTGTTTTTTATAGCAGCACGTCATTTATGCAAGATGATGATTTGGATGACCAATCAGAAAATGCATTTCAAAATGGCAAGAATGAGAAGCATGCTTTAAAGAGTCAGCTGAAAGTTAATGATGATGCCTTTGTTGCAGCTCTTGAACATCATGATAGCACTCACAGAATTATTGAAGATCTTCACAGGACGGCTCAAATGGGAAAAAATCAAAGCAGTATAGGAAGTGAGTCTTATGTTGCTGATTTACAGGAAGTCAAAACAGCTTTTGAGATTTGGAAATCAAAATATCTATGTTTACTTTCAGACCGTGATTACCTATTACATGTTGCTGAAATATATACTGAACAATTGAGGGAGAAAGAGGATGAGGTTAATAAGCTCAATAGGGAGCTTAATGTTGCTCAGGAAACATTAGAGCACACTCAAATTGCTCTCAGGAAGCAAAAAATCAGATTGTTTCCACTAATCAATACAGGGAACAAGACAACAAAGGAAGGTCTAAGTTTTTTCAAGAAGTGATTCAGGAACTTGATAGCATACAACAGACTTATGACTTGGATAGCTGTCCCAAAAGATCAAATAACAAATCTTTGGATCATCCAAAACTTTTTTGAGTTGGATAGCTTTCAGTTGGTTGACAATTTCTTGTTTGAGATGGATACTGATTTGACCTTCGATAATCCCCTTTTTGAGATAGATGAGGAAGATATTTCCAATTCTCATGACGAGTATGAGATTGATTGCAGGATTTGGGACCTAGGTACAGTTACTAGAGATGAGTCTTGGTCACAAGACTGGAGTGACAGGGTGATTTCAATTGTTGAGCAGTTTGGTTCCTACATCAGCAATTCAGGATGGGCGGTTATGTCTTATTGTAGGATGGGTGATATGCTCTTCCTCGAGTTACCTCTTACTGATGGAGGGTTGTCTAGTGTTGATTGCATCTTGAGACATTTTGATTCACTCATATTTGGTGATCGTGTCAGCCTAATCGTTTGGGACCCTGGTATTAGTATAACTGATGCATTGTTGTTTTGGAGGAGTAATGAGTGGCTTCGCCTTACAGGTCATGTTTTTATCAGGGTAGCACAGCAACAGAGTGGGGCAACTCCCTTGAGGTTGGTATGGGATCCAAGCATTTTGGTCACAGCATGCATATACCGATTGCTTGAGGGCAAGCAATCTCTAGGAAGGGAGGACTGTAATGTCCCCTTTTTCAAGCACATTATTTCTTGTTGCATCGTTAGCTGTTTTATCATGGTCCTGTGGGCTAACCAGGACTTTACATGGGTCAGTATGATATTTGGCCTAGGTAATTCCAGTTTCAGGCCAATTAGAGTAGTTTCCGCAGGGTTTCTAGATACTTACTATTTATAGTAAGTCAACAGAGCTCGGTATTCTTGGCATTTCAGTGTTGGACTTGGAGCGTATCGCCAAGAGCTTTCCGGCAAGCTATCACACATCGTCTTCCAAGTTCGTTTGATCATCCATTTTAAAGCCAGAAGATTTCATAGTCTATTATTATGCCACTTTATTATTAAATGGTATATTTATTTAAAGTGGTTTAATTAAGTCATAAAGTGGAAATATGGAAGGACAAAGAAAGGGAAACTGAAGAGTCACAACTTGTTGCTTTAAAAGAGGGAAGGAGACTCCTTTGGTTCATGCTTAGTTTTATGAATTTATTTCTCTTCTCTTGGAGAATCCGAGAAGCTTCCAGCTTTCGATTTTGAAACCTGAAAACAGAAACCTTCAGGCTTTCTCAGTGGATTGGACGGAAACCCAGTTCATCTTTTGAGGTGGATTCGCGATGGAGTTCACATTGTGTTTCAGGTTCTTCTCTAGTTACCAATCTAGTTGTAACTTCTATTTTTTAAGATTGGATTGTTACTGCTGAAGATAGAATGAAATAATATTTCTGCGATTATTTTTATCTGGGCATTTGTTGGTATTTGTTGTTGAATCGATAATTTATTGCATGAAATTATTTGTTTAATCTTCTGAGATATCTTGAGAAATTTTGGTGGAAAATATCCATTGGGGATATTACAAAATACTGAAATTCAATTTTTTGGTATTTTCTATGTTTCAGTAAACTGCAATTTTGAAGGTCTTCGGGGCACTTTGGGGCCTCGACGCCTCGGGGAGGACATGTGACCTCTTAGTTTTGGTTCGAGATTTATTGAAGACCTTTCCAATGGAGTAAACGGTTTGCAGTTCGGAGCTAGGACTAGAAAGTTATGCCTTCTCCAAGTGGGCCTATTTTTATATATAGTTTTTTGATATTTTTGGGGTAGTTTTAATAGTTTATTTGTAATAAACATTATGAGGACTCTTCATTTCATTTCCAAGGGGTTCTAGTGACCCTTGGGATCCATCATATTTGTATAAACTCCAATTTCGAATATAATGGGTCACTTTTTGGCTTGCAGTCCTATTGTTAATCATCATGATTTTGTTTACATTGAACTTAACAATACTGCAGGTATCACACCAAGTATTGTAACCTGATTTCATAATTCAGATCATGGAACCAACAGACAGGTGAGTTGTACATATAGAAGATTATATAAAAGAGATGATATCCTCTACAAAATAACTATTTAGTAATTTACTAAAACATGCAAAAAGTATCAAGCTTCGCAACATGTTGCAGATTCAGAGTACAACCAATATTTGATAAGTAGGAGATATTTTTTTTCCACAGCAAGTCAAATTGTGATATTGCTATCAGGATTTAACTGTGTAGTTTTTGAGTCAAACTCATTGACCCATAATTCATGAGTAGTGGTTCAACATGAACCCATCTCTCATGAGAATGAATGGAACACTTAGCACTCATTGGATCTAGGTGATGCTAAGTGTTCCATTCATTCTCATGAGAGATGGGTTCATGTTGAACCACTACTCATGAATTATGGGTCAATGAGTTTGACTCAAAAACTACACAGTTAAATCCTGATAGCAATATCACAACCAATATTGTCAATATTGAAACACGCACAAGCAGAAAGAAGATGTTAATCTTGGTAACAAAAAAGAGGATGTGTTAACATGGAAAGACGGGTAACAGAAAATGGATCCCACAACATTGATTAGGAAGTATATGCTCATGGAAGGAAGGTTAGCAGAAAATGTTGTCAAGCAGACTTAGTGGAAGAGGATGAAAAAGGCAAGGAAGACTATGCTGAAAAATAAGAAGATAGACTTGCCAATTATACTGTGGGATCCGATATGGGGTGCGTAAAACTATAAAATTTGTTAACCCTAAATTTTAAATGTCATAATTTTTTAAACCAGATGAGCCCTCCTTAGTGTCTGCTGAACCAGATCAGAAGCATGTTGCTTGGTGATACCATAAGAATTATTTTTAAGCATATAAAGATCTTCCACAGACTTGAAACAATTCAAAAAGGTTCATTCTGCATTCCGCATGCATAAAATTGAATTAGGTCCTAGTGGTGTCAGTTTGCAGGGGACTGAACATACAAGATGAACCTGAATTATCAATGCAGAAAGGGCATATGCAATAAATTAATAAGATATTAACCTATATCATATCTAAAGTCTCATAGTTGTTTTTAGAAAGTAGGACAATACTTAGCTCAGAATTGATGTCATTTTTCAATTCTTAAGGAAAAAGCTGCCCGAAATAACACAGATTCCTTCTTGGACAAATTTCAGGAAGACAAATTTGCAGTAGAAAAGGGTATCTATGCAAAGCATTTAATAACTCTTTAGATTGGTCAATACACAGATCATATCTCAGTGTTCCCGTGAAGAATGTCAACCTTAATTTTAAGCTCTTTCTTGATTACAGGTCAACTGATGTGAAATAAGAGATGCATGTAAAAGTGTTTCACGATGCACATCCATGCCAATATAAAGGAAAACAAAGCTCTCGTTCAACCCAGAGAAGCGTCCATTCCCAGAAACTTATGATCCTTGATTGCAAAGTCTGTGACGGGGAGATTTTAAGAGAGTGGAGGTATGAAAAAGTGGAGAATAGTTAGCAAATCTTCCTTATTCAAAAAAGAACATGATCCTAAAATAAGTGGAATAAACACAACCTTGTCCAGATATTCACTTTGAAGACGGATAACTCTTTTTTCTTAAACATAAAGTAAGACAAATGGGAGTGAGTAAATTTCCACAATCCATAAGTTAATCAGTATGCTGCTTCTGGATTCGAGTGTTTTTAGCATCAACATTTCGGATCACATTCCATGATCTATCACCAGGATGATATAGAGCATAAGGATCACACAATCATTCCGATGCTCTCTATCATCCTGATGATGGATCACGGAGTGTGATCTGAAATATTGATGCTAAAAGCACTCACACAATTGAATCCAGAAGCAGCATACTGATAAAACAAATGATCAAATCTAAATCTAGTAATTTTTGTAATTCATATCAAAACGCAGTTGCTGTTATCAAGAATATTTGCTCCAATGCATTATTTTTTGAAAATCGGGTAATTTAAATTAAAAAAACATCCTTCTGTTCCATTGCCTTGAAATCTAACCCTCCAAAATTTGAAAAATTTTAAACATGGAAAAACCCGAAAAATGCAGAGAGGGTCAACTTTATTCTTGAGATTCTTTCTAAACTTTTGCGGTGGTGTCTCGATAACTAGAGCAGTTAAGAGTCAAACAAGTCCTGCTGATTCATCTACATGAAGTTTCCTATTATTTCTACATCACACAACATCAGAGATTGAAATTATATGGCATCCAATAAATATTACAATCCTCAGAACATCAAAGTTAACACAGACCAGTCTCCCTAAACAAAAGCCTGGCCTCAAAAATCAACAAACAGATCAAACCCATTTTGATAAAACCCATTGAATTACAATAACAACATTGCATGCAACTAATACGTTCTTCACTTTTAGCATTTGTCGATATATGCCAAGAATTTCAAATTGAAATGATGAAACGAATGACAGAATATCCATATTCCATTGAAAATATGTTTATATATAGCAACCAAATATAGTATAAGTAGGGGGGAAATCGATACTCACACGTTTAATTTGAAGAAACTGTCAAGATTGGCGGTATGCTTAGTGGTGTTAAAAACTTTTGTTTGGTTGTAGCAGAGGCCATTAGAGTTTTCCTTGTTTGTTCGTTGGTAACTATTTTAGCTTTAGGGTGTCTTTATTTCACTGGTTCTCCATTTAATGAAAACTCATCATCGAAGTATGGTGTCGTTTGTTTTTGTCAAAAATGAGGACTGCATTCAATATTTACCGGGTGGTCCCACCACACGGGCTCCTAAATTTCATTAGTGCCTGTTGTTGGGCATTATGGCATTTAACTGAAATAGTATTATTATGGAATTAAGTGTAATTTTTAATTTCAATATTTTTTTTTTCCAATTGCTTTTTAAGGGAAGAGGGTTCAATTTCAGTTTTCTTTACGAAGTCTAATATAAAAATATTGTTTTGTATATTATAATTAGTAGTGTGTTTTTGGGCATGTAATGATTAGTCGATAGGTTTTATATTTTTGTAAGGGAGTGGCTAATAATATTTAATGTTAATATTTTTAAGTCTTCAAATATTGTACGATTAGTACTATATTATACATCGACAATATAGCTAGAACACAAATCAAATGAATGTTATGAACAAAAAATGTATTTTAGAAATTGACATTATTTTTGTTGATGTTTTGTAGCTTCCGTCGAATAAACACTGAGTCAATACTAGTGTGTGTGTGTGTGTGTGTGTGTGTGTATATATATATATATATATATATATATATATATATATATATATATATATATATATATATATATATATATATATATATATATATATATATATAATGTAAATATTAGAGAAATTAATATAATACTCAAGAGATATTTTATGTATAAATATTATTATTATGTAAATATTAGAGAAATTAATATAATACTCAAGAGATATTGTATACATACATACATGTATATATGTATGTGTGTGTGTGTGTGTGTGTGTGTGTGTGTGTGTGTGTGATCATAATTGTCATTATATTAATTACATATTAATGAATAGACATGTCTCGTGAAGGGACATGTCTCATGGTATCAGAGCCAAGTTGCAAATGTAAGAGAGTAGTTTATTGATGGTGAATGTGTGACTATCTCAGAAAATACAGTCTCGGTACGAGGACCATATCTCACAAATGCACCATTAGATTTTGCTAAATTTCAGATATGTTTGTGAAAAACAAATTTAGAAGAATCTCACCGAAGCGATTGGAAATAAAGTGTGTGGTTAAAAAGTTATGACCTAATGTGTACGGGTCTATGCAAAAAAAAATCTGTAAAAGAGTGAGGTTCCTTCTTTAAAAGCCTAACTGCTTGAAGGGAGATCTAATAAGATTGAAGGTTGTGATACTATATAGAAACTTTGGATATTCAAGATAGGTCATGTGAAGAATTATGGTAATGTTTGAGAACGACGACGTCATTCTATGAATTAGCATGATATTTTCTATATGGGCTCACCTTACAAAATGAAATATTTGAAATTTATAAAAGATAAGTATTTCATGTTTTATTAATGCACATAAGTTTTGAGTTTGTAATTCATGCTATACTATTGGTTAGTAAATTTTTGTATGCTTCTATCATTGGTATTTATGATCGAGATAGTTTAGTGAGCTATTTGTAATCTCTCTCTGACATACCTTCAAGACAGAAGCACAAGCTAATTGCATTCAAGGGAGAAAGAACTTGATGCTTGCAAACGAATTGATGATTGAGACTAGATGCAAAGAGAGTCTTACATTTCAAAAGAGGTCAAGAAGTTGATAAACTTGAGCTTTAGAAGGAGCAGATGGTTCGTTCAACTTGTGACAATCTTGATCATGTTGATTGAGAGGGAATTCACCATTTAAGGTGAAACACTTCTGAGGTAAACTTGATATAATTGATTATTATACTAATAAATCATGAATATTTTTAATGGGCTTGCCCCCTGTGTAAATCACGAGGAAGTGACGACTTCCATATGATTATCACTTGTATTTGTAAAAGTTATTGGAAGGTGACAATCTTACAATAACTTAAATCATGATATACATTATTTATAATGTTGAAATAAATAATGATGAATTAATGCAATAACTAAGTGTTATATGTCATTAAGTTGACGGTCTATGGGTTGTTTGCATAAATATATCTTGTAAAGAAACAACTAAGTGTTAGATGTCATTAAATTGACAGTCTATAAGTTGCTTGTATAGATACATCTTGTAAAGCAACAACTAAGTGTTAGATGTCATTAAATTGACGGTCTATAAGTTGTTTGCATAGATATATCTTGTAAATCAACAACTAAGTGTTAGATGTCATTAACGGTCTATGAGTTGTTTGTATAGATATATGATAGGTATTTGGTGAATATCATGTGTTGATATTCTGCAGGCCAGTACCTTATTGAGTACTTGGTTAATATCATATGTTGATGTTCTGATAGGCCAATACTCAGAGTATTTGGTGAATGTCATGTGTTGACATTCTGATAGGCCAATACTCAAGAGCTTGTGGATAGAATTTTCGATGGAGACAATCCACCTAAGAACTTTTGGATAGAATCACCGATGGAGGCAATCCACATATTGAGACTATGTTTCTATTGACTACATCTTGAGGATGATGGCTTTATTTCTTACATCATATGATTGATGTTGTCAAGTGTCTTAAGTGTTGACATTGGATTGATTTATCCTCCCTAACTAAGAGGGAGTGTTGATGTTTTGTAGCTTCAGTCGAATAAACACTAAGTCAATACTAGTGTGTGTGTGTGTGTGTGTGTGTGTGTCTATATATATATATATATATATATATATATATATATATATATATATATATATATATATATATATATATATATATATATATATATATATAATTGTCATTATATTAATTACATATTAATGAATAGACATGTCTCATGAAGGGACATGTCTCTTCTTGGCTCATTCTCAATATAAATGCAAGAGATTGTTGCATTTGGAAAACATAAAATCAGATAGTGTTATTACATTTGCAATGATCCTAAAACCTTAACAATTCCCAAATGAATTGTTGGATGGGAAGAGCTATTTGAGAACTAAAATTAGTAGATGCACACATATGCATATGTATAAATATAGACACAAACACATACATACATATGTATGTATGCATGTATGTATATTGTAACTTGAGTAATACATTGACAATATAACTAGAATAGAAATCAAATGGATGTTAGGAACAAAAATGTATATTAGAATTGAGAATGTTTCCAAATGCATTTTCAAATGGGAGCAAGTGTTTGAGAACTAAAAATAATAGATATATGCATTTGCATATGTATAAATACATACATATACACACATACGTATGTATGTATGTTGTATGTATGGATGTGTGAGTGTGTACATAACATATATAACATTGTAAGAAGCTAAGGAAGAGGAGATTTTAATGACAGCTCAAAGATAAATAAAAGTTCCATCATATAGACAAAGATCAAATGCAGGTAGACAATCTAAACATTATGAAGTAAAATACACTACTTCTCAATAAAAATTTTACTCAAACATGCAACTATTAATATTTACATATACCAACGAGAACTTCAAAATTTATAGAAATGTGCACAATAAAGGTAATTCTCTACTACAAATGAGTAACAAAGAACACTAATATTGTTAAACCACAACTATTCATTACATAATAATAATGAATTACAGTGTTACACATATATAACATTGTAAAAAGCTAAGGAAGAGGAGATTTTAATGACAACTCAAAGATAAATAAAAGTTCCATCATATAGACAAAGATCAAATGCAAGTAGACAATCTAAACACTGTGAAATAAAATACACTACTTCTCAATAAACTTTTTACTCAAACATGCAACTATTAATATTTACATATACCAACGAGAACTTCAAAATTTATAGAAATGTGCACAATAAAGGTAATTCTTTACTGCAAATGAGTAGCGAAGAACACTAATATTGTTAAACCACAACTATTCATTACATATTAATAATGAATTACAGTGTTACATGGTACATGGTACATCTTTTTTGATAATTGATTATTAGACTCTTAAAGCTAACAATATTGTATTATGTATGTTGTATAAATGATATGTCATTTTTATAGTTGGCATTATGTCATAATTCGTACTAATCTACTATAGTTGTTATGGACTTCAACATCTATCAAGTCATAATTATAGCTTCAATGTCATAATGTCATCACCATTGTGACAGAAAAAATAGCTTCATTCTTCAGCGTAATGTTGTGGGGGCATCCTTAGGAACTCCTATTCTAATTGTCAGGGCATGATGTCGCCACTCTCATTCTTTCCAATTTCACATATCCTAACTTTGACTGAAATTAGTCTCTCCTTATGAAACTATATATGTGTGGAGGTATTAGGGCAATGCTTAGCCCAGTGCCCAAATTCATGACATTTGAAGTATTTATCTAAATTTCCATTACCAACTAAACATGTGGTACCAATTCTTGCATAGAATTATTGGGGGAATTATCACCAATGGCTTCATCCTTTAGCCTAGTGTTGTAGGAGTGTTCTTAGGAACTCTCATTCTTTGATCACTATTGTTGTTAGGGAATCATGTCACCCATCTCATTCTTTGCAATTCTATCCATCATGACTCTTATTGGAATTAGTTTCTCCTTACCTCTACAAGTACATAGGTGGAGGTAGCATAATTTACAATAACCCCAACATTACAATGGCATCATCCTCCTTAATGTAATAGAGCATCTATAAGGACTCAAAACACATAAGTAAAAATAGTATGTTAAATAATTAAAATTATTCATCCTTGTTGCCTCTTTATATCAAATTTTCCTCATTCTTCGACCTCTCGAGTGAAGACCAATACCCCCAAAGAAGAAGAAGAAGAAGAAGTCGAAAGTAGAACCATTTTCCCGTCAACATCAAAATTTCATGGACATAATGATAGAAAAAAATGGCTTCATCCTTCACCATGATGCTATTGGAGAATTTTTAGGAACTTCCCTTCTTTGACCACTCTAATTGTCAAAGCATAATATCATCTCTCTCATTCTTTCCAATTCCAAGCATTCCAAGTCTCACTGCAATCGGTCTCTCCTTGCCTTTGAAACAACATAGCTAGAGGTGGTACAATTTACAATATCCCCAACAATACAGTGGCATCATCCTCCTTAACCTAATAGTGCACTTATAACAATTAAGAGCACAGAACTGAAAATACTATATTAAATAAATAAAAGTTCATATCCTCACTGCCTTTTTATAACAAAGTTCATTAGTTGGTCTCCTTGCCTAACAAAGTATGACATCATTAAATAAAGGTGGTGATTATATATCCTAAATAAATCATATTTTGATTGTCTTAATTCCTTCCAAAGTGTAAATGGTATAAATCACGCTTAAAATGTAGAATCATGTCAATCAACATTACTCATGTCTAAAATAGAGGTGTCCTTGAAAAATTGAAATACACACAACTGCTACTGAAAGACATAATCATAAAGAGACTTTATTCATGTATAATCAATGTTAGTAATAATAAATGAGATTTATCAATTAAGGACTGGCACAAATCACAAATCAAGAATTGAAACAGTATTGATAGGCTACGAGAGATTTCATCCATGCACTCTTTGTATGGTGAATATTGACTATCATTCTTATTCAAAAAATGTGTTAGTACATGCCCATGATTTGTGCCACCTTGGTCATTAGTAATGCATTGCACTTCCCAACTCCTTGAAAAGAGTACCTCTTGAATGGTGCAGGACTCCATAAAGTAGAATAGAATACAAAGATTCTACACAACACCAATAAAATTTATCGCATTAAAATAGACATCACGACAAACACTTATTCAAAATCAAAGCATCCACAACAATGTGTATAGATGATTTTCAAATTATCTAACAGATATTAGATATTCTACGAAAGTGGCTAATAATGTTAAGTGTCAATGTTGAAAAGGTTTTATATTTTTTTCTTAAGTGATTAAATTGCAATGTAATTGTTAATAATTATGTATAATAGTTTTCATATGTTCAACCATATTTTCAAAAATTACACAAATATGCAAATGAATAACAAATAAGTTCAACATTATTAAATCACAACTATTCATTACATATTAATAATGAATTACAATATTACATGGTATGTGATACATCTTTCTGAATAATTGACTCTTACAATCTTAAAGCTAATAGAATTCTCTTATGTATGATATATGAATGACATGTTATTTCTATAGTTGACATCATTTCACAATTGATACTAATCTACTGCAGATGATATGGACTTAGGTATCTATCAAGTCATAAGTATAGCTTTAGGATAGCTTAATGTCCAAACGGCTCATTGCGAGCCCAATGTCCTAGATAGTGGATAATATTTTCACTTGATATTTCTATTTGCTAGATAATATCCTTGGCATATTTATAGCTTTGGGATCTATAAAATTCCCTTCTTCTTCTTTATCCTATTATTCTGACAAAAAATTTGTTTCCCATGTCTCGAGTGAGGACCAATGAACCAAAAAAGAAGAAGACAACAATGGAATCATCTGCTCCCATTTTTAGGTAATCAACATTAGTCATGCCCTGCACAATGTCCTCACCATTATGACATAATTAGTAGCTTCATCCTTCACCCTGATATTGTGGGAGCATTCTCAGGGGATCCTATTCTTTCACCACTCAAATTGTTAAGGTATAATGTTAGCCCTTTCATTCTTTCTAATTCTACTCATCCTAAATCTAATTGGAATTAGTCCATCCTTGATACTAAAGCTACATAGCTAAAATTTTAATAATTTACAATAACCACAACAATATAATGGCATAATTATGCTTAACCTAATAGATCATTAATAAGAATTGAGAATACATAACTAAAAATACTATATTGGAAAATTAAAATTATCCATCCCTGCTACCTCTTTATAGAAAATTTCCCTTTCTCTTTAGCCTCTTGAGTGAAGACCAATGCACTCAAAATAAGAAGACAAAAGTGGAAGTATTTGCTAGAGAAGATGAAATCTATAAAGGTAGCCTATGTGGGTTTGTATCAACTTTAAAAGCCTTATTTCAAGGCTTCTCACCAACATTATTCCACCCCTATAATTATTTCCAATTTCCCACATTCTAATAGAATCACACTCAAAAATATAAAATCATGGTAATCAACATTAGTCATGTCCTATTCAACGTCACAATGTCCTAGAAATAATGACAGAATCAATGAATTCATCCTTGAGCCTAATGTTGTCAAGACTTTTTTTAGAACCTCCCTTCCTTTACCACTCACCACTCTCAGTATTTCTAATTCTATTAATCCTAACTCTATCTCTCCTTACCTCTAAAACTACATAGCTAGAGGTAGCACAATTTATAATAACCCAAACAATATAATGGCATCATTTTCCTTAACCTAATAGTGCACTTATAAAAACTAAGAGCATAGAATTGAAAATACTATAGTAAATAATTAAAATTCCCCATTCCTTCTCCCTCTTTACAACAAAATTCTATGAAAGGCCACATTGCCTAATAAAATATGTCGTCATTAAATAAAGGTACTAATTATATATCTTGAATAGACCCTAATTTAATTATCTCAATTCCTTGGAAATTTTAAATGACATAAATCATGCTTAAAAATGTAGAATCATGTCAATCAACATTACTCATGTCCAAAATGAGGAGTCCTTTAAAAATTTGAATGCACACAACCGCCACTGAGAGACATGATAAAAAATAGACTCCAATCATGTATAATAAATGTCAATAATGATAAATGAGATTTATTAATCGAGGACTACCACGAATCACAAATATGAACCAAATCAATTTTCGGTAGTGAGTACCATCACTCCTCTTCAAAAATCATGGTAGTATATGCCAATACTTTTTTCCACCTAGGTCGTTATTAATGAGTGGTACTCGTAAACTCCTCAAAAATATTGTGTCTTGAACAATACAGAACTCCATAAAGTTAGGTGGTCAACAATTTTTTGAGCTCTTGTATCATGCTAAGTGAAGGGTAAATGGGTTCCAATATCCCCTAATTTATTGATCGTGAGGACTTAAACACTACATGCAACTGATAAAAAAACATGTGCTTTAAAGATTGTCCTTCTGATTGGGAATTTTATGATCATTAGAACCACAAAGATAAGGTTAGGAAATTTGTCAACTTGTCAATTGGGTTTGAAAACTTGAAAAATGACTGACTACAATTATCAACAATCCAAATTTTGCTATAGAAAAATAGAAACATTTGAAGAAGGATGTAAAAATTAAAGTTTATTAATAACAATCTATTAATTAATGAGTTCTTATAAGGCACATACCAAATAACAAAAAGGACCCATGAGAAAATGAACCCCCCAAACCAAGTCACCTTGCATGTTGTATCGTATTAAAATGGAAGCACTTCCATGATAAGAGCATTTAGCCCTCCGAGTAAGTGGTTTGGGGTCATATTGGATGCCTTGAATTGATCTTTGCTTTGATCTGGCTTTCTCCCCACTTTCCACTTCTTTTCCACTTCATTCTAGGTGAAATTAGGGTTAGGATCTTAAGGATTCTCCCGAGTTTCCCTCTTTCATAGCTCTATTTATAGGAAGGATTTAGAAATGGATCCTCCTGGCCTTCATCATGAATATCATAGGATTTTATGTCTATCGCTGACATTCTGTTCTGTTCTGGCATCAATTCTAGGTTTCTGGGCATCCCCGAGACCTCCTGGCTTGGTTCTAAGTCAACCTGGGACCAGGGTCAAGATTGAGTTAGAACCTGACTAGGTCAGGGTTGAGGTTGACCCTGACTAGGTCAGGGTCAATCTCAAATTTGACCCCTTCTTTCAAAATTCCAAATTCTAGAATCTCCGGGCTTCAGGCTTTTGAGAGATTTATTTTCCCACTTCCAGGTCGGCCATTTCGGGTTTTGGGATGGTAAATCCTTTAATTGTATTTAATCTAGGTATATTTTCTAAAGGTGAGGACCTAATTGGGATTTAATTCTCCAAGGTGGCCCATCTAGAGGAGTGTGCCCTAGATCACTATAAAAGGAGGCCTTCCTCTCTCATTTACACATCAAGTTTTCATATCTCATCCTCAATCAATTTTTCTCAAGCTCTCAAGGTGATCAAGCAAGCATCCATTCAATCATTCAAGTCTTCTTTTCCATCCAAGTTCTCCATTGAAGATCAAGGACTCAAGCATTCAAGCCATTGAAGGGATTTGGTTCAAGCATTCAAGATTTATCATTCAAACCCTAGATCTAGCCATCATGATGGTGTGATCTTCCTTCAAGATCCTTTGTTCATCTTCAAGATCCATTTCATTCTCTTACCAAGGTGGATTCCAAGCATACAACCATGGAGGTTTGATTTACATTTATTGTTGTTTTCGAGCTTTCATATCAATATACTTGTTTACATTTCAAATACAATTGCATATCTATTGAATTGCATAGCTTCATTGTTAGATCCTTTTCTACTACTTGCTAGCATTCTCCATTTCAATTTCAATATTAAGGTTGATTCCAAACTGGGGTTTGACCAAGGCAACCCCCCCCCCCCCCCCATACAACAAAAAACCCCCATTTTCTTGCAGGTACAAGTGCGAAGTTTTGAATATGAGAGCGAATTTGGATACCCTTTTCGGCAAACTTCTGAGATCTACGAACAGAATTTGAATTAGACTTCAACTAAAGAATGTGGTATTTGACCTTTTATGAGGGTCAAACCTGAGCTAAGCCATCTTGAGGAAAGATTTCTGGGTTTTCTTTGTCTCAGCATTTCCAGTCTAGGACAGGTTTCAAATTTTCCTGAAAGTGTACACAGACATCAGAATTCAACATTTTCTAGATCTGCCCTAATTTGAGGTTAGTATTTATTATTTCAGATTTCCAAACATAATCCTCCTCCATATAGGGAAATATTGGATTTACTCTCTCTCTCTCTCTCTCTCTCTCTCTCTCTCTCTCTCTCTCTCTCTCTCTCTCTCTCTCTCTCTCTCTCTCTCTCTCTCTCTCTTCCATATTCATCCACAAATTGATTTGATTGTGTATTAACCTCTAGGTTGATCAAATCAAATCTCTTCTTTGGGGAATTTGGGTTTTGAGAATAGATCTCATATTTCCCCTTCTACATCTGAATAGCGGTGAATCCATTTTACCTCTATTCACATGCAAATTAAAGTGATATTTTAGGACCCTTCCAAATGAAAGAAATGACTTTGAGAACAAAAAATGTGACTGAGTGCAATAATTTTAGGGGAAGATTTATTTTAGTGGAACATACATATAAATACGTATAGACACACATAGACATATATGTATATGCATATTTTTAAACATACACAAATACTAATTTAAACATATGTTGATTTGTACTTATGCATATGTTTCTCATTATCTATAACTGTAATTTTTTCTAACTTTGTGGGTGCTTGTTAAAATAAGTACAAGCATGTTTCTATGTATGCATTTAACAACCAACAATACACATATATGTGTGTGTATGCAAAATTGGTATATTGTTGACACATTGTCTGAATCATTATATTACATATGGGAAATAGTGGTGGCTAAACATTTCTTAAGCAACATTATACTCACCACTTACAAAATAATAATTTAGACACAGTGTGTGAGACAGAGTCCCCCCTCTCAAGGGGAGGTGCCCTTCTTATTGCTTCTAAAATCAACTAAAAATCTATCTAGAAACGTAATATAAACTAAGATCGAGATATTACATATATCTCTTCCTCTAATTTTAGGAAGGATTTCCTCTTTTCTACAACTCTCCTTGATACAAACTTATATTCTTTACAATTTCATTATATAGCATTAGTTGAAGCAATAATACCATTAGATATATGATTAGATGAAAGAAGAATCCTAAGCTTATCATTGAACTATCTAACTAGGAAACTACACAAGCTCATAGACTCATCCACTATTCCACAATGATTAAATGATGGAGCAACAAAATATTATAGTGCAAAGACTCTTAACACAAAGCAACTTAATATATAAAAAAAAAATAGAATCGCAATGCAAACACTACAATTCTTATTTACCCAATCACTAACTTGTATTTTTTAAACTTGAAATATACAACCCAAAGTCTGCAATAAATCATATTCTAAGCTATCTTAATAAAATGACTATTCTCATAACTATATTCCCAATTAGCTCAAGAAATTTTTTTCTATGACATAAGAATACTAAGCTTACATAACATGAATTCTCAACACAAAGATTGAAAATACACTTACTCTTTGACTAACCTGGAGAAAAACTTGCAATATAGAAAACAAAGTTTATGTTGTAAAATTTCAGCTGAGTTTACTTGCATGCATAAAAGATAAATAATTACAAAGTGCACCCTCATATATATAGGTAAGGGGCTATTATAAAATGGTGAAAAAGTTATAACTTTTACTTATTCAATATTCCAGTCCTAAACTATTTTGACTTGTAACATTATTACATGTAATTACATATTCTAATTTTACATACACTATGTCAAAACAAAAATACATAAAGATACTTCCTAGAAAACATGGGGAAAATGACTAAGTTTCATGATTTACTTCTTCATTTCCTTCATCCTTGGCCATGAACTCCACAAACTTGCACAATGAATTTGCATTTCATCATCATCTGGCCCATAGGTATGACTTGCAACGATTGTAACCCTTGTGATGACATCTTTGTAGCTAACAAGAGAAACCTTATATTCCTTGAACACACATTACATCTCATTGAAAAACACTTTGAAACCTATGAATTTATCTATATAATCCAAAGAGAAATGATCTTCTTTAAATTCCTTATGAACCAACACCATAAACTCAAATGTCTTCATAAAGCATCTCCTTATCCTTACCCACCAACTTGCAGGATACTTCTTCAAAATTTGCAAGGATGCCTTCTTTCTTTTCAATACTTGAATTGATTGTTTATTTCAAATCATTTATCAAATATTTTACAACATCATCTCTATTAACCATAAGTTCCTTAAACTTGATATATTGTTTCCTAGAAGATATGACACTATCATCACACAACACCTCTAGATTGCAATCTACGAATTTGAGTCAAGTTTCTAGATCTTTCTCTTGAGATTGTAAGTCTTGAGACAAGACATAAAGAGTATGACTCAACCTAGATTTAATCTCCTTTAAATTCATTAATGTACAAAGAACTTCCCTCTAGAGTTGACCGCCTTGTTGCAATAACATGTCAATCCAAGAATCTATTACCCTTGCTTTCTTTCTAGCTATTTCATCTTTTTTTTATGGATTATTCAAAAATAGAAGAGGCCTATAGATCAACTATTTTATAATTTTTTGTAATCTTTAGAATCACTAAAGTGAGTTGTGCATTATGCCTTTTCATATGATCCTTTTTGTCCTTCAAATTGTCACATATTCGGATCAAGGAAGCTACAAATTTGTATACATCATGTTTGGCACCAACACATGTCTATTTACCAAGCTCAATCCTTGTGATCTTGTAATTTGAAAGATGCATTTTTGTGTTAGGTTTTTTAGAAATATGTTATACCACCTCAACATACTTCATCGTATTTTTGTTCACCACCACCCTGGATACAGTTTTGGTCAGCCTTGGACTTAACAAGAACAAGTTTCTTGAAATCAAAATCATCTGGAGATCTCTCCTGCTTCTTCCTCTTAGGAATGATTGCACTTATCCATGAAGGAATATTAGAAGATCATACTTAGGGAATTCTCAACTTTAGTTTTTGAAGGGTCAAACCATGTCTACACTATAGTGGATACTATAGACCGTGGAATAGTTTGGACAAAATAAGGGATATGTTGTATTAATGCAAGAGACAAACTCAATCATGAATCTATCAAAATTGGAAAGCACTAAGGTATATACATCAAAAACATTTGCAAATGAAGTGTAGGAATTAAACATTTTGTATAGATTTTTGTGCATGATATCTAGGATTGACTTAGTAACCAAGGAAGAAAGGTTTGAGCTTACATAATGGATGTTATAGGAGTAACATATACTATGGAAAATGAATCAACATTTGTGTCTAGAGAGAACATAGGGACATTTATAGGAATAGATACATGAAGATCATATTTAAGGGTAGGTTTTGCATCCAATCCAACTGAATATTTTTGTTCTCCCCCTCATTGACCTTCTTCATCTTGATCTATATCCTATATATCAACCTGCTCTTTTCCTTACATAGATGTCTCCTCTTAAGGATTTTTCTTCGCTTTACCAATATTATTTTTGACCTTATTCCCTTTAGATGAAGAAGCTTATTCTTGGTTATTTGTCATCAATTCTTACTTAAGACCAATCAGCCCTACTCTATCATCTTTTGACTTGGTTTTTAATGTATTCAATCTTATAACTTTGCTTCTCAACCAGATATTGGTATAGGTCAAGATAGGATGAAACCTTTCCTTGATAGATACACACACATTCTAATATCATTAGATAGGTGGCAGAGGAGTATCTACATTCTTTTGGTGTTCATAGGTTAGATCAATCACATATCTATCATTTACATGACCTTTGGGATATCAACTAAATCTAGATCAACAATTTTCTCCAAAGTGAGCCTACTATAATCCATCCTTCTAATATCTTCTTTTGTATGAAGATAAATCCATATATGTTCCACACAGTGCACATGAGTGAAGGATCTCTTTATCTTATCATCATACCTCTATAGTCAATGTCATTTATGACCTTTAGCTTCTTAAGTTTTATCTATTGAAACTATGTCTCCATGGCCTTGGCTCTGGAAAAGGTTGTTAATAAATACCTTACAATTACCAAAGGATGTTGAGTATATATGATGAAACCAACTTTATGAGAAACTAGTTGCTTTGTATGAATATCCATTATTTATCTTCTTGGTTCCATTAAGACAATCTTATGTGTAGGATACCTTGGGAGAATGTACAAATGATCATCAAAATAGCCTAGTTTCATGTATGTGAATGTAGGTAACTGTAGAAATTTAGGATCCCATATTAATTGACTTTCTTCCACACTACTTCAGACACTCGTATCTTCTCACGTGTCTTATCAAAAGAACACATGTATACACCATATGAGGCATTGCGAATCCTTCTAAAATGATGCCTACTTGTACTTAGAGTCAATTTATCATAACATGTACATAGTGGCATCTTTATCCTATAACCATTTATGGTGAACCTTTGGAATCAATCACCATTTATGGTGAGCCCTTGGAATCAATTGAATGAATTTGCAATATACACTGAGTAAGAAGTTATGTAAAATGAAAAAGTGGTAGGAACTTGTGAAAGTTGCTCACACAAAACATCGCTAATTTGTTCACCCCAAAAGATCTATTGTACACCATTTTTTATGATACAAATATACCTATACATCCATGTCTCAAATATATTGGATAATTACAACCCTTTTATCATGCTATGGAGAGTGATCATGTCATTAATCTCCTCTTCAAAATCACTCTGGTAGAGATTTGATGGCCATTTGGTCAAAGTGGCTCTGGATTTTAAAAGTCAATTAGTGTTGATGTTCTTCTTACATGCCTCCTCATTCTTAATATAATGAGTCTGGGACCTTCTTAATTGTGATATTGGAATGTGCAGAAGGAGCTAGAATCTTGAATATGTTATCAATGGTTTCAGTATCCAATGTGATTATCACCTCTCCATTATCATCCCTAATTCTTCTTGTTTCCTTATCAAAGTGATATGGATAGGCCAAAATAAACTTGAGTTCCAAGGTAGTCACTAGAAAGGATGACACCAAATAGATATGAATTTTGATGAGTTGTTGTGTGACTATTGTTATTTACTTCTTAGTCCTTTTAATGAACTTTGACATGTCAACATGCCCTGTATTGGAATCCAAAGTAATATAAGCACACAGAAAAACCCAAAAATAAAGGATTTTGAAAACTTAAAACTATTTGAAAAACAAGAATGATAGTATAAAGAAAATAACTTGGTACAAGAAGAAATATAAATCCCTAACTTTGAAACTCAATCAAGCATAAACAAATAGCATGGAAAACCCTAACACAAAATACTAGAAAGGAAATAACTAAAAACAACAAGGAAAATAAATACACTTGTTAAAAATGGAAAAAAATTGCTTGTCAAAGGATCAAATTCTCAAGGGAAAATAGCTAGTGCTCACAAAAAGATCTTAAGTGTGAATGCAAGAGTAAAACAAACTCAAATTTAGACAAAAAATGAGCTTATAAAATAAATAAGAAGAGTTTAAAACTGATTATGAATTGACTTTGGAAATGCATTAATTACACTATAGTTGTAGTCGGGTCTTAGAGACTCGACTACAAATGGTATACCTCTTTACTTGTAATTATAGTCCTAAGAGCTGATTTGCAAGTTACAATGCAAAAAATTACTTGCAACAGTGAGTATAAGACCCAAAATTGTAAGAAACTTCAAAATTCAAACATTTAAAACAACAAAGCTTATCAAAATAAAAACGAAAATACCTTGAATTTTGACAACACAAGACTTGACAACAAGAACACTCAGGAATATGTAACTCACACCTTAATAAGTATTCCTTAGAGAACAAGAACTATAAATTGGAGAAAACATTGTAGGGTTTCTCCCTCATTTTCACCAAGCTAAAATTGGGGACAACATATACAATTAGGAAAAAGGCTCTTTTAAGATACCAAATGTTGGTTCTTGGTTTCAAAGGGTTTACAAATATAAAATGCTACCAATCTACCCACCCAAATATCTAAGAAGTTGTTGACTTCTATGATGGACACCTATGTTAGAATAACTAAGAGGGGGTGAATCAGTTATCCACTATCCCAAATACAAAATGTATATCCAAAAATAATTTAGACAAATTTCTGTAGCTCGGTAACATATAATAGTAAACTATTTGTGCTTTTATCGATTACCAGTCAATAACATAAAGTAACTACCGATCAAATCTAATATTCAACATGTAAAGTATGATATCCAACAATCATCACAATCAACACATAACACAAGAGATTTAACATGGAAACCTTGCAAAGGGAAAAACCACCTGGGACCGACAACCCAAAAATTGTTCACTCTTTTGAAGTGAGGCCGGTGAAGACCCAAACCTATTAAAGGTTACAAAACACACTATAAGGTGTGACCTTGTTAGAGGATTTAACACTAACTATTATTGTCCAACCAGCATTCACTATGGGGTTGACAAGATAACAAATGTGCATTCTATGAATGACATTACAAGACTTTCAAGTCTACTTGATTAATAGATTTATCTAATTACAATGGTTAAACTGTAACATCAGTTGATCTGATTACAATACAACTTGATTTGCAAATGTATAGATCTATATTATGCTCATTTAAATCTCTGATCAATATATCAATTCTATTTCAACAATATTCAGTAACTTACTATCTCTCGGTTATAGCTTTCTAATGCTCGGTAATCTTTGCAGTTCGGCTCTCCTTAACCAGTTTGATCAGACATGCATGAAGCTTGTTCATGCAATATATCTACAGTATTCTTTCCTCCAGCATGAGTTTCATAATGAAACCCTAGTCTCTTAAATAGACAAGTAAACCATTTTCTTTTCATCCATCAGATTTTTCTGCTTAATCTCCTTCATTGGTTTTGCCACTTAAACCTTCCTCAGCTGATGTGTGTAACACGTTTCAAATATGTCCTTTAGATCTTCCTTGAATTTTGCTAGCGATTGATCTCATAACAAACTTTATCTTTCACCTCATGGTCATACACTTTATAGCTCATCAACTTCTGTCGGCTAAACAAATCATTTAGTTCTTTTGTTCATTCTTGGTTAGCAAAGAAATGCATCAGTGAACACAAGCTCAATTTATACTGTGCTCGGTATACACTACACTACTCGGTGTATACTGGAATGCTTCATTAACCAACCACACTACTTTGTAACAATTTGCTCCCAACTTCATAAAAGATTAATGCAACATAATCAAATCAACAATATGAAGTCATAGACTCATCAATAAGTTACCAAGAGTATTCCTTATCCTCATCTATCATAACCATCTTCCTCCATGTAGATATCTCGGTTCTTCATCTTTCTCTTTTCTTCTACAGATGTGTTAGATGTTTGCAACTCCATGATAAGTATTGTTAAAACTAGTTGACATCAATGACAACATAAAATTGATTCAATTATCTTACATAACAGTTCAGTGTTCGGTGATCTCTAATCACTTGAAGTTCTTCAATGAAGTTCTCAATCAGTTGTAGTTTATCAATTTCTCCCTTTGGCATTGATGGCAACTCAAGCAATATGAAGTATACCATACACATACCAAACATGTATTCTACAACTTTGTAAACAAATGTTGTAACTCGGTAAGCTCTCCCTTAGCATAATATGTTTAATCACTACGTTACATACCGGCATTACAATGTGCAGACTATCTTCTGCAGATATGATCTTTAGTAGCTCTCGGGTTCCTTCTGTTTATCTCTCCATGTATCTTCTCAGATTGTCTCTCCCTAAGATAGATGTTCTTGTATTCTCCTCGATTATCATATTATTTATCTCTCCCTTTGACAACAATGCCAAAGAAACAAATAAACCATACAACTCTTTAGTAGCCATGTAACTCTCTGTTGTCTGGTGCATTTGACTATATCTTTGTATATATTGATTATGCCACTGGTTTCTCAAGTCTTTCACAAACTTGGATGGAAATCCAAAGTGTGAACTATGTTGCATCAACATGAATGATCTTCTGATAAGATTAGGCTGATGTAACCTCCAGATCACATTAGTGACCGGTAGATAGGGGACAGACCCCAAGTCTAGTCCTCAAGTATTCAAATGTATCTTTCAGTAGAGGCTTTGTAAATATGTCTACAAGTTTCTCTTTAGATGTAACAAATTCAAGCTTCACTTGCTTCTACTGCCTTGTTCTCTTAAGTAGTGATACTTGATAGATATGTGCTTTGTTTTAGAGTGCATCAGTGGATTCTTTAAAATGTTTATGGCACTAGTGTTATCACAATATATAATCACTGGCTCAGTGATTATCTCATTCATTCCTTCTAACACTTGCTCGATATATGCAATATTTGAATAGTTTATAGCAGCAACAACATACTCTGCTTCGGCTGTAGATTGGGAAATACAAGACTTCTTCTTACTTGTCCAGGTAACAAGTCTTTCATTGAAGAAAAATGCTCCTTCGGTTGTACTTTTTCTGTCATCCACATTTCCAGCCCAATCAATGTCGGTGTATACTTTAAGTTCAAACTTGCCTTCCTTAGGATATCATAACCCATAATCCTATGTCTTCTTCAAGTATCTTAAGATTCTCTTTGTAGCAATCATTTGTGACTCCCTAGGATTTGCAAAAAATCTTGCAACAATCCCCACAACATGTGCTATATTTGGTCTACTATGTACTACATACATTAACTTACCAATCATTGATTGGTATAGTGTATGGTTCACCTTTGTAGTTTCATCCTCTTTATTCAATTTGCAGCCTGTGACCATTGGTGTTCCAACTGATTTAGCATCTTCCATGCCAAATTTTTTCAGTACTTCCTTTATATACTTGGATTGTGTGATGATTATCCCATCACTCTATTGAATAACCTTCAATCCTAGAAAGAACTTAATCTCTCCAAACATAGACATTTCAAACTCTTTTCTCATCTCATCAGCAAAGGATTTACATATGTGATCTTGACCTCCAAAGATAATATCTCAGCAATTAGAATAGTATCATCAGCATCTCCTTTCATAAACAAATTATTGTTCTCACTAGTTCTAACAAATCCAATACTTAACAAATAAGTATGCAACCTTTCATACCAGGCTCTCGGTGCTTACTTCAAACCATACAAATCTTTATGTAATCTACATACCATGTCTTTCTTGTTTGGATCAATGAACCCTTCTGGTTGTTCTATGTAGACTTCTTCTTCAAGTATCCCATTCAGAAATGCAGACTTAACGTCCATTTGATAAACTTTAAATTTCTTATGTGATGCATAAGCTAGTAACATTTGAACTCCTTCTAGTCTAGCAACAGGTGCAAAGGTCTCACCATAGTCAATTCCTTCCTCCTGTGCATACCCCTTGCAAACTAGTATGGCTTTATTCCTTGTAACCTCTCCATTTTCATTCAGCTTGTTTCTAAAGATCCACTTAGTACCGATAAAATTCTTATCCTTAGGTCTAGGTGCTAAGGTCCATGTCTTGTTTTTCTTTATCTTTTTAATCTCTTCATTCATTGCATTTATCCACTCTTCATTCTCCAATGAAACTTTAACATTTTTTGGTTCATATTCACAAACTAAGCATGTACCTTGTCTTGACTTACTTCTTGTTTGTATGCCAGCTTGCTTGTCGCTAATAATTTGGTTCTCAGGATGATGTCTTCTAAAAAATATTGCCAATATCTGATCTCTTCTTTCTTGTTCATCATGTTCAGGTTCATTTGCTTGCTCGGTAGGTCCTTCTTGCTCGTTGGTTTCTCTTTCATGTTCCTCGGTGTTGTTTTCTTGCTAACCAATTGTCACTATATGCGGCTTTGGTAGATACTCTAGATGCTCAATATATGTGAATCTATCATAGTTTTCTAGTTCCTTTGTGCTTTCTTCTGCATTCTTGTCATCAAACTCATCAACCTTGACATTAGCACTTTCTATCATTTTATTTGTAACTTTATTTAGACACTTATATGCTTTTCTTTTAGTGGAATAACCAAGAAATATCCCTTCATCACCTTTTGAGTCAAACTTTCCATTTATTTCATCTTTTAGAATAAAGCATTTACTTCCAAAAATTTTGAAATAACTTACAGTGGGTTTGTGTTCAAACCATAATTCATAGGGTGTTTTGTTAGTGTCCTTCTTCAATTGTACTCGGTTCAAAACATAAACAGATGTGCTGACTGCCTCTCTCCAGTATGTCTGTGCAACATTTTTCTCTATCATCAGTGTTCTTGTACAGTCAACTATTGACCTATTCCTCCTTTCAGAAATTCCATTCTACTGAGGTCTCCTTAGTGCAAAGACCTGTCTTTTAATACCATGGTCATTACAAAAGTTAGTAAATTCATCATAAATAAATTCACCACCTCGGTCAGATCTTAATCATTTCAATTCTTTACTAGTCTCTTTCTCTACTTTTTCTTTATACCACTTGAACATCTTAAATTCCTCTGATTTTTCTTTCAAGAACATGACAGTCATCAATCTAGTATAGTCATCAACAAAAAGAATGAAATATCTATCACCATAATAACTCTAAGTTCTCATAGGACCACATAGGTTGGTGTGAACTAACTCAAGTATTTTCTTTGTTGAATAATCTTTGCTTTTGAAACTAGATTTTTTCATTTTACCTTTCTGACACTCATGACACATAACATGATCAGGCTTAGATAAGTTAGATAGACCTCTAACCTTTTTCTTTTTACTGATTTTAATCATGTTATCAAAGTTCACATGACATAACCTTTTATTCCATAACCAAGCATCTTCATTTTTCATCATTAAGCAAGAAGACTCATCATTGTTAAGATAAAACAAGTTACCTTTCGATTGTGCTCCTGTTCCAACAAGTCTTCCTCCATCATCAAATATTTTTACTTTCTTGCTCCCAAAAGCAACTCGGTGACCTGAATTATTCAGTTGTGCCACACTTAGCAAATTATAGTTTAGTCCTTCTACCCAATAAGCATTATCACATTGGATTCTATCATTTATCAGCAAGGATCCCTTTCCTCTAACCATGCAAGGTGTATCATTACCCATTTTTACAGATCCTCCATTATATTGCTCAAGATGATTAAATTTTTCTTCATCACCAGTCATGTGATGTGTACAACCACTATCTATGATCCATGTATCATTTTTATTAAACTTAGAAATCAATGTTGTTTCTACATACTTTTCTTCTCCCTCAGAATCATCCTTCATAGCAACAAATACTACCTCTACATCATCATCTGAATCAGAATCAAATTCATTTTCTTCTACAATGTAACATACCTTTTTAATGTTATCACCGTTGTCTCGGTTGTCTCTGTTGTAGTGTCGGTAACTTTTGTTGCCTCTTCTCCCATAGCTTCCTTCACCAGATTGGTCCTTGTTTCTATCATCTTCCTTCCTATTTGGACATCTAGCTGCAATATGACCAACTTCTTTGCAGCTAAAACATGCTAAAGGTAATTTGCCTCTATATCTACCTTTTCCTTTAGGTAATCTCCTGGCCATAAGAGCTTCAAGCTCATCAAGTTCATCATCAGTATTTCTATCACTATCATCCTTATTATTTCTACTACTAGACTTACCAATCTTCAGAGAATTCAGAAAAGTAGATTCAACAGTTGGTACAACACTATTATCATAGTTGTTCAGTTCAAATGTTGTTAGCTTTCCAATCAGATTATCAAGAGTGAGAGTACTGTTAGGTGCTGACCTATTTTCATGAATTACAGATATTCTGATGGCATAAATAGGCAATAAAGTCCTTAGAATTTTGCTTACCACAGTGTCTTCATCAATAACACCATCAGATTCTCTGATAGTGTAACCTACCTCCTTTATTATGTTTGTGTACTACACAATGTTTTCTCCTTTCCTTCATCTTCATATCATCGAATCTTCCCCTTAAACTTTTGGCTCTAGCTCTCTTGACATTTGTATCACCACTATAAACTTGAGCAAGTTTATCCCACATATCTTTAGCAGTAGTACAATCTTTAATATCTTCAAACTCGACATCTGTCAGAGCAACAACAATCTCCATTATAGTTATGTTATGCTCATGTCTATCTCTTAGTTGATCGAGAGTCAAAGGTCCAATGGGAGGTGCAATGTAGTCATTCTCTAATAGTGTGAGGGCAGAATTCCCAATTCTAGATATATACAGTTTCATTCGGCTTTTCCATATTGTAAAGTTGTCCTTGTTTAGCTTTGGCACATCCCTCTTATACATTTTGTGATCTTTATGCTGAAGTCCTTAAAACTCTGTTCCAAGCAACCAATATGCTCTTATACCAATTGTTAGAATAACTGAGAGGGGGGTGAATCAGTTATCCACTGTCCCAAATACAAAATGTATATCCAAAAATAATTTAGACAAATTTCTGTAGCTCAGTAACATATAATAGTAAACTGTCTATGCTTTTACCAATTACTAGTCAATAACATAAAGTAATTACCGATCAAATCTAATATGCAACATGTAAAGTATGATATCCAACAATCATCACAATCAACACATAACACAAGAGATTTAACATGGAAACCCTGTAAAGGGAAAAACCACCTAGGACCGGCAACCCAAAAATTGTTCACTCTTTTGAAGTGAGGTCGGTGAAGACCCAACCCTGTTAAAGGTTACAAAACACACTGTAAGGTGTGACCTTGTTAGAGGATTTAACACTAACCATTATCATCCAACCAACATTCACTATGGGGTTGACAGGATAGCAAATGTGCATTCTATGAATGACATTACAAGACTTTCAAGTCTACTCGATTAAGAGATTTATCTAATTACAATGGTTAAACTGTAACAACGGTTGATCTAATTACAATACAACTTGATTTGCAAATGTATAGATCTATATTATGCTCATTCAAATCTCTGATCAATATATCAATTCTGTTTCAACAATATTCAGTAACTTACTATCTCTCGGTTATAGCTTTCTGATGCTTGATAATCTTTGTAGTTTGATTCTCCTTAACCAATTTGATCAGGCATGCATGAAGCTTGTTCACGCAATATCTCTGCAGTATTCTTTCCTCTGGCATGAGTTTCATAATGAAACCCTAGTCTCTTAAATAGACAAGTAAACTATTTTTTTTTCATCCATCAGATTTTTTTCGCTTAATCTCCTTCGTTGGTTTTTCCGCTTAAACCTTCCTCGGCTGATGTGTCAGTAATACGTTTCAAATATGTCCTTTAGATCTTCCTTGAATTTTTCTAGCTGTTGATCTCGTAACAAACTTTATCTTTCACCTCGTGATCATACACTTTATAGCTCATCAACTTATGTCTGCTAAACAAATCATTTAGTTCTTTTGTTCATTCTCGGTTAACAAAGAAATGCGTCGGTGAACACAAGCTTGATTTATACTATGTTCGGTATACACTACACTACTTGGTGTATACTAGAATGCTTCATTAACCGACCACACTACTTTGTAAAAATTTGCTCCCAACTTCATAAAAGATTAATGCAACATAATCAAGTCAACAATATGAAGTCATAGACTCATCAATAAGTTACCAAGGGTATTCCTTATCCTCATCTTTCATAACCATCTTCCTCCATGAGATATCTCGGTTCTTCATCTTTCTCTTTTCTTCTACATATGTGTTAGATGTTTTCAACTCCATGATAAGTACTGTCAAAACTAGTTGACATCAATGACAACATAAAATTGATTCAATTATCTTACATAACAATTCAGTGTTCGGTGATCTCTAATCACTTGAAGTTCTTCAATCAAGTTCTCAATCAGTTGTAGTTCATCAACCTAAATGGACTTGGACCAACTAACAAGGCGCTTAGTAAATCCCTTCTACACTTTTTCTCTACAAAATCAAGGCGGGTGTACCTATGCTCTTTCTCTAGGCTTCCAACAATAAATTGTATTAAAAGATCACAAAAAGAAGATATATCATGTAAGCCTCAACATAACAAGGAGATGCTAGGTAAAAAATAATCACTCATTGAACATAAACTTGCATGGAGTATGAGATTGACTCATTAACTTGTTCAAATAAAAAAAATTAAGGATATTATGTAATTTGTTTTAAGAATTTATGTGAAGGAAAAATGTAATTGAATGTAAATAAAACCCCAGCTTAGATCAATGCCTTGTTCATTGGAAAATGAGTAAACTAAAGACAAGACATCCTACCACAAGTTTGAGGAGTATAGCTTAATGATTCACAACATATCTGCATTACAAAGTGTTAATCTGTTATTTTCTGATCAATTCTACTTATCACAATCCTCATACAATATCCTATGGATTTGTAATTAATAGTCAAGAATTTTAATTAATTCTTTGAATTAAAGAATGAATCCACCACATGCATCATAACAATGCAATGAGATAACATGATATTTGATCCAGTCACATCAAAACACATAATATTTTCAATAGGAGAGGAAATAAATCAGAAAATGCCTCTGCGATTTTATTAGCTTTTTCTATACTTGTGATACAATATCCAATAATGCTTAAAAGACACAAAAATCTAGACCAATAGCCCTAAAACTCTATATGAATAATTATAAAATTGGTCCCTTTCTCATGACCTTGATTACCCTTTTATAGGAACAAGGTTAGCAACAAGCTACAAGCCAGAGATGACACTTGTCAAGATTTTTACAATCTCGAGTAGAGGAAAACTTGAAAGTACAAAGATAGTAGTTGCAATAAAAGAATAATATTTTCATATCCTAAAGCATGTCCATGTTGATGTAGGCTTGTAGACCAGGCCCATGCCTATTTGACAACAACTTCAGGTGCTACAATAACTTTTCAAAATGATGTAATACTAGAAAAATTATCATTATGACATAGTACTATCACTCCTCTACATAAATTTGCACCCATTCATTGTACTCTTCTTTTGCAAGTCAATCAAAATTCATTACCTCATCAAACTTTCATCTGAATGGAGTGTACTTGACAATGTATTTATTCACTTCCTTCTCAAAGTTGCCAAAGAATATTTCTATGGTAATGATCTTGTCCATACACTCTTTAAATATTCCTTTTCCCATGTCATTACATATTTCTTCCACTTCAACCTCTAAATTTGTCTTAGCCTCATCTTTCCACATATGCAGTGTCTTTACTTTTCCATCCTTATACACAATAGAAGGAAGGGGAGTCTCTTTCATTTCATTAAATTTTCTTTGCAACTCCTTGATCCTACCTTCAATATGATCTAGCAGTGTCTAAAAATCCCTTAGAGTTTTCACATAATCAAAAGTGGGTTGGATTTTCAATGGCCTCTCCCTATGATACTTGGTTCCCAAACTAACCATCCTCATTATCTCTATCCTCTAGATCCATCTATCATATAGTGTCCTTGCCACTTCCTTATCCTTATCTACATTTTGAATTACTTCAAAAAGAAAGGTGTAGCCAACATGAATGCCAACTAACTTTTCATCAACTTTTTTATATAAGTGGTACAAAACTATTCGTACCATGCCCTTCTTCTTCCTCTAAAAATCTTCTTGATCTTTAGTTGAAGATCTTTCCAGCTCATGAACTCTTTAGTAAAGTTGAGCTTTGGTAGCCTCAACTGAGCACTCTATCTCTTCAAGAACATCCCATGCAAAAGGAGGTGGGGAAGTAGCTATATCTATCATATTTGATATGATAGCTAGCAATTTTTTCCTTGCTGATGTGGATGACTATAGAATTTATTCTAAGCCCTTGATCTTCTGTTCTAATAATTCATTCTTTGTTTCCAAATCTACACATCTCTTTGATTTTCTATCATATTCTTAGAAAAGGTATTGATTTATCATTGCGAGTTCCTCCTTTTCCTTCTCTTCCTTTTGAGCTACATCAAGAATAAACTTAGAAGATTCCAAGTTTTTCTATGTTGCTTGAACACCACCTATATCTGCAACTATTTATAGAATTACACTTCCCTTCAATCCTAGGTTAATATCAGATATATCCATCCTTTTTTCTATAGGTGTGAGGGACTAGATAGCTAAGGTGGCATAATCTTTACTATAATAGGCCCCTTTTCAAAGCCATATCAACCTTCTCTGCCTCTGTGCCATGCAAAATCTTGTGTTTCCTTACAACATCAAAAATATCTCATTTTGGCAAAATTAACACACCAACCTCATGTACAATATTTCTTCCCTCCTCTAGTGTTAAGACTTGAAACTCATGATGCATGTCCAATTGTACCTCATTTACAATTTCATCTTCTGATACATTAGAACACTAGGTATTTATCTCTTCCAACCTCTTATGATATTCCTCAATACTTCTTTGTCACATAAATTTTTAGAAAGCTTTGGCATTAATAAACCCTTCATCATTAAGAAAATCTACACAATCCTCCCTCCTCAAGTCCCTATGGACTCGGCCTTGTATCTCCAAAGCAGTAAAGTCTGAGAGAGGTGCAATGGGGAGATATGGGACACCAACCTATAGATCTTCCTTAGTGATAACAATAATGTTTTCCTCATTAGCACCATCAGAGTCACTATCACTAGACAATTGTACAAGCAGGATAGATTTATCATCTTTTCCTTTCTCCTTGTCTTTCCTTTTCCTAGCTTCAACAACTTGTTCTAGAATCATCTCTATAGGGGAGATGGTGGGGAATTCTCTCTCCTTGGGGGATCATGAGGCTTCATAATGCTTATTCCTTTAAATGGTCTAAGAGGGGGGAAACTGGCCTACTGCTAGTCAGTATATGTTTTCCCTTTTTTCTCTTTCTCTCCTCCTCTGAGTCAGAATCACTAACTTTCTCACCCCTTACTCTTTTATAATATTTTTCTAATAATGGAGAAGGATAAAAACACATCTCTCCTCTTCCTTCCTACCTTCAACAAGATGCTTTGTAAATATTCCAATAGAAGATGCCAATTTAAAAGTTCCTATTCTTCGTTGCTTCTATCTCAAAGTGGTAAAATTGTCATTGAAGAACTCAAGAAAAGTTGACATTTTTACTACAAAAGGAGTCAGAGTCCTAAGGGGATCATAAATTGGCTCAGAATTTTTTATTTCACCTCAATCTACCTTAAAATCCAACCACTTCCTCTTATTTTCTTCTTGCACTCCTAATCATAAATATTTCTTATATAGTCCTCTCAGAAGTGGAATTCATGAGGAATTTCCTTGATCTTGATTCTTCTCCTAAATAAATTGTGAAAACCCTCTAGGTCACTGTTCCTTGGTACACTTACCCCAAAATTGTAGGGCTGCAAAATCTTAATCAAGTGTTCCCATCCCCCCTTTTTAATTACAAAATGATGGAAGAAATTAAAATCTAGAAGTAGGGTGCCCTTACCCTTGCCTGTCATTTCATTATCCTGGATTGAGCCAATCTACTTGATTATTTCAATAAAACCCAGTCTTAAAGTAACATGATAAGGATGAAAAATAGGATGTCCCCTGAAACAATACATTTTGATTACAATGCTTACATGATGTGGGATAATATCCCCCCAATTATGTTCAACATTCAAATTAGGCCTCCTTTCCTTTGGCCTCAAAAAATCTAACAACTCAGAAGGGATTCTAGGAATATTCACAACTAATCTAGCCTTAAGCCTAGATGCAAAATTATTGTCAAAGAGGACATAACTAGATCCCTCCCAATCCTTGGATATCATTGTAGGCCAAGTCTGCATAGGCATTGGTTCCCCATCTAGGTCCCTATTTAACTTCATAAACTTTGCAAAATAATCATCATTTTTGAAAATAAACATATGTATTAAGAAGGAGAACAAGTAAAACATCTCACCACCCTTATTCTTCAAATCCATCAAACCGGTATGGATCTTTTTTGCAACATAGGATGGATAATCATACACTAAAAAAAACTAGGGTATTGAATCTAAATGGCCATATACATGTATTCAGGTGGCATGTTGTGTCCCCCATGTATTCTCAATAACTCATACAATGAATAATATGCATTCTGAAGATGTTTGGCAAAGGCTTCCATAGCAAGGGGTTCTTGAGTGGATTTACCTAAAAAGTACTTTATTGATTGTTCTTTGGCCGGATGAGTAGGGAGAAGTTTATTCCTAACCATATCCTTGGTTCTTTTATACTGGGCTAAGAATATATTCAGGTCTATGTCCATTAAGGTAGAAGATAGTTCACTAGTGTCAAACACCTCCCTGATCTCATCCCCACTTATAGTAAGCAAGACCTCTCCCTTGATGTCCCTAACCACCATGGCTACTAGATCATATATGTCTGTAATTTTTAGGAGAAGGTCCACATCTAGATACACACTTGGAATAACCAAATGCAAAGGTCAAATTGTCAAGCATTTGATTCAGGGTTTGGGAGATTAACTTGACCATACCATTATCTGAACAAATCTAACCATGAGATTGGTAGACGGGCATCTGTTATATTTCCAAATATTTCATACAACCCCTCATCAATTTTCTTCCCCCTAATTAACTTAGCACTTGATGCTCTATTATTTTTAGAGGGCTTTAATTGGTCTTAGAAATCATCATACGGGTTTCTTTCGAGATAACCTATCTTTCTTGAATGCTCTCTAGCCTACAAGATATTGAAACTAGGGCTTGCAACAAAAACTTCAAAAACTAGGGCTTTCAACCACCTCAAAAAGAACAACAAAAACCTCCCCAAAATAGCAACAAGACAACACCAATGCCCTCTCTTCACTAAACAAGGAAATTCCCATGAAAACTTATATAAAATACTTCATAAAACACCAGAATGAGCATGCAAGATCAGGGACAACTTACAACTTTTTTGCACAATTCTTCACTCAATTTTGCTTGTAGAGAAAGCTCCTTATATCACCCACTAGTTGCAGAGTGCTTTACAATTCTTAGAGTAAGAAGAATGAAGAAAAAAAATATTCCAATACCCTTTTAATCTTATTTACTATGGTCATGTCCTCCATTAAATTCATACGATCGAACAAATGGCTCACAAAATATAACTTCTGCAAATTCAAACTATAGTCGTCGATCTTCATCTAACCTGTTCCATTCGACGATATCAAGAGGTCCAACTGTCGTTAAATTCAACGTGTCATCTGAGCCCAACAATTATCCATAAAAAAGAACCACAACAACCAAACATCCATGGAAGCAACCTGGCCCACCATTCTTTTCTCTTTGGAGAGGAATGACATGTGTCAACATCACGTGAGTCCATAGTGAATATTGATCAAGCATCTTGGTTCACAGGATCACGACAATTGTTGATCTCTATAGGAGAATAATTGGCATGGAAGATTAAAGGAAACTAATCATTGAGAAACTTTATGCTGAAAATAAAATATCTTTCTTTATTTTAACCATGTGCTAAAATATTAGCACCTTAGTTGCATGATGTTTTGATCTTCAATGTAATCGACAAATTTATCACAAAACTCCTTGTCTATAAAATCAACCATTCAAATTTTTTCATCTGTCATATGTTATGGTCCCACTTCACAACTAGTCACTAGTCCAGGATACGTGGTACAATCCCATGTTCTCGCGGTGGATAATAATCGATCACTTTTGATCATGGGAACACGCCAACCGATGATCATATTCAATCTTTATTCTCCCAGTAGTGCCAAAGGAACATATTTGTCATGCAACAATTCTAATAGAATACAAAATCTCCATCCAAACTAGACATGTGCTCAAAGATAAGGTCATTAGTAAAACAAGATTTAACCAAGAGAGCCACTTAACAAAGAAAGAACATAAAACTTGGCCCCATAGGAAGAGACGGGTGGCAACGTTTTGTGTTTTGACGGTTAGCTTGAAACATATGGTGACATCATCATGGGAACAAAAAAACATGATGTGTGGGTTACACTAAGAAAATGTAAGAAACCTTAGTTTAACATATAACAAAGGTCGGTCGACTTAGGATAATGACTTAAGACCTAGGGAAATATTAGAAGGGGCAGACTTAGACAAGATAGAACATTTTAAGATATAAAAGTTACAACCTCCTTCTCACGATGAATAACCCCTTCTCTTAAGTTACAAAAAGTAAAAATGAAACATAAGACTTACCAAAACAACTAGGGTTTAAGGATTTTTCAAGGAAATAAACAAGGAACCCTAGGGAAAACTAGATAAATTTGCACGACAAAACCTAAGAAATTTAACCAACACCAAACACTTGCTCAAAGACAAATTATCCACATCAATGTGTATGATATTTTTTAGATTATGTAATAGATTTCATAGAAAGCTATCCAATCATGATATATTCAATATAAGAAGAGGTCATTCATTCACCATTATAAAGGTTTTCATGATTCCTAAAACAACATTCAATGTGGGTAGGAAATTAGACGAACCCACCATAGAGAAACATTGAATGGAGACAAAAAATGGAAAGCATTAAGGTACTAAATGAAGTACGAGACTGTAAAATAGTAATATTTTAAGAAATTTACATCACAATACTTAAAATGGTTTTGTTCATACATATAAATATATGCATACACACATATAAATACATTAGACACATATCAACACATATACACACACACACACATACATACATACATACATACATACATACATACATACATACATACATACATATATATATATATATATATATATATATATATATATATATATATATATATATATATATATATATATATATATATATATATATATATATATATATATATATATATATATATATATATTTGTGTGTGTGTGTGTGTGTGTGTGTTTTGGGATAGTTACATATGAATAAATGAAAAGGTGATCGATGCGCAGGGGTGAGGGATGGAATGGGGGAGTGAGGGCTTGACATGCATGTGTGTGTGTATGTATGTATGTATGTATGTATGTATATGTGTTTATGTATATGTACATGTACATGTACATGTACATGTATATGTATATGTATATGTATATGTACATGTACATGTACATGTATATGTATATGTACATGTACATGTATATGTATATGTATATGTATATGTATACACAAATTCTAATTTAAATATATACTAATTTGTACTTATGCATATGTTTCCTATAATGTGTAAGTATAATGTTCTCTAGCTTTGTAGGTGCTTGTTCAAATAAGTACAAGTATGTCTCTATGAATAAATTTAATAGACAACAATATACATATGTGTGCATGCCAAATTGGCAAATTGTTTACACATGGGAAATAGCATTAGAATAAAGGCTCTTTTAAGATATCAAACACCTATTTAAAGATAAATCAACCTATGGATAAGGAAAAGTTCACCGACCTCGAGACCAATTAAAGTCTTGAAAGATGAATCGACCCTTGTGCCTCCTCACTTAACTAGTACTCTAGTGAACTAGGGGACCAATAAAAACTAATATGATAAAGATTATTAAGAAAACTAAGGCACAACATGTGCAGAACCCAAATAACTACACGCTACTAACAAATAATAACATCTTGACTATAAAAAATACATTTCATAGAGACCGAACACAAAAATCTGCAAGTTCACTACCTCAAACACCCACACGGGTCAAGGAAAATAGTGTGGATGTAGCACATATGTGTGGAACATGTTCATCATGTATGAACAGAGTAAAAACTTTAGGGTGCAAATCCCCAAAAAACTAAAACAATAATACTAACTAATATGTGAAAAATAAAGGTATGAAAGTGTAGGAAACAAGTAAGTTGTGCAAATAGGGATATAGTGAAATGACAAGGATGATAGGAAAGACTCACAATCCAATGAAGATCAAAGTGATACCAAAGAAGCTATCCAATGTCCCTTTTCCTTTCTCTAATGAAACTACACACTAAAATAATGAAAATGGTTTTGTATTGTGCAGAAGCTTGCCTTAGTCAAAACCCTATTTTGGTGTTTCTACCTCCATGGACAACCAAATAGATAACGAGTGTTAGATAATCGAAAATGATAATAAAAATAAAATAAAATAACAAGATATTGATCAAGAATCAAGATATGCTATCAAACACAAAGAAAGGTCAAATGCGAGACACTTCTTCACCACTAGGAAGCCAAATCTTGATGAAGTGAAGGAAAGGATGACAAAGAGATCATGAATAAGACATCTCACTACAATATGAAACTCAAGAATGTGATGGATAATCTATATGTATGAAAATAAGTAAAAATAATGCTAAGAGAATGACCAAGAAGTGTGCCCAAATCATGAAGAATACCAAATGAAGCTTCAAAATGGTAATCTAATGGCTAAGGTCAAATCTGGGCATTGGTGGGTGCTAGAGTTGGGCATTACACTACAAGGGTGGTAGTTTGTAATACCTCAACAATGCTCTGCACATATAAATTTTTTTGGATCGTGAGTATCATTTTAATGTATCCATTATGTGCATGCGTGCTAGGCTATCTAGGATATATGGTCAAGATTTCAAATGGAAGGTGATGAGGAAAAATGGAAGGGTGCAAAGGGTGATGTAGAATTTTGTGTTTTAAGATAAGGTTGGGACATTGAGTGATGGAAAATTATACCAATGTGAAAATTTATGATAGTAAATTTTTCTCTCACTTTGGCGAGCATATCACAATAATAAAATGCGAGCTAAAGTAGAGAGAACTTGTCTGAATTATCTGCAAATATTTCATTCCTGATAGGGGGTTGCCCCCAATTAGAAAACACAAAATTATTGTTAAGCTACATCCAAAACACAATTTTTAGATGATCATGCTAGATGATTAAGACAACCTATACAAAAATATCATTGATGGTATGTTGATATGGGTGGAAAGTTGTGTTATGCCAAATAGCCATATGACAAGGTAGTTTGGATAGTGTGCTGATGCGAGAAGAAAAAGCTAGATAGTTGAATGATCAGGTGAATTTATATGGTGCATTGATGTGAGTATCAAAAGCTAGATAATTGTGTGATAGGGTGACTTAGATCACATCAGTATGCATAGAAAAATTTAGATTAGTGTATGATAGGGAGGGATTGGAAAATATAGTGGACTAGCCCCCACAAAGGAAGACACAAAGATCAATTTTTTAAATATTTCCAAGAAAAAATTGTGATGTAGAGACAAAATGATAATGAAGAAATCAAATATAACACCCCCACTTGGAATGGACCATGCTACTCAGAGAGGATTATGAGACATTATAAGGAGAGATGTAGACATTGTGACATGTCAACATAGAAGATGTTTCCATGGAATGTCAACCCATAATAGGTCACACATTATCTCCACAACATCCAAAAAAATACAAAGAGATATGATGAATTGGTGTTATATCCCATAAGAGTGATATACATCATCTTAGGTGTGTTTCATCATAACTAATCATAGCTCAAAAATAAAGAAAAATAAAAATTTAGGTCAACATGGAAGACAATCCTAAATTCCCCAACACTTTATATCATCCCCAGATGTAGAAAACTAAGGCACCACATATAAAAGAATAAGACAAAAAAAGAGAGGCACACAACAGATAACCTTATGTTTCAAAGTACCTATAGAGTACAAGGGTCATCAAGAGGGGAACAACATTAAAAGATAAGCACTAGGAACACATACAAGCATGCTCTAATCTAGATATATAGAGGCATGTACTACCTTCATAGGTCATCCACCAACAAATCATCCTCCTCCCAATCTTTATCACATAGGGAAGGAGGTCAAGATTGAAATGGTACTGTTTATATGGAAGTCTGAGGTGCCCCACCAATAACTAGATCCAAGGATGAGGCAACCTTAACCTTATCATATAGGAGCTCCCTTAAGGAGAGTGAGAGGGATTGTATGAAGATCACCATCAATATCAGAATCTCCTCTAGTGAGTAAAAAAAATAAGCCTCATAGTTTTTAGGTGACCCATGTTAAGGTGCATATTGAAAATACACCCCACCAAACTTTGTGAAGGGGGAAAAGATCAACTTGGGAGAAGCTAGAGCTTGCTCCACTTCAAGAATTGAAATAGAAAGAGGAACTGTCGGATAAGATTTTATGTGATGAAAATTTGACATAGGGCCCTACTTGAACTTCCTCTTAAAGGATGGAGGTGAATCCCTCTAATCTACTATAGCAATATTTATCACTCCAGGGAAACTAGGATGATGAGCAAAAGATGGAACTTGCATGAGCTAGATGGACATTACCACACTAGATGCCACCTAGGTGTGCAACACGTTCACAAATACAAAGAATGGTGTGATATCTAGCAAAATGGTGATGAGTGGTAGATACTATGGTAGAGAAATAAATAGTTGGACTTGATGGGCATGAGGCCCAATGGTCACTCTCCATGTGGGGGAAGTAAAATGGAAGAGGTTGTTGGGAAAAAGGTTGGAGCATATGAGACAAGAGTAGGAGCAAGGGTAGTAGTAGAAGAAAAATTAGCACACATAGTGTCCAAGGATGCACTTTCCACCCTTGCAATGATCTCATGTGTCAAGTCCCTCTCTCTGTGGGGATGCTTATGCTCATGTGCAAGTTGGTTACAATGTAGATTTGGGATAGGCTAAGATGCCTACAAGGGTCCAGTGGCATTGTACTCCATAGAGGTAGTCTTAGATGTCATTTCTAGTAAATAAGAGGGCCCTATTGATGGAGTAGCAGGTGTCAATGATATAACAACTAATGGATCAATCATGGGTGCCATTCCTCTTTTCACTCTGCAATGAATAAGAACTGAGGAATGTTATCAAAGAATGAGGAGTAGGTTCTAAAAGAAAGGGTGTGGTCTTATATGTCCACTTACCCTTTTGATAAATAGTAGGTTGAGGTATGTCTATGACTATTGAGATAGAAAAAGGTGGGCGTACCTTAGGTTTAGGCAACATGGGTGCCTTTTCTTTGCCTAGGCATGCACTTTACCTAAGCCCCCAACAACAAAGGGATAGAGTGTGAAGTATGTTGATCCTCATGGGAGTGTTGGATAGGAGGAGTAGAGATAGGTGATATAGATTTGAAGTTTAGTTTTGTGACTTTATATTTCTGGTAATCTAGAAAAGAAGCATCTTGAAGGGGACACAAGGGCCCTACCAAATTAGGCTATAAATGATCAAGAAGAATGACCCCATAGGAAACCAAAGCGAAATAAGTGGTGTGTAGGATAATGTGAATGGTGCCCTCATGAGGAAACTTCAAGCACATATGCACAATCAGAGGGATAGTTCTCATGGACGCTAGCCAGAGGATACCCAACTTGACTTCGAAGAGATTTGATTTGGGAATGATAACAAATGTCAAAAATATTTCCTTGGGTCCTACATGGATCATCAAGGTGGTGGACCACAAAGGTGGAAGTTAGAATCCATCATATATCTGGATGGTGGAAAAACACTCATCATGCATCACGTAATTTAAATCATTTACGAAGAGCACCTACTTAATTATAAGGTCAACCTAACACGTAGGAGATAGGAGTGATAATCACCATCTTAACATAAGGAATATCACTTAATGAAGGATGAGATGATGAAAAAGAAATGATGAAGGTTTATGAATGTGGTGGAAATGGATTAGTGTAAATTTGCAATTCATTGTTTGCCTTATCCACAAGCTAAGTGTTGTCATCAATGACAAAGGGGGAGATTATTGGTGAGAGACACTACTATGATTGGTTTAGATATTTTCATTGATGTAAATAGTCACCATTACACATGTTTTCATAACATATTTTGTTCATACTGATGGATAGAAGGAAAATTTGGCTAAGCCTGGTAGAAATATGACAATTGACGGTTTAAGTTCTGGTGTGCGTATCTAGATTGGTATTTTGAGGAGTGAACCCGAGGGAAGAATCATGAAGGTATAATATATCTTATTCTATATTTTAAATTCTTGATGTTTTGATTTGATTGATATATGAAGATCTATTTGGAAATTTTCTAGTAAATCAATTACGAACAATGACAAGGTATAGTAAATCTTTATGTGGATCTATCTGATCAATTTTGTTGTTTGTTTAAGAGTTTGAGGATGTGGATGTGACCTTGTGGGATAGAATTTGGAAAATCATTTTGGTCCACATTATGTTTTTCTCATAGATCTAGCTGACGTGTATACACATTTCACCATTTTGATAAATGTTCTTGAGACCGACCTAGTGATGATTTAAATTTGTAGCGGATATATAAGTTTGATGTATTCAATAATTTTGGTATATACGAGAGATATAATGATATGTTGATGCATGAAGAGAAGAGATTGAGTATGAAGTGTATTGATTTGTTTTATTTTGCCTAATTGGAACCGCTTTTGCATTTGTAGATGCGACAAATTAGTTCAATCTACCTGTAGATTGTTGTCCATATTTTGTAAGGTAATAATCCTTCCCTTTTATAATTGAGTAGTGAGCTCCATGATATAATCTTGAACGCATGTACATTATTTTTAAACCTTTAATAGGGTTATATATATATTTATGTAGAGTATATCTTGTGGGTTCCATCCGTATTGTGGTTTTTCCCTAACAGGGTTTCCACACAAAAATCTTTGTGTTATGGTGTTGTGGATACTTATACTTTTCTTTGGATTTCTAATTTTCATTGCATGTAGTTTATGGTTTAAGAATTAGATTAATAAGGCTAAAAATTACAAAACATTGATTCAACCTCCCCCCCCCTCTCAATGTTCCTTTATACCAAAAAAACCTTGGTACCTGGCTTTCAATCTTGCTACTAAATCCTTTGATAAGGTCCTAATCTGGGTAAGAATTCCAAATATCCCTCTATAATATTGGTTAATATATTTCTTTGAGACTATAAGTAACTTGTTGGGACATTTTTGGATTGTGGATGAGAGCTCTTTAGATTTTATATGCACTATCTATGCTTGTTTTTTTTTGTGGAAATGAATATTAATAAAGCTTTCCTAAAGGATATTTTGCTAAAAACTAGTAAGGGGTGGTGGAAACAAGCTAATAAACTATGAGGTAATTATATTTAGGCATCACAAGTGCTACCAAATAGGTCATATTGTATCACATTGTACCAAGTGGAAATCTATAAATATGGCTACCTAGAAGAAAGATGATTCTCCCACTTACTACTTGGTGCAAAAGGATCAATGCATTCCAAAGTCATGAGACAAGAAGGAAGACAAAAATGATGCATCCCAACAAACTTAAAAGGAATATTTTTTTATTAAGAAAGTGGACACGAGCATTGTTGCATGTAGCATTACGATATTTGCAAAGGACGGGTTAATGGAGTTGATAAATGATCTTTCAACATAGGATTGGCTAGAGAAATCTTAAAAGGTTAATGGAGGCTCAATGGATTTTCTAGAGGCATAATCACTAGATGATTGACGGAAGGTGGTTACAAGGAAGAAATACAAGAGTAAAATAAACGATGACTCCTTCACTATGCAAATTTATTCTCATTCCAAATGCAATGCCAAAGTGCATCTTTGATTTAATTTCATTTTTCTTCAATTAAGGGGTAGATTAGTTACATAATAATGCAGATGTATTAGGTCGCATTCATTTTTCGGGGATAGGGATAATTAATATTTTCAGGGAGGGGGTAGATGAATCTCAGACATAATCTATTATCAGGACATTAAGCTAGTCCTAAATGATGTAAAATTGTTATCTTTTCCAAAATTAATATTATGGGTGTTGGCCCAACCAAGCTATTAACTTATAAAAAAATTCATTCGAAATATTTGATGAATTGTTTGTATCCAATACTTAAATTTTGTTCTACCTATTCATACTTGGGATGATCCTTGCAAAGATCAATATCACTTGAATTTGATGCTCAAGTATAGACTACAATAGGGTTGACATAAATATGAAAACTCTCAAGAATTTTCCAAGGTTGATAAGTTTCCTAATCTCATCATTAATTATATTATGCACCCAACTCAAAAAGCTTTTACTAATTAATCAAAGCAGAGTTCATGCATCACATGAAAATGTATAATATTTTATAAATCTTAGCATTATTTTCATATGAAATAAAAAGAGATATTTTTCTATAGATTTGTTAAGTTTTGATTATTTATCATAAATAAACTTTACTTATTTTGGGTTGCACTCATATACTTTGATCCTTTACAAAAGATAAAACACATTTGAATCCATGGAAAAGAATTACATCAAATTTCAACACAAAATTGTAACAAATCCCTTCTTTCAAGTCAAGATTAAATAGGGAACAACCTCCATCCCACTCTACTACTTCGGATGGGTGGGATTTACTGGTCATATTGATTGCTAGATAATCATAATTAATATTATGCATATGTTTTCTCAATCAAGGGAATACATGGATTGCACGTATTGGAAGTCAATAGGATGTAATGGGATGAAAAATAATGAAGATGAAGATGGATTTGGCTTTTATAAGGTTGTATTAAGGAAATCAATCCTAACAAATATAAAGATAAACTAATACTAACAAATACAATGAGATAAAATGTCATGATATAAAATACCTACAAATATAATGAGATAAAATGTCAAAAGAAGTGAAATGATAATACATGTGAATATATAAAAGATTATAAAATAATATTATAATAGTGCTTATACAATTATTATGATGAAAATATAAACTCTCATAATTTTCAAATGTTATATAACAAGACACTAGCCATGCATATAATTGTCACATTTTGTTTCAAAAGATTTAATAAAAAGTGATATGGAAGAGCCATACATATAATTGGCACATTTTGTTTCAAAAGACTTAATAAAAAGTTATATAGAAGAGACATCTATCTTCAAGGTAAAATGTGCTCCTATTTATGAAGAATCTACTTTTTGAAGGGGATACAAATATACTTGTTGAAGATTTCAAGTAGGAAACTTATAATATCTATGTATTGGGATTGGCCAGAATCTGAAAACAAATACCAAACCACAAACCTTTAACACACAAAACCCAAATGAATATTATCAAAGAGTTAACTTGAAATGTACATAGAATCTTGTCTATATAGAAAAGCAAGATGAGTTAGATTAATTGGATACAAAAAATGACTAATCCTTAAGGATGGGACACTTGTGATCACACTTGACAAGCATGCAAACACTTTTGTGTGCAAGTTGCTAATGTACATGCATTAGGTGTCACACTCAGTTAGTACACATGTCTCAACTAGATAAGGTGAGACAAAATACTAAACTTCCCAAATAAAATTAAGCTAAACTTAATCTTATGTGTGAATAGGTCAATCTATAAATTGTTAACTAACTAGTTTGTAAATGATAGTATTTACACTAAAACCCTCCCTTAAGTGAAACTTAGGGATTAATGCATGTATGATGATGAGTCTTGGCTAATAAGATATGTTAAGTACTTGTATATGAACTTCTCATAAAGTGGTGTAAAGGAGAAAACCCAGTGGAATTAAAACTCCACTAAAAAAGAGGATTTGATACAATAATGTATGTATAAGTGAAGAAGATCGGCCATATAAGGAAGCAATAATCAAGACCACCTAATTATTGATTCTATGCACTAATATAATAAATATTCCCCTCCATAAGTGATAAGTGAGAGACTATGCACCCCTCGATAATGTGATACCTATAAATTCTCAACAGTGGATGGTAAAGATGATCCACACTCATTGAAAAACACCATAAATGTGTGAAAGATGACTTCTCATTCCATATGTGTAGGAAGATATTGCTGAATCTAAAATTTGCACATGATCTAGAGACTAAATGTCATCATATTGGTTTCTAAGCCTGCAATGCTGAAAATTGGAATCACCCATGGTTTCTATGAAACATTGATAGATTCATATGTATCAAAAATTATTTAGATCACAATTCATGTCATTGGACTACATTTTTCATCCCCATAAAACTCAAGAAGGTGTAGAAGTTCTTAGAGGCATGACTTTACAAAAATGTTCAAAGGCATGACTCAAGATATCCTTCTAAGAGATATGATAGTAAAGAAGGCATGGAATTGTTCATGACATGAATCACATAAGTACTCACAAAAATGAATCAAGATACCACCCTTGATTCAATATTAGGTGAACCCCTCCCCCCTCCCCCCTCCCACCTCCCCCCACATTTTTTAGAACTTTTTAATTTAGTGCATTTTACAATGTAAATAAAAACTAGTTATTATGATAAACAGATGAGAGAAACTTGAAAAGCCATTGGTGAATTATAACTTGTTGAAAAAAACTTTAATGCTCTACCAAGAGTTAAATTTCATATGCAATATAAACAATGATGATTATTATAGAAGAAAACCAAGAAAAGTGATATTGGCATGATGTTTAGAAACTAGAAATAACTCATAAAAAATATAGAAAACCATTAATTAAATATAGAATGTCTCTATGAGGAAATATTGATAAGGCTAGGTGTCGATTTGGGAAAGGTTTTGCCTACATGGATCAAATACCATGTTGGGATTAGCCAAAGTTTGAAAGAAAATACCAAACCACAAACCATTAGCACACAAAAATCAAATGAATATTATCAAAGAGTTGACTAAAATGTACATAGAAGTTTGCATATATAGGAAAGTAATATGAGGTAGACTAGTTAGATGCAACAACTGACCAATCCTCGATGATGGGACACTTGTGAGAACAGTTGATAAGTGTGTCCTCAAGTGGATAATGTGCATGCATTAGGCATCTCACTAAGTGAGTACAAATTTCTCAACTAAATTGTGTGAGACAAATGACTAAAATGCCTAAGCAAACTTAAGCTTATGTGTGAATAGGTCAATCCAAAAAGTTTTAACAACTAACTAGTTTGTAAATGACACTATTTACACTATCACTATGCACTCCTTTTCATAAACCAATCTATAATGTGCATTTAAAAATAAAGAGAACATTGATGTAGACATTTTCTTAGTCTCAAGTGAGTATACCATTTGTTCAATAGGGATTGTGGTGCTTAAATATGTATATACTAAGCCCCTAATGGATACTCACACATATCCCTACAATTATGTTAATTGTTAGAGAGTTGCTTGTGATTATTTATTAACTACCAAAAAGGGTAAGTATGCATTATCTAAAGGAGTGTTTGTTTTTATATTTCTTGTGTTCTTTTAAGGATTAGTTATCAAGCTTTGTATTCAAATGATCCCACAAAGAAACATAAACATGTGATGATTATGTTATAGAGTAAAAATCTACATGCTTAAATGAATCCTTCATTTTTATCAAAAGATGCATTAGTTATTAAGATTTTAACTTATATCCACTGTCATATATGTAGTTCTTTTGAAATACCACATTTCCAAACAATTTTCCTAAACTTTGGTCACCTAAGTATTTTATCAATTCAACATTATTAGATCTTATTTTGAGTGATTATTGAAATAAATATATATATAGCATAGATATGCTATTATGGAGATATTCATTCTGTACAACCAAAATCATTCACATGGTTTCAATAATCACTGCTAGGAATTTCTTCTTTAGAGCTCATTACCTAAAGTATAGATAAATCCTCTATCAATTCATGCTTGTGTGACACAATTCATGGAACATTGTATGTAAGGTAAACCTCATTAAGTGCAAATTAATGTATATTACTAAATTTGCATAGAAACATTAACAATATATTACTTAATTTTCTATAGCATTAAAATCATTAGAAAAAAGTGTACATGTAGATTATAAAGGAAGAATGGTGGGCCATTCATTTCTATCTTTTAAGTATAAATGGAACGGGTTTTATCACATGTGTTGGTTCCTAGTTTGACAAGTTTTAAACATATAAAATGCTACAAAGGTGCCCACCCAAACATCTAAGGAGTGGCTAACTTCTATGATGGACACCTAAATGGACTTAGACCAACTAACAACACGCTCAGTAAATACTCTACACCTTTGGCTCTGCAAAACCAAGGTGGGTGTACCTATGATCTTTCTCTATGATTACAACAAAAAATTGTATAAAAGATCACAAAAAGAAGATATCTCATGTAAGCCTCAACATAACAAGGAGATACTAGGTAATAGACAATCACCCATTGAACATCAACTTGCATGGAGTATGAGATTAACTCATTAACTTGTTCATATAAAAAAACATAAAGTAAGAATATTCTATGATTTGATCTAAGAATTTATGTGAATAAAATGTAGCTGAATGTAAAGAAAACCCTAGCTTAGATCAGTTCCTTATTCATTTGGAAATGGGTCAACTAAACACAAGATATCCTAGCACAATTTTGAGGAGTATAGCTAAATGATTCACAACACATCTTCATTACAAAGTGTTAATCTACAAGTTTATGATCAATCCTACTTATCACAATTTTGATACAATATCCTATGGATTTGAAGTTAATATTCAAGTGTTTTAATTAATTCTTTGAATTAAAGCATGAATCCACCACATACATCATAACAATGCAATGAGATAATAGGATCTTTGATCCAATCACATCAAAATAGATGCAGGGGCACCTCCCTACATTTTTCAATGTTAGATCTTCATCAAGAGCCTCCAAGGATGTACCGAAGGGCCTTCATGCCTAAGGGATAGAAAAAACATCTTAGAACTAGTCAATACGCCTATTTGTAAGGCCTGGTCACCCTTGGTGTGGTTATAAACCATGGGTTTTGACTATGGTCCAAAAGAACATTTAGGTATCTAGATTTTCCTAGGTGCCTTTTAGGTTAGTTTAATGATTTAATATCATTTGGGATCCTTAGGACCCAAGGCTTATGCCTTATAGGCTCATTAGGATCGAGAATGCAACATTTTGCAAAAAATTGCAAAATGCAAGAAATGTTGCTTGACAACTTTTCCAAAAAGTTGCTAGCAACTTGTAAAAACCTTCCAACGGTCACAACCTTTGAAAAATGGTTGGATTCACTGGAAAAGGTCTTCAAATAGCCCTTTTAGGTGGGTGGAGGACACACTTATGTAATTTTGCATTTGAATCAATAAAAATCCCTTATTTTCTCTATATTCTGGACTGTAAAAAGTACGTGTATGAATTTGTACAGAATTACGAAGAAGAAGATTGATAGGTCTGACATCTAACATGAACTAGGAATCCAATGCATTTGGATTTAATTATTTTAGACATTGGAGTCGAGAGTTATAATGATTTCTTTACCGTATTTTCAGGAAACCCTCCCAAACCAGGGTTTCAACGAACAATGCCCTAACTTGCTTTTCCATCCCGAGATTCCCATGCAATGTGGGGAAATGAAAGTAGGGTCAATTTACTTTATATCCTCAAGAGTGCAAGAAAAGGGGGATTGTTTTGTGAGGTTTTCTTGCAGGCCCTAGGCCAAGCATCTCTATGTGCTTGGTCTAGGATATGAAAGAGTGAAGTGATAGTGGCACTTTGGGGGTGGATGAAAGCAATTTGATGATAGATTTTTATCTCTTTGGGATCCCTAATGCCATTCCAATTAGTTATTTTCCTTGGAAAATTGATTGGTGAACATTTCCTTAAGTAACCAAGCCCAATTAGCTCTATTAGGACTAGTGGATCAGGAATTGTTAGGTAGTGTCCATACTGGTTGGGATCTCACGATCTGGAGGTTTGACATAACTCAATAAAGGGTGTCCAAATATGAAATTTTTTTTGTAGTCTCTTTGTAAGAATCTGGATCTAAGTTCCTAGAACCTCGCTCATAGGCTACAAGCCTAGAAGGCATAAAAACTAGAATTGTTGTCAAAAGACAAGCATTTAAAGGGTTTGAAAATTACTCCCATAAGAGACATTTAGTGAGCATGGAAAATTTCCATCCCATTTTATAATCCATAGGTTCCTATTTTGATACAAAGCAAGAATAGAAGGCATTTCTACCAAGGAAGACAAGGGTCTTCTAGGAGGGTAGTGAGTTGTGGAAGTTGTAGGATCTTTTCAAGGCATAGATCACTCTTCCTAGACAATTTGGTCTTAGAGAATGCACCAAAGGCCACACCACTCTCAAACTGCCTTAATAGGGGAGAGCTCAGCGTCAAGTGGTACCAGAGCATATAAGATCCTTAGGGTAAAAGAGAAACAACACCATGGAAGGAGAAGATGGAGAAGAGTTGTCAACAAGGATGACCAATGCAGAGATATTAAGATACCTAAGAGCGCAAAGGACAAAGTGTGATGAACAAAGAGACACTAAAATGTAGCAGATGAGGCAAGAAATGGATAGACTTAGGGAAGAGCTTCAAAAGAGAAGTGGTGGAAACTCTGATGATGTCGAAGAAGGGAGTGAAGGAGAATCCCTTGAGCAGGAAGAAGATGAATGTCCTGTAGACTAGAGGTTACTAGTGAAGACTCTAAATTCTATGGAGAGAAGGACCATGGATGCCAAGCTTGAGTTGCCTACATACAATGGGAAGATGGACCTAGATGTTGCAATGGATTGGGTAGATTCCCTAAATAGTTTCTTTGATTGTGAAGAAATCCCTGAGAATTAAAGGGTGAAGATTTCTAAGTCTAAACTCAAAGGCTCTGCACTCACATGGTGGAACTTCACTCAAGATGATAGGGTGAAGAATGGAAAAAATCAAGTCACCACTTGGAAGAAGATGGTGGCCCTACTTAGGGAAACCTATGTCCCTAAAGATTATGAAGTCCAACTTCATCAAAGAAGGATGAGTCTAAGACAGAAGGAGATGGATATCTCTAGCTATACTGAAGAATTTCAGAGATTGGTAGTGAAATCCAAGCTTTCTGAACCAAAATGTGTGAAGCTTTCTTGGTATATGCAAGGCCTAAGGGTCTTAATTCAAGATGAACTTAGCTTGACAAGCCCTACCATAGTGAACCAATTCTATCAATTGGCATTAAAAGTTGAAGAAAAGTTCAAAAGGAGAAATGAACAAAGTGGTAGAGGAAAAGGGAAGAATGATAGAGGAAGAGGAAACTTTGGAGGAAGAGGACATAATCCTAGACCACAAGGTGAATCCAATAAAGAGAACACCCAAGGGGAAACTAGTTCAAGAGGTGGATACAAAGGAATAAGAGGAAATGGAAGAGGTAGAAATGGAAAAAGAAACAATGGGTAGATCAGGTGCTATAATTGAAATTAGACATGTCACTACACAAATAGGTGTCCGAATAGAGACAAGCAAAATAACCAAGGTGAAAGAAGAGCCAACCTAGTGCAAGAAGATGATGCTGAAAATGTGAGAGATTATACTGGTGAAGAAGGGGTATCCCTCATGATGAAGAGGACCCTAATCCAAACAACCATGCTGACAGAGCCTCCTCAAAGGAAGAATCTTTTCAGGGCCAACTGCAAAAGCCATGGAATGGTATGCAAGTTAGTAATTGATTCTAGTTCTACTAAAAATATTGTATCTAGGGAGCTGGTAGATAAATTAAAATTATAAAAGGTACCCCACCCAAACCCATCCCATTTATCTTGGTTAACTAAGGGACAACAATCCCTCATAAATGAATAGGCTTGGGTAGATTTCTCCATTAAAGACTACAAGGACAGAGTCCTTTGTGATGTTGTAGATATGGATGTTTGTCATCTTTTAATAGGACACCCATGGAAATATGATTTATGATGCAAAGGTAGGAATGGAGGACTTTCAATATGAAAATTTGAGGGACTACAATAGGGTTCTATCCAACACCAACTAGTTCTTCTCTAGGATCATCCACATTGATCCAATCCACACCATGAGTAATCAGAGTGCACAAGTAACTTTTTGTGCCACCACCCACTCTACACCTTTGAAATAAATTTCATATCCCTCAACCAATCATTGGTTTCATCTCATCCCCACACAATACATAATACCTTCATAAAACTTTCCCAACACATTCATAAAGGAAATTCATCACAAACTGCCATGTCGATGACCCTTACATAGACCCGAACACAGTCATTCATAACTTTTTACTCTGATCACATTTACTCGATCACTCTGGTCAACTTTGGTACAACTTGTCCCTCTCCAACATATCCAAAATGTGATCAGCTCCAATGGTTCAGTAGGTAGATATGTCCCCCGCACTAAGACTATTTATTTCTATGAAAATCATTCCTCCATTTCCCGTAACCAGGAGTTCTTTGTGCTTAAAATTCACAAAAACAACATAAAACCTACATAGGACTGAATATTAACAAAAAAAATAACTATTCCAATCCATTCAAAACCATATTAGCATTGAAAGAATAATTAAGAACATAAACAACAACAATGTGTCCTCACGGGAAAAGACAAGGATTTACAAAATGAATTTACATTTCATTGCATAAAATGTGTTTTGTATTTTTTCTTTCACTCCCTCATGCCTACCTATCTCTCCCTAACTCTTCTCTCTTCATTCTTCACACTCTCCCATTAAAAATATCAATCCCAAAGACTGGTTGATGCTTTAACTTCCCTGTCAACCGCACACAGTTAGTTATAATGACTGTTACAATTAGTTTTTTGTTTGCATTGTTGTGTAGTTGACAACTAGTTGTCAACTTTGACAAATTTAACCCTCTTTCCTTATTTTTAACCTTTAAAGAGGTTTTAGGATCCTATCTTAATCTCCTAAATACCTTAAACCCTTACTAAACCCTCATTCAAGCCTTTTAGGCCTATTTTGCCATTATAGGCAATTTACATGTTTTAGCACCTTTAGTGCTCTTGACAACTTTTAAAAGGCTCTAATGGCCACATTACAACATTATGGACCTTTATAGGTCATTAACCTAATTCAATTAACCTAGGATTAACCAAATTACCCCTAGTGACCCCTAAGTACATTTAGCCCTTACAAATGCCATTAAGGCTTACATAGTTTGATCCTTCACAAAGGATTCAATTACAAATTCAAAACATAAATAAATGACCACTAAGGTCTTAATACATTGAAAATGACCTCTTAAGGTCATGTTTTCCATCAAATCCATCCAAGGCATATAAGTGACCCTGGTGTACCTCTGAGGTCTTGTCCTTGACCTTTGTACTCTTGCACCATACTCCTCAACTTGAAAATTTTCCAAGTCCTCTTGGAAAACCTGCAAACACAAACATGTCAGCAAAAACAATTTGATCTTCACCCTTGGTTTGAAAATATCAACACCAAGGAACCTCAACATCCTTTCATAGGGCTGCTCCAAACTGAAACCTTACTTCCTTGTTATCAGTTTGCCTCCCATGGGAAAAATGTTGACCACAATCTAATCATCATTCTTCATTTCATCCCGAGTCTCACTCCATGAGACCATTGCTACAACTTTCAAGTCTTCATTATCTTCAAACTTAGTCTCTTGTCCCCTTGAGACCAATGCACCTTGAATCAAACATCTCTCCTCTAGGCATTCATCCTCTTCTTTAGCATCCATGGTCACCTTCTCAGCCTCACCAATGACCCCATAGTCAAGTCCTTCCTCACCTACTACCTCCACTTGTTGATCTTCTCCTCGCCTTTCACCTAGGCCTATCGACAACTCACAAGTCATCTTGGTTGCCCCTTTAACAATGCTGTCATGTTGCTCACCATCTTCTTCCATCATCAAGGGACTCAATGCTTCCCCAACCTAAAAAAATTCATCACTTTCAAGCCTTTCAAGACTTGATTCCATGTTGCCTTCATTAGCAACCTTCTCTTCAATCTCTGATTTAGTTTTATGAACCTCTTTGCCACAAGGTTCTTCCAAAACTTTAAGTGCTATCAATTGCACTTCCTCCTCATCATCATCTATTGTTTGTTCAAGAAGTGAGGCTCTCCTCTCCAACTTCTTCTGATTCTCTTCAAAAGATTCATCAAGTTTTCTCCATAGTTCTTCTTCTTTCCTCCTCTTGGCTTCTTGTCTTTCCTTCTTTGCTTGGTCTCTTCTTCTCATCTTCCATGTACCATTTGGGAGCATTGTATAACTCCCTTTTAGATTTAGTCAGGAACATCTTCACACTCTTCAAGAATCCTTTGATAACTCCAATACACCTTTCAAATTTGGAACACACAAGGAGGGAATGGGAACTCCAAGGTTTTGAAAAAGGAACCAATATACCAAATAATATCAAAAATTTTATTTGCTACTTCAACCTAGGATTTGATATGCAACTCCACCCAAGAGCCTTATTCCCTTGTAGCCCCGTCAAACCATAAATATTCCCTTAACTCACAACTTTACCAAACCACTAAGGAAAATATTTATATATTTAGATACCCTTTTCACTTCTAAAAAACATACCCCAAACCCAAGGTATGTTACTTTGGACCAGATACTAGATCCACTACCCATGCAGTAACCAAATAGGCCTAAAATGCACCCATTTACAAAGAAAACTATACAAGGAATTTATCCCTTGATCCAAAACCATGAAAAAGTATTATAACATGGATAAAAACATCTTATTATCAAATTTTTATAGTGCCAACACGTGCCTATACTTCTAGGTATCAAACCCTCACTTATAGGGCCTCTAGACTAGGGCTTTCTCAACCGGGCTCTTCCAAACTTCTCCAGATCCTCCAAATGGATCTAAAACATCCCCATGGACCATAATATATCAGATAAATCATAAAATATACCCATACTTAAGGGTATTTGATCACATTAATAGCTGGTGTCAAACAATGCACCTTCAATCAACAAACTTGCTCCATCTTTCTGGTCTCTCCTCCACATTCCTTCAAATCCGTGCATATTCCTGAAACCAAATATTTATAAAAGGATATATTACATGTTATTAGACTCATCCCACAAATCACATTAACCATTGGGGGTGGGAGAGTCAAGCATCCATTAAAAACTTCAAAATCAACAAATGCTGATGGCAAAAACACAGTCCAGGGATAGTCAAGAATGACTCGGTTTCCCTACCTCAAAAATTCATAAAATGACAATATAAATACATGGAAATGATTAAAAATAAATATAGTATCATATTAATTCAATCTCCAATCATCAATACATTTTTTCTATCTTTCAAAGACACCAAATCATGGACTGTTGCCTGGTGGCCAGAATATGGTTTGTGCAAGAAAATATGTTTGTTATTGATTAAAAATCATTTACAATATTTCTCCACACACCCAAACTCCAAATAATACAAAGAATCACATGGATACTCTTTAAATGGATCCTCAAACTCTTCTAAAAACCAAAAACAACTCTCTAACTACCCCCAAACTTCCCATAACAGTCCCAAAACTAACTGTTATCTAATTACAAGTTTTATAAAAGTTGTCAAGTTGACAACTACCATGTCAAATTCGACCATAACATGGTATACCTATTCTTAGACACATATCTAAGACTTAATAACTTTAATCCAAACCAACATATTATTCCTAAGGTCATCTAGACCTCATAGTGACCCTTAAGGCTTATTTTGCCAATACCTTTTAGCACACTTAGTGCATTTTACACATTTTAATGGCTCTATTGGCCATGTTACAATAATTTATGACCTTATAGGTCTTCAACCGATCTTAGTTACCCTTGGATCAATCAAGTGACCCCAAGGTTTCTCTCTAACCTCCAATTCCAATCAATGGCTTACAAATATTGTTTATGATCATATCACACCAAATGATTAATAAACATTACAAACATGTTTAAAGCAATATTAAATGACCATCCATGGTCCATTACATTGAAAATGACCCTTAATGGTCATGTCCCCATCTCCCTAGGATCATAAAGTGACCCTGGTGTGCCTTCATGGCCTTGGTGCTCCTGCACCAATTTACAAGCCAAACATGATGGAGTCACAAACAAATACCAAATCATTTAGAATGGTCACAAATATAATCTGCTCCCTCTTCCTGATCCTCAACAAGAAAATCCAAAGGAACAATTGGTTATGATTGTAGGAGAACAAGAAATTATTAATGCCATACAAGACTCAGAGGTAGGGTATGCCTTAGTCCTCAAACCTAAGGATAAAATAGTACACAGAGAATTACCGCAGGAAGTTGATAGTCTACTACAGAAATATAAAGGTATTATTGCAGGAGACATACCATATGAACTCCCACCTCTGAGAGACATTTGTAACTAAATAGACTTTATTCCTGGTGCTTCCCTACCCAACAAGGAAACATATAATCTCACCCCTGATTAGAATGTAGAGGTAATTAAACAAGTAAGTGAATTGTTGACTAAAGGACTCATACAAAAGAGTCTCAGCCCTTGTGCAATCCCAAGTGTTTTGGCCCCTAAAAAGGATGGAAAATGGATACTATGCACTAAATCTAGGGAAATTAACCAAATAATAATCAGATATAGATTCCCAATACCCAGAATTAAGGATCTACTAGACCAACTTGAAGGAGCATGTTATTTCTATAAAATTGACCTTAAATTTGGCTACCATAAGATAATAATAAGGCTAAGATATGAATGGAATACTACATTTAAGACCACTAAAGGGTTATATGAATGGCTTGTGATGCCATTTTTCCTTAGCAATGCTCCTAGCACCTTCATGAGACTCATGAATGAAGTGCTTCATGATTTTATAGGCAAGTTTGTGGTGGTCTATTTAGATGACATCCTAATATTTAGTGGGACTATTGAAGATCACATGATACACTTGGAACAACTTCTCCAAAGGTTACATGAGAACAAACTATTAATAAATCTAGAAAAGTGTACATTTATACAACAAGAACTAATATTTCTTGGCTTTGTCATCTCAAAGGGCACACTAAAGATGGATCCAGAAAAGGTAGAGGCAATAATCAATTGGCCAACTCCAAAAACTCCAGGAGAAGTCAGAAGCTTCCATGGAATGGCTACCTTCTATAGGAAATTCATCAAGAATTTCAGTCATATTTGAGCACCATTACTTGACACCATCAAAGGTGGTAAGAAAGTCAAATTTCAATGGACAACTCAAGCAAATGAGGATTTTGAATACTTGAAGGGAAGAGTGGCACAATACCCCATCTTGGCACTACCAACCTTCAACAATTTGTTCATAGTAGAGACAGATGCTAGTAACCTAGCCATAGGTGGAGTCCTTAGTCAGGATGGCAGGCCAGTAGCTTTCTTCTCATAAAAATTGAATGAAGCAAAGGGAAAGTATAGTACATATGAATTGGAACTTTATTTCATGGTTCAATCCCTCAAGAAATGGAGGCATTACTTACTCCCTAAAGAATTCATTTTCTTCACAGACAATCATGCACTAAGTTTTCTTAATAGCCAAGACAAGTTAAGTTGCGGGAACATGAAATGAGTTGAACAACTCCAAGCATACACATTTTCTATAAAGCATAAGAAGAGAACCTCAAATAAGGTTGCAGATGCCCTCAGTAGAAGAGTGGTGTTGTTTGAATAAGTTTAGGTACAAAGCATAGGAATTGATGCCCTCAAGCACCTATACAAGGATGATGTAGACTTTGGTGATATTTACTCTTTCAGATGCATATAATACCATTTACTTAGAATGTTTATTGCAAAATGGTATATTGTTCAAAGGAGGCCATCTTTGTATTCCAAAATTCTCCATGAGGGAAAATTTGATAAAAGAAAAATATTGTGATACATTAGGGGTCATTTTGGTATCAATAAGACACTTGAATTAATAAGGAGGAACTACCATTGGCCAAAACTTGCCACTAATGTCAGAAAATTCATTGAAACATGTACAATTTGCCAAAGAGCCAAAGGAGTTAGGACAAATCAAGGTCTTTATCAACCACTCCCAATCCCAAAAAAGCCATGGGATAGTGTGAGTATGGATTTTGTCTTAGGACTTCCAAGAACTAAACAGGGATTTGATAACATCTTTGTTATAGTTGACAGATTTAGCAAAATGGCACACTTTGTTCCTTGTAAGGTTTCCAATGATGCTTCTGATATTGCTAACTTGTTCTTTAACAAAGTCATTAGGATTCATGGATTACAAACATCAATTATCTTAGACAGAGATGTGAAGTTCCAAGGGCATTTTTGGAGAACCCTTTGGAAAAAGTTGGGCACAAACTTGTCATTTCGTTCTGCATACCATCCACAAATAGATGGGTAGACTGAAGTAGTAAATAGGTCAATAGGAAACCTCCTGAGATGCCTCACCAAACAATATGGATAGACTTGGGACACCATCCTTCCCCAAGCAAAATTTTCTTTTAATGATTTAGTCAACCGGTCAATAGGGAAAACACCATTCCAAGTAAACTATGGAATACACCCTCGTGGAGTCATGGAGTTGAGAGAGTTACCAACTGACTTTAAAGTCAGTGCAAAAGGTGAAGAGTTGTCAACATGGATCAAACAAATCCATGACCAAGTTAGACACACATTGAATCAGAATACTGCAAAATATAAGGAACAAGCAGATAAAAAGAAGAGACATTTCACTTTCAAACAAGGAGATCAAGTATGGGAAAATCTAAACAAAGCAAGGCTACCTAGAGGACACACAAAATTGTAGATGAGGAAGATTGGTCCTTGTCAAATACTCCACAAGTTTGGAGACAATGCTTATTAAATTTCCTTACCCCCCACCATTGTTATTTCTCCCATTTTTAATGTTTGTGATTTGACTCCTTATAAAGGTGATGCATGGTCTACTAATTCTTTGTAGGATGCCGAAGATACATAGGTCGAATGGCTGAAGGACTTTACACCAAGCCAACCCTTACAAATAGAGAAGATCCTTGACTCCAAGGTTGTCAAATGAACTAGGAAGAAGACATATACTGATTACTTGGTCAAATGGAAGGGGCTACTTGACATTGATGCCACATGTATGAATGAAGAATGTATTAATAAACATGGAACATCTCTTCAACAATTGCTTTCAAGTGCAACTTGAGTTTTCAAAATAAGGGAGTATGGTGCAAGGGCACCTCCCTACATTTTTCAATGTTTGATCTTCATTAGGAGCCTCCAATGATGTACCCAAGGGCCTTCATGCATAAGGGATAGAAACAACATCTTAGAACTAGTTAATAAGCCTATTTGTAAGGCCTAGTCACTCTTGGTGTGGTTATAAACCATGGGTTTTGACTATGGTCCAAAGGAACATTTAGGTATCTAGATTTTCCTAGGTGTCTTTTAGGTTAGTTTAATGATTTAATATCATTTGGGATCCTTAGGACCCAAGTCTTATGCCTTATAGGCTCATTAGGATCAAGAATGCAACATTTTGCAAAAAGTTGCAAAATGCAAGAAATGTTGCTGGACAACTTTTCCAAAAAGTTGCTAGCAACTTGTAAAAACATTCCAACGATCACAACCTTTGAAAAATGGTTGGATTCACTAGAAAAGGTCTTCAAATATCCCTTTCAGGTGGGTGGAGGACACACTTATGTAATTTTGCATCTGAATCAATAAAATCCCTTATTTTCTCTATATTTTGGACTGTAAAAAGTATGTGTACGGATTGGTATGGAATTGCGAAGAAGAAGATTGATAGGTATGGCATCCAGTATGAACTAGGAATCTAATGCATTGGGATTGAATTAGTTTAGACATTGGAGTCGAAAGTTATAATGATTTATTTACCGTATTTTTAGGAAACCCTCCTAAACCAGGGTTTCAACAAACAATGCCCTAACTTGCTTTTCCATCGTAGGATTCCCATGCGACATGGGGAAATGCAATTAGGGTCAATTTAATTTATATCCTCAAGAGTTAAAGAAAATGGGGATTATTTTGTGAGGTTTTCTTGCAGGCCCTAGGCCAAGCATCTCTATGTGCTTGGTCTAGAATATGAAAGAGTGAAGTGATAGTGGCACTTTGGGGGTGGATGAAAGAAATCTGATGATGGAATATTGTCTCTTTGGGATCCCTAATTCCATTCCAATAAGTGATTTTCCTTAGACAATCGACTGGTGAATATTTCCTTAAGCAACCAAGCCCAATTAGCTCTATTAGGACTAGTGGATTAGGAATTGTTAGGTAGTGTCCATACTAGTTGGGATCTCATGATCTGGAGGTTTGACATAACTCAATAAAGGGTGTCCAAATATGCAATTTTTTTTGTAGTCTCTTTGTAATAATCTAGATCTAAGTCCCTAGAACCTCGCTCATAGGCTACAAGCCTAGAAGGCATAAAAACTAGAATTGTTGTCAAAAGACATAGGCATTTAAAGGGTTTGAAAATCACTCCCATAAGAGACATTTAGTGAGCATAGAACATTTCCATCCCATTTTCTAATCCATAGGTTTCTATTTTGATAAAAATCCAAAATAGAAGTCATTTCTACCAAGGAAGACAAGGGTCTTCTAGGAGGGTAGTGAGTTGTGGAAGTTGCAGGATCTTTTAAAGGCATAGAGCACTCTTCCTAGACAATTTGGTCCTAAAGAAGGCATTGAAGGCCACATGACTCTCAAACCACCTTAATAGGGGAGAGATCTACATCAAAAACACATAATATTTTCAATAGGAGAGGAAATAAATCAAAAAATGCTTCTGAGATTTCATTAACTTTAGCTATACTTCTGATACAATATCCAATGATGCTTAAAAGGCACAAAAATTGTAATGAAATACACTAATTCTTAATTTTCACATTTTCTCTGGTATTTTCAATACATATACATAAAAAAAACAAAAAAATTGAACCTACAAACCTAAAACTCTTTATGAATAATCATAAATATGACCCTTTCTCATGGCCTTGATTACGCTTTTATAGGAATAAGAGTAGCAACAAGCTAGAGGCCGAAGATGACACCTATCAAAATTTTACAATCTTGAGCAAAAGAAAACTTGAAAGTATAAAGATAGCGGCTACAATAAAAGAGTAATCTTTTCATATCCTCAAGCATGGCCATGCTGATGTAGACTTGTTGACTAGGACCATGCCTATTTGACAATGACTTCAGGTGCTGCAATAACTTTTCAAAATGATGAAATGCTAGAAAAATTATCATTATGACACAATAATTTTACTCATCTGCATACATCTTCACCCATTCATTGTACTTTTCTTCTAGAGGCCAATCAAAATTCATTACCTCATTAGAATTTCTTCTCAATGGAGTCTACTTGATGACAAATTGATCCACTCCTCAAAGTTGTAAAAAAAAGAGTCTTGAGATAATGATCTTATCCATATACTCTTCCAACATTCCTTTGTCAATGTCATTACATATTTCTTCCACCACAGCCTCTAAGTTTGTCTTAGCCTCATCTTTCCATGTCTGCGGTGTCTTTACCTTTCCATCTTCATCCAAAATAGAAGGCAGGAGACTCTCTTTCATTTCATTAAAATTTCTTTTCAACTCCTAGATCCTATCTTCAATATGATTTGGTAGTATCTGAAAAGCCCTATGAGTTTTCAAAAAACCAAAAGTGGGCTGGAATTTCAATGGCCTCTCCTTATGATACTTAGATCCCAAACTAACCATCCTCATTTTTGCTATCCTCTAGATCCATCTATCATATAGTGGCCTTTCCACTTCCCTATCCTTGTCAAAATTTTGAATTGCTTAAAATAGAAAGGTGTATCTAGAATGAATGCCAACTAAATTTTCATCAAATTTCTCATTCAAGTGGTACAAAACTATTTGTACCATGTCCTTCTTATTCCTCTCAAAATATTCTTGATCTTTAGTTGAAGATCTTTCTATCTCATCAATTCTTTGGTAAAGTCAAGCTCTGGTAGCCTCAACTGAGTACTCTATCTCTTCAGGAATGTCCCATGCAAAAGGAGGTGGGGAAGTAGCCCTATCTATCATATCTGATCTAATAGATGGAAGTTATATCCTTGCTAATGTGGATGACATTGGAGCATTTAACTGTATAATATCATCTAAGTCCTTGATCTTATGTTCTAATAATGCATTCCTTGTTTCCAACTCTACACATCTCTTAGATTTTATATCATATTCTCGAAAGAGGTACTGATTTCTCATTACAAGTTCCTACTTTTCCTTCTCTTCCTTTTGAGACACATCAAGGATAAAATTAGAAGATTCCAAGTTTTTCTTCTCTTCCTGAACACCACTTGTATCTGCCCTTTGTAGAATTACAATGCCCTTGAATCCTAATTTAATATTAGATATGTCCATCCTTTTTATGTAGGTGGGAGGGACTAGATGGAAAGGGTGACATAATATTTACTATAATAGGCCCCTTTCAAAGCCATCTCAACTTGGTTTGCCTCTGTGCCATGCAAGCTCTTGTTTTTACTTACAACATCAAAATCCACAACATAAACAATATCAATTTATGCTGCCTTAGGGTTAACATCTAGGATGTCTTACCTACATGGTTAAGTCATTATTTTGATAAACAAAATAATCCCTTAACTTAATGTGATCATATTATGTCTTCTGCTCTATTCAGGTTGGCTCAACACTGTCTCTGTAAATCTTTAATATCTTCTTCTGTACATGTCATACAAACTTGTGCTCTCATATGTGGCTTTGATATACATAGAATGATCCATGTTAAAGTGTGCATGCACTAAACCTTCTTCTATGAACATCTCTAATAAAAAAATGTCTCCGATTAGACTGGTAAACACTGTTGTACTTAGACAATTTTCTAATGTGCTCATACAAGACTGCTTCCTTCGATTATGCTATCTTCATGTTGAGTATATGTTGCCATAATGACAACATTATGATATCCTACTTAGCCAAATTTACAACAATCTCCCCCTTTGTCATTGGTGGCAACATATGGAAAAATTGGTTAAGTCCCAAAAACTTAAATTACAAAATTGTGGCCATTACAAAATGTGGATCTTACATAACTACTTATTTCTCCAAAAATTCTCCAAAAATTGATACTCCCCCTAAGAGTATACTTCATACTATATTGCATATCTATACATACAATTTTCAACTTATACTACTCCCCCTTTGACAAAAATGACAAAGGTGTCAAAAATGATGTAACACAAATTATTTTACCTTGATTTCAATATTGCAAGGCCGGAAGACTTGCAACACAATCTGCAAAATTAACTTTCAGGCTCTCCATCTCCTTATCCCATGACTTCTTCACTACATCAGAAACACTAAGCAATGCGCATAGGTCAAAGGATGCAATTTCAACTGCCTTAAGATTTGCATAAGCAAATTTTCCGTAAGATGTCTTTGATGAAAGACATTCTTCCAACTGATTTTCTACAATAATGATTTTTAGTGATATATGCTCTCTAAGTAGACCAAATCTCTTCAATTTCTTCTCCTTCTCTTCATTCAAAAGTCTCATATCATTATAAAATTTTCTTGTTTTCCTCTCAATTTCTGAGATCTTTGCATTAGGGCTTTGCAAAACATTTACTGTCACTTGTAGTTCTCCTTCTTTGATCTTCAACTTCTCTGATATTTTAGATGTGTGATTGTGAGATTGTGTACATTGAATGTACAATACTTTCCCTCTCTCTAAGCATCTTCTCAATTCTTTTATGCATACATCCAAGTTGTCTAGATCATTTCTGATATTCTGGCATATAACTTGAAATACTTGTGCATCATGGGCTTCTTGGGCTTTGACTTTTGCAATATCAGGTAGGCTTTTGAATTCCATGTCAAAGGCTTTCATAAACTCTTTTTCTTTTTCTTTGGGATCAACCTCACTAACTTGACTTGATATAACACTTTGAAGTTTACTTGTTACCTCAAGTAGTGCTCCTCCCAAGATTTTTACCTTTTTGTTCTTTCCAATAATCTTATTTAGAGATGAGATCAACTCTATTTGATCATCCTCATCCATTTCTTGTCCTAAGCTTGAAAACACTGATTCAAAATGTGGTTTTTATGATGCTTTTGTTGTGTCCTTGGGTTTAGGAATGATCATTGACTATTCCTGTAGCACTACATGCTCTTCTTCTGCTGTATCAGTTTGAGTTTCCTCTTTTTCTTTCTCCTTACTTGTTTAAATCTCTTCTTCCTTATTCTCTATTGTATCCTTCTACTCATTAATCTCTATCAAATTTCCAACATCGGCTCCTTGGTCATTGAAAGGATTTTCTTCACTATCTAGGGTGATATTTGTTCCTTCAACATTCATAGATTTATCTGTAATGTTGATGGAAGGTGGTGGAGCTGGTGATGATTTAGTCTGATATTCAGCTTCAACTTCTTGATCAGATTCACTGATTTTCTCACCTGGTCTAGAGGTCATTACCTTCACAGCCACTTCCTTTGTTTCTTTGTTTATCTCCTCATAATTTCCTCCTATTATAAGTATTCTTCTTCTTTTCTTCCTTAGATGGGTACATATGTTCTTCATTATTTCCTTAAAATGCTCTTCATCATTTATCTCACAGAGCTTTCTTACAAATCTTTCTCTTATTCCTTTATCTTCTTCTGTAGCTCTTTTCTTCCTGTTAATCAATTTCTCATAAATATTGTCAGGGATCTTGCCTTGGATGTCATCAAATTTCTTGTTTGCAAGGATCATGTGTCTGACAACTGCATTTTCTAGGTTCAAATTCTCAAAGTTATCATACATCTCATAGTATTTGTTTAACTGCTTCTTGCTTCTACCTACCTCTTCTTCTACCTTAACTACTAATGTTTTCCTTTGCAATGGGGTAAATATAATCTTTTGTCTTTTATCTGGTCAACATTAATAAATTAAGAAACCCTTCATCATTAAGAAACTCTACACAAGCCTCCCTCCTCAAGTCCCTATGGACTTGGCCTTGTATCTCCACAGACATAAAGTGTGGGAGAGGTGAAATGGGGAGTTGTGGGAAACCAACTTGTAGATATACCTTAGGCATAAAAATGATATCTACCTTATTAGAAATATCAGAATCATTGTCACTAGATAATTGTACAAGTAGGGAAAATTTATCATCTTTGCCTTTCTCCTTTCCTTTCCTTGTCCCATCTTCAATAGTCTATTCTAGAATCATCTCTATAGGGGGATATGGGGTCCTTGGAGATAGTTGAGAAGGCTCTCTCCTTGGGGGCTCATGGGGCTCCATAATGCTTATTCATTTCAATGGTTTGAGAGGGGGAAAACTAGCTTACTGCTAGACATTATATGTTTTCCCTTTTTCCTCCTCCTCTCTCCAAGTCAAAATCACTCACTTGCTCATCCATTACTCTTTTATAAGTTTTTTATGATAATGGGGAAGGATAAAAAATAGTTCTCTCCTCTTCCTTCCTACCTTCAACAAGATGCTCTAGAAATATTCCAATAAAAGATGCCAATTTGAAAGCTCCTACTCTCCCTTTCTTTTGTCTCAGAGTGGTAAAAATTTCATTGAATAAGTTAAAAAAGGTTGACATTTTTACTGCAAAAGGAGTGAAAGTCCTATGGGGATCATAATCTGACTCAGAATTTTTGATTTCATCCCACTCTTCCTTAAAATCCAGTCATTTCCTCTTATTTTCTTCTTGCATTTCCTCATCATAATCATTTCTTATATAGTCCTCTGGGAAGTGGAATTCATGAGGAATTCCCTTGATCCTAATACTTCTTCTAAAAAAATTATTTAAACCCTCCGGATTACTATTCCTTGGCACACTTACCCCAAGATTGTAGGATTACAAAATCTTCATCAAGTGTTCCCATCCCCTCTTTGTTATTACAAAATGATGGAAGAAAGTAAAATATAGAAAAAATGTACCCTTACCCTTTCTTGTCATTTCATTGTCTTGGATTTGAGCCAATTTGCCTGATTATTTCAACAAAATCTAGTCTTAAAGTAACATGGTAAGGAAGAACAACAGGATGGCCCCTGAAACCATAAACTTTGATTATAGTGCTTATATATATGGGATAATATCCCCCCAATTATGTTCAACATTAAAATTAGGCTTCCTTTCCTTTGGCCTCAAAAAGTCTATCAACTCAAAAGGGATGCTAGGAATATTCACAAATAATCTATCCCTAAGCCCGGATGCAAAATTTTTGTCAAAGAGGACATAACTAGATCCCTCCCAGTCCTTACATATCATTGTAGTCTAGGTCTGCATAGGCATAATCTCCCCATCTATGTCCCTATTTAACTTCATAAAATTTGCAAAGTAACATTTCTGAAAAGAAACATATGCATTAAGACAAAGAACTAGTAGAACATCTTGCCACCCTTCTTCAAATCCATCAGACTAGTATGGATATTTTCTACAACATGGGTGACCTAATCATACAATGAAACAAAACCAGGGTGTTGAATCTAAATGGATATATACATGTATTCAGGTGGCATGTTGTGTCCCCCATGTCTTACCAATAACTAAAATAGTGAATAATATGTGTTCTGAAGATGTTTGGCAAAGGATTCCATAGCAAAGGGTTCCTAAGTGGATTACCCTACAACAAACTTTATTGATTGTGCCTTGGCTAGATGAGTAGGGAAAATTTTATTCCTGACCATATCCTTGGTTCTGTTATACTAGGCCAAGAACGTATTAAAGTCTATGTCCATCAAGGTAGAAAATAGTTCACTAGTGTCAAACAACTCCTTGATCTTATTCCCACTTATAGTAATCAAGACCACTCCCTTGATGTCCCTAACCACCCTAGCTACTAGATCATATTTGTCTTCAATTGTTAGGAGAAGGTCCATATCCAAATACACACTTGGAAAGACTAGCCTTCCAAGGTCAAATTTCCAAGCATTTGATTTAGGGTTTGGGAGATTAGCTCGATGATACTTCTATCTGAAAAAATCTAACCCTGAGATTGGTAGTCAAGCATTTGGTATATTTCAAAACATGTCATACAACCCCTCATCAATTTTATTTCCCCTGACTCACTTAGCAGCTATTTCTCTATTATTTGTAGAAGGCTTTAATTAGTCTAAGAAGTCATCATAGGGGTTTCTTTCAAGATAACCTATGTTTCCTTAATGCTCTTTAGCTTGCGACATTTTGAAACTAGGGTTTGTGACTAAAACTTTAGAAACTAGGCCTTTCAACCACCTCAAAAAGAACAACAAAACCCTAAGTAAACTTAAGCTCATGTGTGAATAAGTCAATCTAGAAAGTTTCAATAACTAACAAGTTTGTAAATGACACTATTTACACTAACACTATGTGCTCCTTTTCCTAAACCAGTCTATACTGTGCATTTAAAAATAAAGAGAGCATTGATATAGACATTTTCTTAGTGTCAAGTGGGTATACCATCTATTCAATAGGGATTGTGGTGCTTAAATATGCATATACTCAGCCCCTGATGAATACTCACAAAGATCCCTACACTTATGTTAATTGTTAGAGAGTTTCTTGTGATTATTTTATTACTACCAAAAAGGGTAAGTATGCATTGTCTAATGGAGTGTTTCTTTTTCTTTTTGTTGTGTTCTTTTAAGGATTAGTTATCAAGATTTCTATTCAAATGATCCCACAAATAATCATAAACATATGATGATTATATTATAGAGTAAAAATCTACATGTTTAAATGAATCCTTCATTTTTATGAAAAGATGCATTAGTTATTAAGATTTTGACTTATATCTAGTGTCATATATGTAGTTCTTTTGAAATACCACATTTCCAAATAATTTTCCTAAATTTTGGTCACCTAAGTATTTTATCAATTCAACATTATTAGATCTCATTTTGAGTGATTATTGAAATAAATATCTACATGGCATAGATATGCTAGTATGGAGATATTCATTCTGTACAACCAAAATCATTCACATGGTTCAAATAATCATTGCTAGGAGTTTCTTCTTTAGAGCTCATTACCTAAAGTATAGATAAATCCTTTATCAATCCATGCTTGTGTGATATAATTCATGGAACATTGTATGTAAGGTAAACCTCATTAAGTACAAATTAACATATATTACTAAATTTGAATAGAAACATTAACAATTTAGTACTTAATTTGCTATAGGATTAAAATCATTGGAAAAAAGTGTACATGTAGATTAGAAAGGGATAATAGTGAGCCATTCATTTCTACCTTTAAGTATAAATGGAACACGCTTGATCACATGTGTTGGTTCCTGGTTTGACGAGGTTTACACATATAAAATGCTACAACGTTGCCCACCCAAATATCTAAGAAGTGGCTAACTTCTATGATGAATACCTAAATGGACTTGGACCAACTAACAATGCGCCCAATAAATCCCTTCTACACTTTTGGCTCTGCAAAACCAAGGTGGGTGTACCTATGATCTTTCTCTAGGATTACAACAACAATTTGTATAAAAGATAAAAAAAAGTAGATATCTCATGTAAGCCTCAACATAACAAGGAGATACTAGGTAATAGCCAATCACCCATTGAACATCAACTTGCATGGAGTATGAGATTAACTCATTAACTTGTTCAGATAAAAAAACATAAATTAAGGATATTTTGTGAATTGATCTAAGAATTTCTGTGAAGAAAATGTAGTTGAATGTAAAGAAAACCCTAGCTTAGATCAGTGCCTTATTCATTGGGAAATGGGTCAACTAAAAACAAGATATCCTAACACAATTTTGAGGAGTATAACTATATGATTCACAACACATCTTCATTACAAAGTGTTAATCTATAATTTTTTGATCAATCCTACTTATCATAATTCTGATAAAATATCCTAGGGATTTTCAGTTAATATTCAAGCATTTTAATTAATTCTTTGAATTAAAGCATGAATCCACCACATACATCCTAACAATGCAATGAAATAATAGGATATTTGATCCAATCACATCAAAACACAAAACTTTTTCAATGGGAGAGGAAATAAATCAGAAAATGCTTCTAAGATTTTATTAACTTTAGCTATACTTGTGATACAATATCCAATAATGCTAAAAAACACAAAAATTGCAATAAAATACACTAATTCTTACTTTTCACATTTTCTCTGGTATTTTCAATACATATACATAAAAAACACAATAATTTTGGACCGAAAAACCTAAAACACTATATGAATAATAAAAAATCAGACCCTTTCTCATGGCATTGATTACCCTTTTATAGGAACATGGGTAGAAACAATCTAGAGGCCATATATGACACCTATCAAAATTTTATAATCTCAAGTAGAAGAAAACTTGAAAGTAGAGGGATAGCAACTGCAATAAAAGAGTAATCTTTTCATATCCTCAAGCATGTCCCTGTAGATATAGACCTATTGACCAGGACCATGCCTATTTGACAATGAATTTTGGTGCTGCAATAACTTTTCAAAATGATGCAATACTGACAAAATTATCATTATGATATAGTACTTTTACTCCTCTGCATACATCTTCACCCATTCATTGTACTCTTCTTCTAGAGGCCAATCAAAATTCATTACCTCGTCATACTTTCTTCTAAATGGAGTGTACTTGAAGACAATTTGATTCACTTCTGCTTCAAATTTGTAAAAAAAAAGTCTTGTGATAATGATCTTATCCATACACTTCCAACATTCCTTTGTCCATGTCACTACATATTTCTTCCACCACAACCTCTAAGTCTTTCTTAGCCTCAACTTTCCACATCTAAAATATCTTTACCTTTCCATCCTCATCCAAAATAGAAGGCAGAAGACTCTCTTTCATTTCATTAAAATTTATTTTCAACTCCTTGATCCTACTTTCAATATGATCTGGCAATATTTGAAAATCCCTTAGAGTTTTCAAAAATTCAAAAGTGGGCTAGATTTTCAATGGCCTCTCCCTGTGATACTTGAATCCAAAACTAACCATCCTCATTTTCTCTATCCTCTGGATCCATCTATCATATAGTGGCCTTTCCACTTCCTTATCCTTATCAAAATTTTGAATTGCTTAAAAAAGAAAGGTGTATCCATAATGAATGCCAACTAAATTTTCATCAAATTTCTCATTCAATTGGTACAAAACTATTTGTACATGTCCTTCTTCTTCCTCTAAAAATCTTCTTGATCTTTAGCTAAAGATCTTTCCATCTCATCAATTCTTTGGTAAAGTTGAGCTCTGGTAGCCTCAACTAAGTACTTAGTCTCTTCAAGAATGTCCCATGAAAAAGGAGGTGGGGAAGTAGCCCTATCTATCATATATGATTTGATAGATGGTAGTTCTATCCTTGTTGATGTGCATGGAATTGGAGCATTTGACTGTATAATTTCTTCTAAGTCCTTGATCTTCTTTCTAATAATTCACTCCTTGTTTCCAACTCTACACATGTCTTAGATTTTCTATCATATTCTAAGAAGAGGCAATGATTTCTCATTGTAATTTCCTTCTCTTCCTTATCTTCCTTTTGAGCTACATTAAGGATAAAATTAGAAGATTCCAAGTTTTTTTTGCTACATGAACACCACCTGTATCTACAACCCTTTGTAGAATTATGTAATGTCTTTCAATCCTGAGTTAATATCATATATGTCCATCCTTTTTACTGCAAGTGGGAGAAACTAGATAGCAAGGGTGACATAATATTTACTATAATATGCCCCTTTCAAATCCATCTCACCCCACTTTGCCTCTGTGTCATGCAAACACATTTTTTTTCTTACAACATCAACAATATCCCTTTTTGGAAAAAAATTGTATATTAGCCTCATGTACAATTTGTCTTCCCTCCTTTGGTGTTAATGCTTGGAACTCATTATACAACTCCAGTTGTACCTCATTTACAATTTCCTATTCTAATACATTAGGTCACTTGGTCTTTCTCTCTTCCAACCTCTTATGATATTCCTCAATAGTTATTTTCCCCATAAACTATTGGAATGCTTGGGTCTTAACAAACTCTTCATCATTAAGAAACTCCAGACAAGCCTCCCTCCTCAAGTCATTATTGACTAGGCCTTGTATCTCCAAAGAAGTAAAGTCTGGAAGAGGTGCAATGGGGAGATGTAGGACACAAACTTGTAGATCTTCCTTAGGGATAATAATGATATCTACCTCATTATTACTATTAGAATCACTGTCACTAGAAAATTGCACAAGCGAGAAAGATTTATCATCTTTGTCTTTCTCCTTGCCTTTCCTTGTCCCAACTTCAATATTCTATTCTAGAATCATCTTTGTAGGGGGAGATGGGGGCCTTGGAGACAGTGGGGAAGGATATCTCCTTGGTGGATCATGGGGCTCCATAATGCTTATTCCTTTCAAAGGTCTACGAGGTGGGGGGGGGATTGGCCTACTTCTAGTCATTATATGTTTTCCCTTTTTCCTCCTCCTCTCCTCCTCTAAGTCAGAATCACTCAGTTAATCACATATTAATCTTTTATAATATTTTTCTGACAATAGGGAAGGATAAAAAACAAGTCTCTCCTCCTCCTTCCTACCTTCAATAATATTCTCTAGAAATATTTCAATAGAAGATGCCAATTTGAAAGCTCATACTCTCCCTCGCTTCTATCTCAGAGTGGTAAAAATGTCATTGAAGAAGTTAAACAAAGCTGACATTTTTACTACAAAAAGAATCAAAGTCTTAAGGGGATCATAATCTAGCTCATACTTTTTTATTTTATCCCACTTTGCCTTAAAATCCAACCATTTCCTCTTATTTTATTTTTTCACTTCCTCATCATAAACATTTCTTAAATAATCCTCTAGGAAGTGGAATTCATGAGGAATTTCCTTTATTCTAATTCTTCTCCTAAAAAAATTGTGAAAACCCTCTAGGTAACTATTCCTTGGCACACTTACCCCAAAATTGTAGGGCTGAAAAATCTTCATTAAATGTGCCCATCCCCCCCTTTTTTTAAGAAAATGATGGAAGAAAGTAAAATCTAGAAACACGGTACCCTTACCCTTGCCTGTCATTTCATTGTCTTGGATTAAATCAATCTGCCTGATTATTTCAACAAAACCCTATCATAAAGTAACATGCTAAGGAAGCACAATAGGAAAACCCCTAAATCCATACACTTTGATTACAATTCTTTCATGATATGGGACAATATCCCCCAAATTATGTTCAACATTCAAATCAGGCCTCCTTTCCTTTGGCCTCAAAAAGTCTATCAACTCAGAAGGGATCCTAGGAATATTCATAACTAATCTAGCCCTAAGCCTGGATGCAAAATTATTGTCAAAGAGGACATAACTAGATCCCTCCTAGTCCTTGCATATCATTGTAGTCCAGGTCTGCACAGGCATAGGTTCCCCATCTAGGTTCCTATTTAACTTCATTAAATTTTCTAAGTAATCCTAATTTCTGAAAAGAAATATATGCGTTAAGAAGGAGAACCAGTAGAACATCTTTCCACCCTTCTTCTTCAAATCCATCAAATCAGTATGGATATTTTCTACAATATAGGATGGATAACCATACACTGAAATAAAACCAAGGTGTTGAATTTGAATGACCATACATTTATTCAGGTGGCATGTTGTGTCACCCATGTCTTCCCAATAACTAACACAGTGAATATTATGTGTCCTAAAGATGTTTGGAAAAGGCTTCCATAGCAAAGGGTTCCTAAGTGGATTTCCCTACAAGGTACTTTATTGATTGTGCCTTAGAAAGATGAGTAGGGAGAATTTTATTCCTAACCATATCCTTGGTTCTGTTATACTGGGCCAAGAACGTATTTAAGTCTATGCCCATCAGGGTGGTAGATAGTTCATTAGTGTCAAACACCTCCATGATCTCATTCTGACTTATAGTAAGCAATACCTCTCCCTTGATGTCCCTAACCACCCTGGATATTGGATCATATATGTCTACAATTGTTAGGAGAAAGTCCACATCCAAATATACACTTGGAATAACTAGTTTGCGAAGGTCAAATTTCCATGCATTTGATTTATGGTTTGGGAGATTAGCTTGACCATACCACTGTTTGAACAAATCTAATCCTGATATTGGTAGTTGAGCATCTGCTATATTTCCAAATATTTCATACAACCCATCATCAATTTTCTTTCCCTTGACTAACTTAGCACCTACTACTCTATTATTTGTAGAGGGCTTTAATTTTTGTAAGAAGTCATCATAGGGGTTTCTTTCAAGATAACCTATCTTTCCTTAATTCTCTCTAGCTTGCAAAATTTTGAAACCAGGGCTTGCGACTAAAACTTTAGAAACTAGGACTTTCAACCACCTAAAAAAGAACAACAAAACCCTCCCCAAAATTGAAACAAGACAACGCTAATGACCTTTCTTCATGAAAAAAGGAAATTCCTATGAAAATTTGTAGAAAAGACTTCAAAAAACACCACTATGAGTATGCAAGAGAAGGGAAAACTTATGACTTTTTTGCACAATTATTCACTCAATTTTGCTCATGAGAAATTTCCTTTATTAAACCACTAGCTACAGAGCACTTTACAATTCTTGGAGTAAGCAGAATGAAGGAAAAAATAGCTCAACACCCTTTTAAGCTCATTTATTGTGGTAATGTTCGCCATTAAATTCATACAAGTAAGCTAACATCTTACAAAATATAGCTTCTGCAAATTCAAACTATAGTTGTTGATCCTCATCTACCTTATTCCATCGGATGATAGCAAGAGGTTCAATTGTCATTAAATTTCAACGTGTCATTCAGACCAAACAATTCTATAATAAAAAAGCACCACGACAGCCAAACATCCTTGAAAGCAACTTGGCATTCTGTCCTTTGCTCCTTGGCAAGGAAAGACACATGTCAACATCATGTGATCCCACAGTGAATATCAATCAAGCATCTTGGTTCACTAGATCATGACAACCATTGATCATATTCAATCTTTAATCTTCCAAAAGAACCAATGGAACATATTTGTTGTGCAACAATCCAAATTAGACATGTACTCAATGATAAGGTCATTAGTAAAACAAGATTTAACCAAAAGAACTGCCTAATAGAGAAAGAACATAAAAATTGGTCCCACGGGAAGATACAAGTGGAAAAATCTCATGTTCTCATGATTGGCTTGAAACATTTGATGACATCATTGCGGGAACACAAAAACAAGACGTGTGGCCCGCACTTAGAAAAAGTAAGAAACCTCAGTTTAACACATAACCAAGGCCGTCTAACTTAGGATAAGGACTTAAGACCTAGAGAAATATAAAATGGCTAGACTTAGACAAGATAGAATATTTTAAGACTATAAAAGTTACAACCCCCCTCTCATGACAAATAACCCCTTTTCTTAAGTTACAAAAAGTAATAGCGAAACATAATGCTTACCAACACAACTAGGGTTTAACAATTTTTTGAAGAAATAAATAAGGAACCCTAGAGAAAAATGGATAAATTTGCAGGACAAGACCCAAGAAAATTTATCTCAAGGAATTTTACCAACAACATGAATGCAATGAGCTTGAAAATTTTAATTACAAGTGGGGATGGATTGAAGCAATAGTTGTAGGAGAGTGGTATTGGTAAATATTATTTTAAAACTATTTCTTATTTGGTTGGCTCATAATATTTTCCAACAAATTTTTCTTATTTTTTATCAGTGACATCCTTGGGAGAACACAATTTTTACAATCTTGAGGTAAGTTACTTTCCACAATATCAACTAGCTTTCTATGTAGTCAGCCAAATCATTTTTTTGAGTTACATGTCCATGATGAAAAGTAAAACTTAAAATGAGTAGAGACATCAAGTATTAGAAATATTAAGGAAAATAAACCCTCATAGAAAACACATGCAAAATTATTTCTATGTGTACTATGAGACCTAATTTCAAATACTAAAATCTTAAAATGGTACCTCTATAGATACACTAACCACTAGTGATTTCCTCGTTAGTTTTACTTAATCAATTTCCAAATGAAAGGGGTGGTATCTAGAATAATCAATGCATGTTTATGAGTTGAGATTTACTACATATACCAATGATGCCATTTGCTTGAGGGTTCCAACAAGAAGTTGAGTCCACTTTTTTGCCAAAAAAGGGAACTGTTTTCCTATTTTTTAGAATTCATCCCAATTGACCTAAAATTTTGAAGTACTTTAAGATTGAATATTTAAAAAATTTAGTAATAAGAAATGTAGTATTGAAAGTATAGTTTCTAAATATGTAATTTCTATTGATATCTAGATAATAAAAATTAATTTTCACTAGGTGTTTCAAAAAACCACTATTTAAAAGTTACTATTTCAGGACCTTCCATGCTCGTGTATGACAACCATAATTTGACCTAAATGAAAGTATTTTATTGAGTCCCTTTGGGATACGATTTATAAGACACATAAGATTGATGAACATTTTTTTTGTAATTTTCTTTTGAATATATTTTTTTCTACTATATTTTTATTGGGTGTGATTTTTGTTTTGAAAACCCCTCATGTGCAACAAAACTAAGTTGACCTAAAATCATCATTTTTCAATTTTTTTTTCAAATTTAAAAGAATTGTCTATAGTTTGATGTCATATGATTTATTTTTTTTAAATGTGAAAAAATTGAAGATATTATAAAAAATGATAAAATCTATTATTTCACGCTTATTAGAAATTATTTGAAAAATAGAAAAATTAGTCCAACTAAACCAAAATTTTACATTTTAAATTTATGCAATCATAGCTATAATGGGTTTTAATTTTGTGAAAAAATTCCCTATAAGACATCTTCCACCAAAAGTGGGTTTTGCGTGCAAAAAAATCCTCTATAAGTGGACTCAACTTCTTGCACTTAGCCTTAATTAATATGACTTGATTTAATATAGATTACATGTCTTGGTAAGCTAAATAATATCTAAAGTACTTTCTAATTATCCATAGTTATATTATCAAATGTGCTTGAGCTCAAAGACTTGTCATTTATTATTTAGATAACATTGTTAGGTTTAATTTATTCATTCTACTAAAAATATATTTAATCCTTAAATACTAGTTACCAAAAAAATAACTTGATTTAATTAATTTCTCTAAGTAAATTTTTATTTGAATCAATTTAAGACATAAAATATTTATTTTGATTGATGTGAATAAAGTTATCACCTAACTAGTTCTTTGTGGTAACAAATTTACATCTAAAGTTTGCTTAGGACTTACGTTAGTTAGCGTAGGTGCCACTCTAGAAGTTCCTTAAAATGGGGCCACATCTATTATTTCCTTTTGGCCACATAGAATTTAATCATTGCATTAAGCATTTTAATGTTTGTATCAAGGGTAGTTGTCAGACTATCTCATCGCCATGTCTTTATAAGCAATATCTTTCTCCTACATGTTGTATGTTCCTTATCATTTTAATTAATATTGTATTATTGAAGCAATATTTCTTATCATTCTCTCTTATGGAAGTTGAAATGGACTTTCAGGAATCATTGGGGTGTTTTGGAGTCACCTAGTGTTAATATGATTTAGAACAACAAAGAGGGGGGTGAATCATTTGTTCTCAGGTCTTGATGTATAAAACAAACTTATAAACTTTTCCTTAAATCAGATCCAATAACCAAAACAAACTTGGTCATCATTGATTCAATAATAGAAACATATAACAATGCAGTCCACTACCCAGCTATAACTTAACTTGTAAAACATAGAAATGTTCAAACCAAAACATTCACACAAGTATTAACACCAAGATTTATAGTGGAAACCCAATGTGGGAAAAACCACTTTGTAACATGCTACTATTATTTTCACTCTTCTGAAGTGAGCTCGGTTAAAAGCCAACCCTGTCAAAAGTTACAATACACTATTAGGTGTGACCTGGTTAAAGGATTTCAATCACCCTATTAAAAGTGAGCCTTGTCATAGGACTTACATACACTCCATTAGAATGCAACCTTGTTCAAAGGATTTAACATATGACTGTTAGGTCAACCTTTATTAAAAGGATTTTGACTGTTACAATGGTTAGAAAGTAGCAACAATATTTATCTAAAAAACATACAACTCACTTTGCAAATATTAGATCCAATTCCATACACTAATGCTGGTTTACTAACTTTGAAACTTTTCCATCTCCATCTCTGATCTGCTCAGAACTTTTCTTCAAGTAACCACCACAATTCTCCTTCAGCCTTTTCTTCTTATACAGTCAATAAAACTTTACTGATATTCCAACATTCTCTTTTTCACCCATGCACACGCATATCCAATGCTCAGGTTCCCTTAATACTTTCCTCAATTAGGTTAACTCATCTTATGCCACTCAATCTCATTCATAGATCTTAGGGTTAGGTCATATTCATTGAATCTACCCGCTTCATGTTCTTCGGCTTCATTTCTAGAATTATCTCAAATCTCTTAAAGATTTACAATAAAACATTTTTTAGTGCATTTAATGATTTCAAACAATCAATAAATAAAGTCAACACGTTTTACATATTCCAAGAATTCAACAATGTCGGCTCCAAAACTAAATTCTCTTCAAACATAAAAATGCTGATGCTTGGTCAATACTGTGATCAACTACTCAGTCTTCATGTAGAAAGCTCGGTCATTACTAAAAATGTTTCCTTGGCTTATACTATCTTCCTTGACAATTAACTGTTGTTCGGTCGACACTAACATTACTCGGCTTAAACATGATTTCTCCATTCTTTTCTCGGTCAAGCCTACCAGTTTAGTCTTCAGTCTTACTAAGATAAACAATACATTGTCTCATCATTGTACAACATAGTCAAGTACACTTTGTAGTATCAAGATAACTCAACCTTTCCCTAAGTGCTATCATTACTAACCTTGCCTATCCCCTTAGCAACACTCAAATAGATATAGTACTTTCCTAAGTAGAAATAGTCTTACCAATTAAGGTTTGACATCAATGACAATACAACAATTGTTTCAATTGTAGTTTCCAACAATCTCCCTCTTTGGCATTGATGGAAACACCATATGATATCACCTGAATAACACATGGATTACCAACCAACCCAAAAACTTATCTGTTCATTAGAGAATTATTTATAATATCCTTAGCTTCATTCTAATTCAAAATCCTATAAGCCTCACTTTTGTGACCGTCAGAAGTATTTAGATCTCCCTCTATCCTGATCCTTCATTTCAGTTCATCACCCTTACTTTTCAGTGTCATGTGTTATCATATCAGTTCATCTCCCTCTTTGACAAAAATGCCAAAGCAGCAACTAAAACATACATCCATAAGATGTAGATAATATATGTGTAGCTCAGTGTTTCTCCCTCTGTCATCTTGCTTATGACTAATTCCTTGTCTTTGCTCCTTTTCACAACTCTAGGCCAGCCCTAAAGTGTGACAATCTTTTGCATCAATTTGTCAAATATTATGTTGTAGCATATTTGATGCAGTGCTCCTAGCTTGACTAGGCAGCCTCAGTTAGGGGAAAAACCCCTAATTGACTTCTCAAATACTCATGAGCTTCTTTGGGTAAAGCTTTAGTGAATATGTCTGCTAATTGTTCTTTTGTATTCACATATTCCATTCAGACTTCTTTATCTTGTACTAATTCTCTCAAGTAGTGATACTTGATTGCTATGTGCTTGGTCTTAGTGTGCATCACTGGATTCTTAGAAATATTGATAGCACTTGTGTTGTCATAGAAAATAACAATAGGTTCAGTGATTTCTTCTTTCATGCCTATCAATAATTATTTTATCCATACCAAATTTGAACAGTTTACTGCAGCAACAACATACTCAGCTTCGACAGTAGATTGGGAAATGCAATTTTGTTTCTTGCTCATCCAGGAGACTAATATTTGTCCAAGAAAGAAAGCTCCACCACTAGTACTCTTTCTGTCATCTACATTTCCTGCCCAATCAACATCTGTATAAACTTTGAGTTCAAATTTGTCATTCTTCTTATAATATAGACCATAGTCAGCAATTCCTTTCAAGTATCTCATAATTCTTTTCACAGCCATCATGTGTGTTTCCTTAGGATTGACAGATAATCTTGCCACAATCCCAACAACTAGTGCAATATTTGGTCTACTATGTACAACATACTGTAATTTTCCAATCATGGATTTGTACAAAGTCTGATTCACTTCTATAGTATCATCATTCTTAGATAACTTTTGTCTAGTAACCATAGGAGTACTCACTGATTTAGCATCTTACATCCCAAAAGTTTTTAGTATTTCATTAACATACTTAGACTGTGTAATGAAAATTCCTTTCTTCCTCTGATATACTTGTAAACCAACAAAGAATTTGATCTCACCAAACATGCTCATTTCAAATTCAGTTTGCATTTCATTTGAAAATCTTTTACACAATGCATCTTGTCCACCAAAAATAATGTCATCCACAAACTTTTTTGCCAACAGGATACCTTTACCTTCTTTATCTTTCATGTATAGATTTCTTGTGTCATTTGTTCTTGAAAATCCAATATGTATCAAGTAGTTGTGAAACCTCTCATACCATGCTCTGGGAGCTTGTTTCAATCCATATAGTGCTTTGTTCAGTTTGCACACCATGTGTCTTCTGTTTGGATCAATAAAACCTTCTGGCTATTCTATGTAAACTTCTTCTTCTAGTATACCATTAAAAAATGCAGACTTGACATCCATTTGATATACCTTGAAATCTTTATAAGCAACATATGCAAGCAGAGTTCTTACTCCTTCCAATCTAGCTACAGGGACAAATGTCTCCCCATAATCTATTCCTTCTTCTTGTGCGTAGCCTTTACATACCAGCCTAGCTTTGTTCCTAGTTATTTCACCATTTTCATTCATCTTATTCTGAAACATCCACTTTGTTCCTATAACATTTTTATTTTCAGGTCTCGGCACCAGAGTCCAAGTATCATTCTTCTCAATCTGGTCAATCTCTTCATTCATTGCTCTTATCTAGTCTTCATTCTCTAATGCCTCTCTGGTTGACTTAGGTTCAAATTCACACAGTAGGCATGTTGGATCCTTATTCTTACTTCTGGTCTAAATTCTAGTATTTTTGTCTCCAATTATCTGGTCAGGCTTGTGATGTCTTCTTACATATTTTGCCAAAACAAGTTCAGCTCTTCTCTCCTCTATTTCATTAGGTTCCCCAACAAGATTGTCAGATTTAGCTTCTGAATGCTCGGCAACCTTTTCTTGATACTGGACAGCATTTTCTTGTAGCTCAACATGTTCTTGTTCTCTTTCGGTATTGTTTTCCTGATGCTCAGCATCATCTGTTTGTCACTTGGCATTGCTTAGCCAAGACTCGACATCAGGTGCAAGTCTGTTACTTGCCTCTTCTTCTTCCTCAATGTACACAAAAGATCTATAATCTTCTAGTTCTCTTTTGTTGTCAGCTTCATTTCTTTCTGCATACTCATCAATTTTGACATTCACACTTTCCACAATTTTGTTAGTGTTAGAGTTCAAACACTTATAAGCTTTACTTTTTGTGGAATATCCTAGGAATATGCCTTCATCACTCTTAGCTTCAAACTTTCCATTCCTAGTGTCTTTTAATATATAACACTTACTTCCAAAGATTCTAAAGTATTTAACACTCGGTGCATGCCCATGCCATAATTTATAGGGTGTCAGATTTGTACCTGTCTTGATCTATACCTGGTTAAGAGTGTAGACAACATTACTTATAACTTCTTTCCAGTATTTCTATGCCACATTCTTTTCAATCAACAATGTCCTTGCACAATCCAAGATAGATCTATTTCTTCTTTCTACTATACCATTCTGTGGAGGTGTTCTAGGTGCAGACATCTGTCTTTTAATTCCTCTATCATTGCAAAATAGATTGAATTTATTTGATGTAAATTCTCCACCTCAGTCAGATCTAAGACATTTCAGGTTCCTACCTGTCTCCTTCTCAACCTTAGCCAAATACCACTTAAAAAATTGAAAAGCTTCAGATTTTTCCTTTAGAAAGATTACACAAATCATCATAGTATGATCATCAACAAACATGATAAAGTATCTAGCACCACAATAACTTTGTACACCCATAGGTCCACAAAGGTCAGTATGAACCAAATCTAAAATGTTTTCAAAAGTAAAGGATTTGCTCTTAAAACTTGACTTTGTCATTTTTCCTAACTGGCATTCCTTGCACATCACATTCTTAGGTTTCTTCAATCTAGGTAGACCTCTTACTTTTTTCTTCTTACTTATCTCTACTAGATTGTCAAAGTTAACATGACATAGCCTTTTATGCCATAACCAAATATCATCAAGTTGTGCAATTATACATGTTTCTTCAGATAGGTCAAGATCAAACAAATTACCTCTAGTCTGATCTCCACTTCCAATTTTTTCTCCAGTAGTTGTGATGAAATTCCACTTGGTAACCAGTTTTGTTGAGCTGAGCAACACTTAAAAAATTATAATTAAGACCTTCAACCCAATATGCATTTTCACAAGATATCTTATCAGTTAGTTTAATCAAACCTTTTCCTCTTACAGGACATGGTGCATCATTACCAAATTTTACACTTTTACCTCTGTAATGATGTAAGGTCTCAAACTTATTTTTGTCACTAGTCATGTGATGTGAAAAACCACTGTCAATGATCCATTTATCATTCTTGTTAACATAGGATATGAATGCAGTTTTCTCATCCTCATCAGATTCATCTTTCATTGCAACATAGACTACCTCAATTTCAAAATCATCACTATCAGTGTTAGTTTCTTCTTCAGCAATGTAAAAAGATTTCTTACCTTTTCCTTTGTAGTCCTTGTTCCTTTGGTAGCTTCTGTCATCTCTTCTGTCTTTGTGTTTTCTTTTTCTTTCATCATCTTTATCCTTCCTATCAGGACATCTAGCAGCTATATGACCAACTTTATTACATGCAAAACATATAATAGGGAGTTTACCTTTATACTTTCCTTTTCCTCTTCTCAGTCTTCTAGCCATAAGAGCTTCTAGATCTTCCAGTTCTTCATCAGAAGTGTCACTTTCACTTTCACTTTCACTGATGCATCTTTCTTTTTCTTTCTTTGGCTTGTTCAGAACTAGTTGTGACTTGAAAGAAGATTCAACATTACCAATGCTTCCAACAATGAAATTATCATAGTTAGAGAGTTCAAAAGCTGTCAGCTTACCAACCAAACTTTCCAAAGTAAGCACATTAGCAGAGTTGCATCTAGATTCCTGAATAGCTGAGATCTTAATAGCATATATAGGACGCAGGGTTCTTAGTACTTTCCCAATTATAGTTTCATCATCAATAACCCCATTTGCTCCTCTAATAGCATTCACAACTTCTTTTATTCTACCACAATAATGTGCAATGTTTTCACCTTCTTGCATTCTCATTTCATCAAACTTACCTCTAAGACTCTTGGCCTTTGCTCTTAGTACATTTAAGTCACCATCATAGATCCTTGCAAGAGTGTCCTACATCTCCTTAGCAGTTGTGCAATCCTTAATGTCCTCAAATTCTAGATAGCTTAGGGCAGATGCAATTTCCAGCATTGCCTGATTATGTTCTTGCTTAGCTCTCATTTCTTCAGTAGTCAAAGGTGTGACAGGTGAGACATAGCCATTCTCAATGTAGTACTTTGTAGAGTCACCAATACCGGCTAGATCTAGCTTGATCAAGATTTTCCATGCAAGGAAGTTTTCCTTATTCAGCTTCGGTACCTCCTTATACATCCTGATCATTTGCTTCAAGACCCTTTAAACTTGATTTCTGTAAACACTAATAATAAGAAACGAAGCTCTGATACCAATTGTTAATATGATTTAGAATAATAGAGAGGGGGGTGAATTAGTTATTCTTAGGTCCTGATGTATAAAACAAATTTATAAACTTTTCCTTAAATCAGATTCAATAACCAAAACAAACTCGGTCATCACTGATTCAATAATAGAAACATATAACAATGTAGTCCACTACCCAGCTGTAACTTAACTTGTAAAACAAAAAAATGTTCAAACCAAAACATTCACACAAGTATTAACACCAGGATTTATAGTGGAAACCCAATGTGGGAAAAACCAATTTGTAACATGCTACTATTATTTTCACTCTTTTGAAGTGAGCTTGGTTAAAAGCCAACCCTATCAAAGGTTACAATACACACTGTTAGGTGTGACCCGGTTAAAGGATTTCAATCACCCTGTTAAAAGTGAGCCTTGTCATAGGACTTACATACACTCCATTAGAATGCAACCTTGTTCAAAGGATTTAACATATGATTGTTAGGTCAACCTCTGTTAAAAGGATTTTGACTGTTACAATGGTTAGAAAGTAGCAGCAATATTTATCTGAAAAAAATACAACTCACTTTGCAAATATCAAATCTGATTCTGTACACTAATGCTGGTTTACTAAATTTGAAACTTTTCCATCTCCATCTCTGATCTGCTTAGAAATTTTCTTCAAGCAACCACCACAATTCTCCTTCAACCTTTTCTGCTTATACAGTCAATAAAACTTTACTGATCTTCCAGTATTCTCTTTTTCACCCATGCACACACATATCCAATGCTCAAGTTCCCTTAATACTTTCCTCAATTAGGTTAACTCATCTTATGCCACTCAATCTCATTTGTAGATCTTAGGGTTAGGTTAGATTCATTGAATCTACCCGCTTCATGTTCTTCGACTTCATTGCTAGAATCATCTCAAATCTCTTAAAGATTTACAATAAAATGTTTTTTAGTGCATTTAATGCTTTCAAACAATCAATAAATAAGTCAACACGTTTTACATAATCCAAGAATTCAACAATGTCGGCTCCAAAACTAAATTCTCTTCAAACATAAAAATGCTAATGGTCAGTCAATACTATGATCAACTACTCGGTCTTCATGTAGAAAGCTCGGTCATTACTAAAAATATTTCCTCAGCTTATACTGTCTTCCTCGGCAATTAACTATTGTTCGGTCGAAACTAGAATTTTGCTCAGCATACACTAACTCAGTCGACACTAACATTACTCGGCTTAAACATGATTTCTCCATTCTTTTCTCGGTCAAGCCTACCAGTTTAGTCTTCAGTCTTACTAAGATAAACAATACATTGTCTCATCATTGTACAACATAGTCAAGTACACTTTGTAGTATCAAGATAACTCGACCTTTCCTTAGGTGCTATTGTTACCAACCTTTCCTATCCCCTTAGCAACACTCAAATAGATATAGTACTTTCCTAAGTAGAAACAATCTTACCAATTAAGGTTTGACATCAATGACAATACAACAATTGTTTCAATTGCAGTTTCCAACACCTCGTTACTCTAACATGGCATTAGAGCTCCAAATATGAAGACTTCTTCTTTTGAGATATGTGTTTTGGATTAATTTATTTTTAATGCAGTTTGAGACAAAGAGGATATCATAATTGTGACCAAGAGGTTGATTTGATGAATTTTGACCATAATTTTTCTATTTAAAAAAAAATTTGTTTTTAAAACAAAAAACTACCTAGAGTAGACTTACAGCCCCTGTTGAGCTTCTAAGGTAGGAAACTCTATTATTTTTTGTCAAAAAAAAATTGTCGGTTGTATTTTTTTGATAAAATATTTTATATTGGTTGCATATTTGGGTAATTCATATCATATATTGCAAGATCGTATGTATATCTATTTCATGAGCATTATTTGATCAACCCACTTGGCCCTTATTTATGTCATCTTTATCCTATTTTATGGGTTACTATTGTAAGGGAAATATGATTGATTGATCGACAAGCATATATCTCTCTTATTTTTTAGCACCTTCATTAGCTTAGGTTGTGGAATACTAGGGAATTTACTCATTGGTTGAATATTAGGGTTTAATTACTTAACCAACATTCATTTGTCAAGCTTGAATATTTGTATGCCAAACTTCTAGTATTTGTTTGTAGTGGGTATACCTTATGTTGGTTCTTCTAACTGATGTTCCAATAATTCCTAAGCATAAGTCATTTTTCATCAACAAAGAATTGGATTTAGTGGTCAATGAATGAGTTTAAGGAAAAAGAATGCATTTTCTTGCTCTGTTAGACCTAGTGGGATGACCCTTACAATACCACTCAAATCTTATGAAAATATAATTAGATATTATATTTTAAGAATATTTGCCCCCCCAAAAAAAAATACCAAAGAAAGCTCGATCTACCCTTAATTTGGCTTTATCTTTGGTATTTCTTCATTTACTTAGCAATTACGAAATAATTATAAATTACCACTAAACCTAAGAACAAAAATTAAAAGATATTTTAAAATATTACTAGTATTTGAAGATGTAATCAAGCCATACATAGATCAGTGCCTATCAATAGGGTTTCCTATTTACTGAATGAAAATTAGACCAACCTTTCAACTAGAGGCCCTAGACCACCAAAATAGTAAAACCAAAATTTTCCTTTATAAAAAATTTCATACTCATAACACATTAGTATGAACAATATAAATTCATCACTAGAAAGTACCCAATCATACCAATTACAACTAAAACCATTCAATATGTCATTGTAATCATCATCATTAGTGTCCTCTTTATCATAATACTTTGCATAATTAGACCCTAACTAAAAAAATTTATAATCTGATATACATATTGTATTCTTACAACATGATGGATACTCTTTCATAATTTGACATCTTTCATTATCAAAACCACTACCATTCTCCAATAAAAAATTAACTAATTGTACTGGGAATGAAAGCATTCAAGTTACATCACATGACTAGGATTCTCAAGCCTTACCTCAGTATTAGCTTGTGCCTCAAAGAAAAAATATCATATTCACTTTTTCCTACTTCATGCAATAATTCAAGGGAGCTTTCATACTTTGAATTTTTTTATTGCATCCTTTTTAAATCCCTCGAACTATCATTTACCTCCATCACATGAGCATTCTTGGTGACAACCATGTTTGTTTCATGCAAACCTTCTTGAACAAAGATGGACACAACTTCCTGATCAACATCAAGATCTCCTTCACTACTTTGTACGGTATGATTGGGATCACATACACTATGTTTATCTCCATCAGATTCATTATCACACCTGTATGCAAGGTCATAAAAAAATAACAATCCAAATATGTTAATTTCATCAACATCATTATCCTCTCCATAGGATGACATAGTATCCTCGTCATCTAAAAATATTTTATCCTCATCATATAATAGATTTGAGATCTTGTGAAGACCATATTAAAATGTTTCATGGAAAGATAATGTATGATTTCATCATACAAAGGATTTGAAAAAATATGAAATTCATTTTCAAATTCATTGCGGCAAGATATAATATGATCTTCATTGGTTATTTCCTCATACAATGGATTTAAAAATTCTTTGAAGTTATTTTTAGGTGCACACAATATTTCTATATAATAATTGCAATAAATGTCCTCACTAGAAACAAGAACCATCTCTTGTGAAATCACACTCAATTCATTAATTTGTACTATTTCATCATCTTGAGTGACATGAGAATAATTTTCATAATTAACCTCACAAGTGGAAAGAATATTAGGGGATTCAAAACTCTCACTATCATTACAAGAAAGGCTTGTAACATCACCATTATATGCATATGCTGCTGTGTGATGATGGATATCACCTTCATGAAATTAAGATCTAATAGCATCAATTTAAAGAAAATACAATGCAAATCTAATTTAAAATGAAACTATAATCTAGAAAATCTCATGGTTCTCTAGAAAGAAGTGGTAAATGAAGCTCTCAGCTTAAATCCTCACTAGTGACACTTCTAAAATGAGAAATTATGCTGCTATTATGCTTTTACAATGCTTCTATGATGATTCCATGCTTAATCTAGCTCAAATTGACAAACTACAATGATAATTGCTCTAAATGCTCTTAATTTGCTCTTAGAATGCACTCAAATGCCTATAGTAACAATGCATTTGCAAATGAAGTTCTAAGATGGAAATGCTCTCCAAAATGCCTCATATTTATAGTAAATGTCCAAGGGTAGGGGGTGGAGTGAAGTAATCATGGTTATCCCTTGGTTGAGTCAAAAACTTTGCTTTGTTCATTAATGGGGGGACAAATGAGGGGACAAGCCTTTAAATGGTTTTAAATCTTTGGACAATTTTAAATGTTTGAGTGATTTATGTCTTTTTGTCCTCAATTTTCATTGGTTCATCACTTTGTTGAAAGAAATTAGGAATATTTAATTCAATTAATTAATTAAATTTAGCCATGTAAGGGTAATAGGTTCATTTTGATTTTTGATTAAAACAACTATACAATTAATTGATTAAAATCAATTATATAGTGTTTTTGGCCCTTTTAAGCTTCGATTTAATCATTTAACATCATTATTTAATAATTCCATTGTTTTAATTAATTTTGCTCAACTTTATTTAATTATGTCCATTTTTAATTGATTTGATCTATTTTGATGATTTAATGCATTTTATTGATTTTTGCAATTTAAAAAGCACTTGTCCAATTTTGCGTGTCTACAAATGCCCCTCTTTGAATTGATGTACGAAGAACATTGATTCAAAGATTCTTATGAGTCCTGATTGCTTTTTAGGTCCTGATTGCTGGTTCACTGATATGCCTCTGATACTAATTGATTGCTGCCTTTGATACGCTATGATATGGTTGCTGCCTCTGATAATGAAACAAATTTTTTTATGGTGCCCCACTGATTCCATGATGTTTGATTACAATTTCCATTTGATACCCTAATGCCCCCTCATAAATGAAACATATTGATTGCTTGATTTGAAAAATGTGATGAAATTGATTTATTTGGATCCAATAATTGATTGATTGACTCAATATGTTTTCATTTCTGAAAAACATTGATGATGTGCTGATTTTTGATAAATTGCCCCGGTTTGATTGATATGCTGATATAGAAAAACCATGATTGATAAAATGTTGTTGATTTTTTTGGATAAATGATTGAATGTCCAAGATAGCTAGGTTTGTTGTAGTTAAGTAAACAAGTGATTAGGATATCAGGATAATAGTACCAATGAATGTGATTTGTCAATCTGATAGGATAGTAAAACTAATATGGGATAACTGATAGGTAGGTCACTGGTAGGATACATCAATCAGTGTGAAAAATGATACAATTTGATACTGATGCTTTGTTCTCAGGACACAGAGACATGAACAAATGGTACCGGGTGTGATTGCTTGATACTTGATTCTGATAGGACTGATTGACTTAAAATGATTCACTGATATAGAATACTGATATGATTCCCTTGATTTGCAAAACATGCACATTTTCGTAAGTTATACATACAGTCCCTAGCTTCTTGGATATTTGATTTATGGTTCTTCCTTATTGTTGATTGTGTATCAGGTTGATGTTTTATTGATCAGGACTTAGATGTATCATTTTATCATTGATATTATTGTATCTTGATGTACTGATTGATTGGATCTTTGATGTGATGAACATTGATATGATGATATGGACTTTTCCTTGATACCCCTTTTTTTGATTGATCAAAATTGATAACTAAACCCCCTTTTCCCTTGGAAAAATAACTACAAACAAATGCAATTAATCTAACATGATAATGCAATGCAATGCAACCTAAGTGTCACCAGCTTTTAGCAAAGAAATGCCATGAGGATAAATTTTCATCATTGAGCGTTTTTGGGATTCGAAAGAAAGTACAACCATCACTGACCACATCATGATGATATGAATACCACTTTTTATCACTTTTGGTAACCTCGTTTTGAAACTAGTACAACCCTCACTAGTTGGATGACCAAACTATGGGAGTATGAATACCCTTTTCAATGGATTCAATGTTGCAATTGGATTTTGGTAAACAAACAAAGGTCAACCTTCCACCCTATACGAAAGTCCTTGATGGTTCTTTGGTGACCATGTCATTAGAAAAATTCACATACGTTGTTGGATCTCCCTCAAGACAGTCAGTCAAAGGCAAGAAAATATCATGTCTCTATCATCGCCAATCTAGTCGAAACATCATCGATTAGCTAAAAAGATGTGATAAAAGTCAATTCAATAAAAATTATCAAAAGAAAGCTTCAAGTGTTTTGCAATGTTTCATGATTTTCAAAAAAAGTATTTCCAAGCATTCTGATCGTTAAGGTGTTGTCAATTTTTAATCCTGAATAATAAAGTCAATGAAGGCTCATAGATCAAGTTGTAGGATCAAATACTTGGGCTTGTGAACAATGACATCCATCAAAGGTTCACCAAAAATCTCTCTTCTGAAGCTCTGATAAGTACCTCTCTGATGTTGTGACCGAAAATAACACTATTGAATCCATTTGAGTTTAATGCATTGCGTCATGTGAATTGATGTCTGTTTGTTGAAATCTGCTGATTAAGATCAAATGCCTCTGATTGGATAGGAAAAATGTTGGACTTGGGCAAACTTCCAAAATATTACAAAAGCTTGGTTTATGCAAGATGCAGCTCAAAGAACTTTATGCTTTCATTTTTACCATCTCTCAAACAAGATCCCATTGGTTTTCCCCCAATGTCTAGCAAGATATAGGACATGAATGATGGATTTGTGAGCTGATGGATTAGAGATGGAAGGCATGATGGATGAAGCATGCTAATGTGACCCGTAGGACCATCTCCTCAAGATTATCCAAGCTAAGTAAAAATCATATAGCAATGATATAGCATGTTTTTGGATAAGTCATGAAAGACAATGATGTAGTGCTAGATAGCCTATAGGATAACGATCTGCTATCATGAAAATGAGGGATCCAAAAGAAGTGGATAGGTCAAGAAGTTCTTGATAACAATTTTTATACTTTAAGTTCTTCATTTTGATCAAGACCAAGGGATCAATTTGGGTAAGATGTGGATAAGATAACACAATCAGGATAAAGAGGTGATGGAATCTATGAAGGGATGTTTTTGGGATTATGGAAAGACTGTCAAGGAATAATGAAGGTGAATTTGGGATAAGCAAGATCATGATAGGGTAACATGGATGCAATAAGTACATAAGCTGATGGAAAGGATAATGTATGTCAAGATACTTAATGCTCATGGATGTGTTCAACCTTGTCAAGATGAAAGGTGAGAGAGGAAATATGGATGAAACTTGCCCCTAAGTGTGGAATGAAAGGAGGAATTACACATGATGCCTGTTTACCAGGTTTTCATCATGGTATTTATTTCTCTTTACTTTTGCTACCCAGGTGCCTATTGCTAGGTTTTCACCAAGGCACTTTTTTTCATTTTTTCTTTTCTCTTTTTTTTTTCTCGTTTCTCTTTTTTTGTATTTTTTAATATTTTCCCAACTTCTGAATCTTTGGACAATGCTCCTCTGAAAGATATGCTATAATAAACCATGGGTATGACTACGATGCTCAAAGATATTGATAAGAGGGATGGAAGTGCGGAAAGTATGCATTGGAAAATGAATGTGAGGATAAGAAGAAGGTATGTTGTAGAGGGGAATGTTGGCAAGATCAACTTTGACACATGCTTTGAAGTGTGGTGGAATGATGGAGGAATGATAGATGATGGAGGTAAGGGTCTTTTTGAGGTAGTGGATTTTTGGTGATAGGAACCCAAATCAGACTTGGAAAGTGGAAGATGTTTGGAAGGAGATGGAATGGAAGCCTTTGGAAGCTTGAATGTCAATTTTGATGTTTCTTTTGTGTACAAGTCTTTCAAAAGTGACTTGGGAATCCACATAATCTTTGATTTTTCTTTCTTTTGAGATGCCTTTGAATGCATTTCTTCAATGAGGGATTTAGGAACCCACATTTTATTTTTTTCTTTTTGCTTGGTGGACCTTTGCAGCCTTTTGGATATTTCATTTTTCTTTTCATTCACATGTTGATTAGATGGGACATTGTGATTTTTATACCCACATGGATTCTTGGATTTATGATTTTTATGTTGCACATCCAAATTGCTTCCAAAAGACTTAGGAATTGTGGATGAATAGGAATAATATGGAGGGTTCACATGAATTGGTGTTTGGACATTCTTCAAGTATGTGTGCCTTAGTTGATCTTGATACATGGTAGGGTAAGTGAATGGATAGCTAGGGATGATAGGAATGATTGATGGAGGACTATATGGACCTAATATGGATGGAAGGGATGAAGACTTTTGTTTTGGGACATAGGAACCCAAAATAGATTTGGAGGATAGTGAAGGCATATGGTTGCGTTTGAATGGAGGAATATAAGGTGTGAAAGGGATATCAATATCTTTGGAAGGAGCTGCATTACCAAGGTTCTCATCTTTAAGATTTATCTTTATACCAATAGGCTCATGAGTAGCTTTGATAGGAACACATTTGATAGGATCAACTGGAGCTTGAAGGGATTTATTAGCATGCAAGTGATTTGGAAGAATGATGGTTTCTTGAGGTGAACATGGAGGAATATGATAAGGAAATGATGGGATACTTCGATCTTGACAAGGATTTTCGAATGGTGTAGAGAGGGTATTTTGCTCTTGATTTTCAATATGCTCATTGGAATTTGTGGAAGGAATATCTTGATCTTGCTTGGGAAGTGGATAAAATATGGAACTTGGAAGGGTACTTTGTTCTTGGAATGGAAGGATATCATCTTGGAAGACATGAAAGGATGCAAGGGGATCATCACAAGGTTCTATGGATATGGGACCTTCATCAACTATGGGAGGAGATTGTATATAATCTTGATCTTGATCTTTACTGATATTTGTTTCTTTACTCTTTGGATTATCCTCTTGACATGGAGCCACTTCTAAGGATGAGGTAGTTGCTTGGATATGTGTGGTGGATGTTTGGAAGAATGGTGTAGGATCCTCTTGAATAGGTATAATAGGCATTGAAGCACATGAAGCTTTGGGGTCCAAGATCTTTGAAGCATGGAAACAACCTACATCAAGATGTAAACTAGCTTGGGTTTCTTTTAGAGGTAGCCCTTGAGGGTAAACATAGTCAACTTGAAAAGTGTCATCATTAGGCTGACTCTTTGATGGAGGAATTTTGGATAGTTGTGGAGCTTTGAGAGATGAATGAAAGATGAAAGGAGTGCCATCTATGGGAGAAGCCTTGCTAGGTAGAGGTTCATGCATTAGATCTTGCTTGAGAGTGGTACCCTTTTCTTCATACTCTTTATTATCTTGATCACAAATAGATTCACCATGAAATTTCCCTTGATCCAAGATAGGTTTGTTTCTCTTAAACACTTCTTTTTGTGAGGAGGATGAAGATACAAATGGCCCATCATTATAAAGAAAAGGACACTTTGATCTTAATGATGGCTTTTTAGATGATGTCTCTTTTTGTTTTTCCTCATTCTCCCTCAAGGTTGATGTATCAAAATTATGAGGAAACTTAACTCCTACTTGAGCTAACTTCATGAAGTATGCTTCTTTATCCCTCTTCAAAATTAATTGCATTGTTTCCATAAATATGGGATCTTGGATTGCTTCTAAAACTTCTTCTTCAAATACTTCATCATTTTGATTCCAATGGACATTCTGATATGAGGAAAATGAAGATATGGATGGCCTATCATTATAAAGAAAAGGACACATTGATCTTAATGATGGCTTTTTAGATGATGTCTCTTTTTGTTTTTCCCCATTTTCCCACAAGGTTGATGTGTCAAAATCATGAGGAAGCTTAACTCCTGCTTGAGCTAACTTTATGAAATATGCCTCCTTATCCTTCTCCAAAACTAATTTCATTATTTCCATAAACATGGGATCTTGGATTGCTTCTAAAACTTCTTCTTTAGATACTTCATCATTTTTATTCCTATGGAGATCTTGATCTTGAATTTGATAATTATGCTCCATAATAGGTTTGATTTATTTCTCAAATAGACTCATCATGATAAATGTTTTTCAAGGAATATGATCTATTTGTAGCACTGATAAGGAATATCTCCACAAAGGGTGTCCGAAAATGATTTCTAAATTTTTCCAAACCCTCGGGAAATGTCCACTATTTTCCCTTCTTTGTTTTTGGGCATCACTAGCCTGAGTGTAGGCGTGACCAAAAATTTTGTAAGCGTGCACTGGTTTGTTGTTAGGTGACACACTGTAGGTTCTCAGGCGACACTTTGCTATTACTAAGCGGGTTTCCAGTTTTTACTAGGCATGTCTAAAATTTCTCTGAGCGTGACTTCAGTATGTCTATGCATGTTTAAGAAAGTCACAGGTGTGATTGAACCTCTGATAGGTAGGTTTTTTTTATGCACAGGTGACACTTCTCTGACTAGGGTCTAAGATTTTTGATTTTTAAAATGTTTAAGATCAGTCTTTTGGAATTTCTTTTTTTGAAAATAGAAAAACAATCATAACACACACATCACTTTGTCATCATGTCCCTAAAAACACTCTAATGTGTATATTTTCCAATGTTTTTCACAAGTATATCACAAGAAAGAATTCCAAACAGCCTACCTAAAGTCAAATTGGCTTGTAAACATGGCTCTACAAGGTGGCTTTGCTAATTTACGCAGGTTTTTTTATCAAGGATTCCATTCAAAATGTGTCTTAAATCTTCATCCCCCAAGTATGTTAAGGGGTTTCCCACATGCACCGAAGTATGATTTCATGCAATCTGTTAGGACTACTAGAGGAAATTCAAAAAATTTAAGAGCCTTTTGTCATGTACCCCATTAAGGATACACGCATTTTATTTTATAGTGGGTTGGATCCCCATAGCAAAAAGTGAGTGTGTCCCACTTTGGGCTGTCCCTCTCACCGGCCTTGCTAAGGCAAACTTGGGAGGTGAGCCCACTAAATCCTAGCATGTTCATGGAAAGTAAGAAATGAACTTAGTAGGACAAGTTTGGGAGTTTGATTCACTTAAAAATTGAAGAGCATATCCCTATTGCCTTTCTTCATTCCAATCACTCAAACACAATATAGTTCTTTCCCAATCTCTTAACAAGGAGATTCTTAAAATGGAAGTGTTTGGTTCATTTCCTATTTTTAATTAAGCTATGTTTGAAATTGAATGACACAATCTAATCAAGTGTAAGCTTGAATAGAGAAATACCTTTCCTTGTAGCTAGCATAAAGCTAGGGGCATTTTTGAAAGGTTTTTTTGACATTCTTTTACTCACCTTGGCAATAGATCCTTTCCATGTGCTTGTACTTCAACAAGTTAGTCAACACTAACAATCAAAGTGAGGGGAAACCAAAATCGAATTGAAAAAGCCAAGATTTATGCATGAACTTTAGACATCTTATTTACAAATTTTTGGAAGGAAAGCTTGATCTAAGGCTCAAAATTCCAATTCAAAGAGACAAACTTCTTTTTGTATGCTTCAACAATTTTAAGGTAGTGTTGAAATACCTAATTTTCTTCATCTTTTATTGTTGCAAGAACAACCTTGATGCGCTCAAAATTCTCCTTCTTAATCTTCTTTGCTAGAGCCTTTCCTTCTTTGTTAAATCTGCTTTCTGGCTTCTGTACTTTCCTATGGTTGCTCATTGACTGTCAAGTCATATAAATAGAAAGTTAGACAAATGATTTAATCAATTTAACAGTAAAAAAAGGCAATAGATAGTAGGCGACATTGTCCAACTAATACGCGTGACTGAAATGTTTTTACGCGTGACTGAAATGCTTGTACGTGTGATTGAAATGCTTGTACGCGTGACTGAAATGCTTGTATGTGTGACTGAAATGCTTGTACGTGTGACTAAAATTCTTGTACGCATGACTGAAATGCTTGTACGCATGACTGAAATGCTTGTACGCGTGACTGTTTTGATAAATTGCATAGCAAAGGCTGATGATAGGCGACAATGGATTGTAGCTACGCGACACTTCTTAACTCATAGGTGTGACTTTTCTAGGCAAAGGCAAGATAACTTTATCTCATAGGCATCAAGACAGAGATCATAAGTAGTAGTAAAATGACTGTAGGCATGAGTGAATCTCCTGTAAGCATGACTTTACCTGTTTCCTGCAAGAAATTCATGAAAAATAGAACATACAAGCATGCAAATTATAGTGCAAATGATGAAATGAGGCTTAGAGCCCCACGATGGGTGCCATTTGTGTGATGATGGATATCACCTTCATGAAATTAACATCTAATAGCATCAATTTAAAGAAAATACAATGCAAATCTAATTTAAAATGAAACTATAATCTAGAACATCTCATGGTTCTCTAGAAAGAAGTGGTAAATGAAGCTCTCAGCTTAAATCCTCACTAGTGACACTTCTAAAATGAGAAATTATGCTTCTATTATGCTTTTACAATGCTTCTATGATGATTCCATGCTTAATCTAGCTCAAATTGACAAACTACAATGATAATTGCTCTAAATTCTCTTAATTTGCTCTTAGAATGCACTCAAATGCCTATAGTAACAATGCTTTTGCAAATGAAGTTCTAAGATGGAAATGCTCTCCAAAATGCCTCATATTTATAGTAAATGTCCAAGGGTAGGGGGTGGAGTGAAGTAATCATGGTTATCCCTTGGTTGAGTCAAAAACTTTGCTTTGTTCATTAATGGGGGGACAAATGAGGGGACAAGCCTTTAAATGGTTTCAAATCTTTGGACAATTTTAAATGTTTGAGTGATTTATGTCTTTTTGTCCTCAATTTTCATTGGTTCATCACTTTGTTGAAAGAAATTAGGAATATTTAATTCAATTAATTAATTAAATTTAGCCATGTAAGGGTAATAGGTTCATTTTGATTTTTGATTAAAACAACTATACAATTAATTGATTAAAATCAATTATATAGTGTTTTTGGCCCTTTTAAGCTTCAATTTAATCATTTAACATCATTATTTAATAATTCCTTTGTTTTAATTAATTTTTCTCAACTTTATTTAATTATGTCCATTTTTAATTGATTTGATCCATTTTGATGATTTAATGCATTTTATTGATTTTTGCAATTTAAAAAGCACTTGTCCAATTTTGCGTGTCTACAGCTGCAACCAATTCCAAATCTGATTCATATAGACTATCATGGACACTAGGATAAAAAATATCTTGAACAATATTCTAAGGTTAAAGCATATAAGGTGAAATGACAACATAATAATCATTGCCAACAAGGCTATCAAAATTTATGCATATGTAACATAATTATTCAATAGTTTCCCACTTGAGAATGAATGTGTAATCACATCAACATCTATTCTTTAAATCATTTCATTTGAGTCATTATTGATGAACTACAACTGATTGAATACTTGAATGACTTGAAGATCAGTGATTAGAGATCACCGAGTTATTGAAATGATATGTAAGATAATTAAATCAGTCATTATGTTGTCATTGATGTCAACTATTTTTGACAATACTTATCATGTTGGTTGCAAACATCTAAACATCTAAAAGAGGAGAGAAAATATGAAGAACTGAGATATCTACATGGAGAAAGATGGATATGACAGATGAGGATAAGGAATACTTTGGGTAACTTATTGATGAGTCTATGACTTCATATTGTTGACTTGATTATGTTACATTAATCTATTATGAAGGAGGAAGCAAAATTGTACAAGGCAACGTGGTCAGTAAATGAAGCACTTCAATATGCACCAAGCCAGTGTAGTGTATACTGAGTGATAGTTTTAACTGAGCTTGTGTTTGCTGATGCATTTCTTTGTTAATCGAGTATGGATGAAAGTATTAAATGCTTAAGTTTAGCTGACATAAATTGATGAGCTGGAAATTGTTATGATTTTGAGATTGAGGATAAAGTTTGTTATGAGATCCATGACTGACAAAATTAAGAGAAGATCTAAAAGATGGAATTGAAACATGTTATTGACACATCTACCAAGGAAGGTTTAAGAGGCAAAATCAATGAAGGAGAATAAGAGGCAAAATCTGATGGAAGATATGAAAATGATTTATCTTTCTATATAAGAGATATGAGTTTCTTTATTGAAACATGCTGGAAGAAAGGAGACTATAGAGATTTCATGTGAATACAATTTCATGCATGCCTGATTAGATTGGTTGAAGAATATCCAAACTGCAGAACAATACCGAGCATTAGAGAGCTATTATCAAGTAAAAGTAAGTTGAGGAAGTGAATTGATATATTGATCAGAGGATTTGTATGGGCTTAGAATAGATCTGAACATCTACAAATTGAGTTGTATTGTAATCAAATCAACTACTATTTCAGTTTAACCATTATACAGAAAAATCTCTTAACCGAGTGGACTTAATCATCTTATGTTATGCCCCTATGTCATTCAAGGAATGTACATTGTTATCTAATTGACCCCATAGTGAATGCTGGTCAAAAGATAACTATTAGTCTTAAATCCTCTAACAAGGTCACACCTAACAGTGTGTTTGTAACCTTTAACAGGGTTGGCTTTTCACCAAGCTCACTTCAGAAGAGTGAAAATTATTTTGGGTTACCAGTCCCAGGTGGTTTTTCCCTTAACAGGGTTTCCACGTTAAATCATTGTGTTATGTGTTTTTGTGATGATTGTTTTATTGTCATACTTTACATACTACATATTTGATTTGGTCGGTAATCACAGTGAGTTAGTTAACTGGTAATCGGTAAAAGGCACAAATAATTTATTAATTTATGTTACTGAATTGCAGAATTTGTTGATATTGTTTAAAGTGTTACATCTTTGTATTTGGGACTGTAGGATAACTAATCTAACTAATTCACCCCCCTCTCAGTTATTCTAACAATTACCATTGCAATGCTTCCCCTGAATCTCTATTGTTATTGTATATTTATAACTTGAAATCTTCCTTGTTTCAATGTCAATCAAGCTTTGGATATGTGTTAGCGAGTCAAGGATGCTTGCATGTTTCTTTATTAATGGTCTAAGATTCAAGGGGTAACAAGTTCATACTTACTTTAGTAGTCACTTTTAGGCATACAAAATCTTTTTAGCTATCCATATGTATACATTTGGATAGGCACATAGGGTATGACTATTGTTTGAAATGTATGTTTGCTTCATTCATGAGTATTCCACCATTACGTGACTCATACATACATTAGGAAAATATTTACCAGAAGTTTGAAATGTAGTAAAACTTGGGGAAGCAAATTGATTTCCATTTTAAGGATTGTTTACAATCTCAGGTTTTCTTTGTTCAACTACACATAAATCTTTATGAGAATCCATAGTTTTAGAAATATTAAATTTTATTAGTCCATACTTAATCATCCCTTTAATGTTCATTGCCATCTATAAAATGTGATGAAAACTTTGGGGCTCTTTATTTCTCAATATGTAGTTCATTTTCTTGTCAAATGTACCCAAATACAAAAGTAATGCAATTACATCATTAGGTATACAATTCTCCAGAATTATCTTTAATGCTTTCATGAATATGAGGTTGAATTTTAGAACCAACTATTCTCCTTCAATGGGGATATAAATAAAATCACTGAAAACTAAAATCTCTGAGTGTCTTTCACCAAATTGCTAATCAAATGCTAATTGAAACTCCTCCTAAGTACTAAGAGAATGTGGAAGCAAGTTTAAGAACCATTCCCTAGCATCATCCTTTACGAATTGCACAAACAATCTTATGATTACATCCTCGTGATCTATTTCATAATCATCCATTAGATCATTAAATCTATAAACACGTTTTAATGTTGATTCATGTTTACTACCACTAAATCTTGGTACCTCTTCTCTAACTATTGGTAGTATTTCATTTGGAAAACCATAAATTCCAATGAAGTATATGTCTTTATATCTCTCAATACTAAAGTTACTTCTCTGAACACATTGTTGAGGCTAATTAGAAAATATGGTTGCACTAGGAACCATATTTGGATGCACATGATGTTGATACATCTTGAAACTTATGCTCTTTCAAATTTTATTTTACAACATGAGATCCTCAAATTACATAAAACATGACCTATTACAATAAATGCTAAGATCTCTTTTCAGTGGGCCTGAATTTGTGAAACATACACACTTCTTTTCATAATACAAAGAATGAAAATAATGATGGAGAAGTACATGAAATATAATAGTAATATTTCCATATCTTAGTGCTCAAATCACTTGGAGGGAATATTTGACATCTTTCATTTTCATAACCTACTATCAAACATAACATTATTCTATTGAGAATTATGAGAATGTTTAGAAAGATTACAATAGCTATTATATCATCTTATTTTAACTAAAATTATTGTGGATCTATAAATTTCCTCACATCTCCATATGGTTCTTCATTTAGAGTTTCCACCTCCTTCTAGAGGAAAGATCTATAAAAAGTAGAGAGCTATTTAAAGCATCAATTCATTTTAGGTTCTTCATCAACAAAAGAATCACACAAATCCTTTTCACACACATCACTACAAAACTAGTTCTAGGATGAAAACATAAGATTTGAAATAAATTTTTAGATTCTAAATATTTCTTAACTTTTAATTTCAATGAATTTAGAATGGAATCCCTATTAGAGTCACTAGTTTATAGAGATAAAAACTTTAAACTTATCAATGAAGTTACTAGAACGTCAATTGGAGGAACCAACACCTTGTTTATTCTATGACATACTATTTTTCCGACTACCAAACTACTTTATGTGGTCAGCTTATAGTTGTAGTTTCTCAACTTCATTTACAAAGAAGTTTTATCTCCCTCTCTACCCATATGTTATTTTTTATATATATGAAGTAGTCTATTATCATCAATATCAACCTATAATATGATTTTTGCAGATATAGAGCATTGATGATATGGTTATTGCAAATATGAAGCATTGGCGATATGATTTGTACAAGTGGTAGTATATTTTTTCTTATATTAACTTATGTATATATGTCATGAATGCTTATGGTTGGATATCCAAATGTGCTGACAATTGGTGCAGGAGCACCTAGGTCAATCTCCTAAGTTTTGTTTTTGATTGTGTCTTGTACTGACTTAGCCAAGTCAAGAATGTGTGGAAGACCTTAGGAGGTCTAGTGTGTGTGTTTCTAGGAGTTCGAGATGAGGCTTATTCCTATCTAGTAGTTTTGGTTATGATAGTCTTAGTGTGGTTTTTAATGTGTTTTGGAGTTTAAGCTTAGGAATTTGGGTAAAACACCCCCACTTACATTGAAAAGTTAGTAAAAAATCCTAGACTGGATTTCATCATTATTTTATATCATTGAATGAAGCTTTGAGGTGTTTGCAGGAAGCTAGATGACAACATGTAAAAGTTGTCAAAATGTTGTCAATGCAACATTTGCAACTTTTCAAAGTTGCTTGACAACTTTGTCTCCACAAAGATGTTAATCTCTATTGAGCATTTAAGGTTGTCATTAGTATCAAAGGACAATAAACAGGTTGATCGGTTACTTATATTGAGACAATCGATAACTAGAAGTAAGACAGAGTAGTCAGTAAAATACTTTACACTGAGCATCACACAGTTAACCGAGCGCCAATGACATCGACACTGACGGTCAGTAAACACCGAGTAGATTATACAGTGTTTACCGATGATCATAGAAAATGGCATAGTAATAAGAAATGACACATTATTCTATGCAAATGGTTACAACAGATCGTAAAATGGTTTACCAAGATTGAGGAGCATGTATTGTAAAAGATATTCATTAAATGCAATGATTATCTTATTTGTATTAGTTGATCTAGGTTATTTTGCACCGTAGATCTTAGGGTTATGATTATTTTTGTAACCTAATTTTTGCTAAGGTGGCAAAATAGAACACTATATATTGTATATGTTCACACCATTTTATGTTGTTGTTGAATTGACATATATGAATCACAGAGCACTTGAAGAAATTGCCTATCTTCAAGACAATTAGTTTACCGAGTAGAATAGAACACAGAGGATATCAGTTTGAGCAGAATTAGTCAAGGCTACCGAGAAAAACAAAGTAGAGAATCATCACAGTTAAGGTGATATTTTGATGAGCACTTATAGATCTATTTCAGATAATTGAGTTGTCAACTAGCAGACATTTACCTATTACTTTTTGACAATTGTGATAGAGTTTGGTATAAATCTCTTAATAGAGTAGACTTAACAGTCTTTGTATAAATCTCTTAACCGAGTACACACTTCATTTAGTGTTGTTAAATCCTATAACTAGGTAGATCTAGCTGATCTAATATGTTACTCCTAACAGGGTAAGATCACTAGAAGTGATCAAAACTTGTAGCCTTAATAGGCAAACCTTTTCTATCTGCAGTAGTGAAGAATTTGTGGGTGTCATCCCCACCATATTTTTTACCTTCTAACAAGGGTTTCTGCGTTACCAAAATACTTGTGTTATGTGATTGTCATATTGATTTCATATTGTTTACTTTCTAAAGTTAACTAGATGATTGATTTATGCAATTATGTTCAAGTTATTTTGATCGGTTATTATAGTATTCAATTATAGATTAGAAAGGTCTTACAAGTTAAGTTTTGAGGTCACTGATTCACCCCTCCCCTCTCAGTACCTATCTTTCCTAATTCCAACAATTGGTATCAGAGCCTCGGTTCTCTTGTTGAACAGTTTAACCACTGAAGGGAAAAGATCTAAGTCATGGAGAGATACAAGATTGACAAGACTATTGAGAATCATAAGATACAAATGCAGATGTTTGTGGAATAATATAAACAAGCCAAGGAAGAACTGAAGAAATTACTAGTTGAAAGGAAGAATCTTGCAATTTAGCTGAATGAAATAAGTTATCATGAAGAACCTATTGATGACATATTTGATCATATTGGATCAAGCTCTGGAAGCATCTCTGATGGATTTGAAAGCATAATCTCTGAGTTATCTGAAAATAATCAGCATCTATCTGAGCAAGTGAAAGCACTTCAAATCGGTCATGAATCTCAAATGGTGAGAATGGTGGAAATCATGAACAATGGTAGACAAGCTGAACAAGATCAGAATATGGCTATTGAAGACTGAAGATTAATGATAGAACAACTTCAAGCAAAAGAAAGTGAAATAAAGAGACTCACTGATCATCACTTTCAAGTATCGAATTAGATGATGACAGTTAATCAAGAAATGATCCGAGTAAATGGAGAATTATCAAGAAGACTTGAAGATGTTGCAATACTCAGAGAAGACAATGAAAAAATGAGAAATAAAATAAAGACACAAAAGTAACACAATGAAATGATGAAGATAGCTGAGGACAGTTCTAAAAAGATTGATGATTTTTTGACTAATCAGAGGAGATTTGGAAGCAGAGCCGGTATAGGCTACACCAGTGAAGGAGAATCATCACAACAAGCTGAAGAAGTCAACAATAATCAAAGTCAAAAACCTAAAGTGTTGACATGCTATCATTGTGGAAAAACAAGACATACATCTAATGTGTGCAAAAGCAAAGCACAAGGTAAACCTCCTATTATTCCCAAATTCAATGGATATTGTTATTACTGTGGTAAGTTTGGACATCCAACTTATGAATGCAAAGCAAAGAAGAATGACATTGCTAATAATACCATTGAGGAGAAAGTATTCTATACTTGTAATAAGCATGGACACACTGCAAGGGAGTGCAAGGCAAAAATGAAACAAGTCTAGACACCTAAAGAAAAACTACAACGAAAGCCATATCAACCGAAGAGACAAGGTAACTCATATGTTTGGGATTATAATACATGGACTAGTTGTACTGCATGTGGTCGGTATGGACATATTGCCGAAAACTATTTTAGAAAGAGTCGGATTGGACAATCAAGAAACTGGACAAATGCAAGAATGGCATGTTTGCACTGTCACAAGGTCGGTCATGTAAGCAAGAACTATAGAGACCGAGCACTAGATGAAAACCACATATTTGAAAGTGGATATAACATTGCAAATATTATGAAGTTAAGGAATACAATGTGGAAGAAGGCATCTAATGAGAATGCTGAGTCTAGCAACACTGTCGGTGAAACCTCGTCCACTGGATTGGGTGACATCGGTACCTCCACTTAATATGACAAAGGTATGTATGGAATTGACATTTTAAATGATCACATTTTTCATACAGTTCCTTATATATGATGTACAAATACCAAATCTGCATGAATAAAGATGCACTATGGTTTACATGTTATAAGTTTACAAATGTCATATAGTCGGTAAAAGAAGAAAAGTGAGTTGGTTACCCATCGGTAATCACTATACAAGGTTAACCGACAACAGAGAAAACTGATGAAGAAATTCTATGTTAACTAAGCAAAAGAAATTATAGACATTAACGAGCTGACAGCCATTTCATACCAAAAGTTAGGTCACACATTTAATGCATCAAAGTTTGAGCGAGAATATCAAAAAACCCTATATATACGCGGAAATAGAGTTCATTGTTACATTGCGATTTTGAAGAAAGGAGATTTTATAGAGAAGAGTTTGAGCTAAATATTTTTAGAATAGATTCAAAGCTACTAGATCAAATTGACGACAATTCTTTGATGATAATGAGTAAGTCCATTTGCCTACTGAACACTAGTTATCTATTGTTTGCCAAAATCCTAGAAACAATTTATGGCATCGACATCAATAGCAAGCAAATCACAGAACATTAAGGAGGAAGTAGAACTTATTGTTAGGGCACATTTCACCGAGGAGAAATTCAAACCTCATCCCAAGGTTGCAGCACAAACAGATGATATGGGCACATTTTCTAGTATTCCTAATAAGGTTTTGTTAACAGAAGACGTTAGGGCTTACATTCACTGCAAGATCGGTGAAGTATGTGATTTTGAGACCGTAGCAGCCTATCAACAAATCTGTAGACCAGATGGTAAGATCAAATCTGAATACAAGAATATTGAAGAATCAGGGATATGGAGTTTCACATACTTCCCGCAATCATTTCACAATGACTAGATAAGAATTGTGCTGAGCAGATTTCATGATGGTAAATTTTGGCTAGATAAACCTGTTGAGGTCACAAAGAAGATTATTAGTAGGGTAACTGGGTACCCTACAACTGACAAAGCCAAAGCCTTTCAAAGTTCATCTCATCTCGACGTAGAAAAGAACACTAGAGATGAATGGGACGGTAGGGCACTGAAGATTTCAACTATCAAAGATCCAGTGGTAAAATTCGCAGCTCATGTCATCAGGTACAAGATATTCCAATCTAGCAAACCAAATAGTGTACCCTGCCATGCCGTGGACATGGCTTACAAAATTATGAAGAAAGATCACCAGGTTGATCTTGCCGAGCTACTACTACACCAATTGCATGACAACATGAAGACAATAAAAGCAAAGAAGTCCAATACATGTAAGTACGGATCACTGCTTGTCTGTACATTCCTCTATTTGCAAAAATATGTACTGGGTATTGGAAAAGTAAACTGGCAATCAGACAAACTAATAATTGCTCAAATCGGTGAAATGATGAGAAGTCTAGGAGACAATCTGAACAAGGAGTTCAATGCATATTTCAAGGAATTTCAAACAAGAATGCAACAAAGAAGCAGAATTCCAAAGGAATTAGTAAGTAAATTTGAAGATGACATATGCTTTGTGGTAAGCACAAACCATTCAATGATAAAGGCAGTAGAACCGAGAACAAAATGGCTAGCACCAATGGGTTATGAAATGAATCATGTTTTCGCTTTGAAATCTATAAATGCATTGCTAGCATTACCGATAGACATCACTGCCAGTAGGTTTGGAGTATATGAGGAAGCCAAGTCCAGAATCACAATGAACATTGAGATCAGTAAAATGTCAAGAAGGGAAAAGAAAATGAAAAAGGATCTCTTAGCAAGATATGGAACTACATCTAACTTACCTAAGGAGTCACCGATTGATGAAGCAACTGAAGGTCAGTTACAGTTGGCTGACAAGCCCTATGACAATGAGGAGACCGAGTCAGATAAAGAAAAGGATCACACACCAGATCCTCCCACCAATGATGAAGAAGAAATTCAACTACCCACCAATGATGAACAAGATATACAACCACAAGAACCTAAAAGGATGAAGACCCATTCATCAACTACTGTACAATCCACCAAACAAGAAGAAGTTGTAAAAGTTGCAAAAGGAAGGGCAGCTACACCGACAAAGAAATACATCAAGAGAAAGAACAAGAAGGTAGCTGAACCACCTAAGAAAAAGAGGAAATACATAAGGAGTAAGGAAGATATAGAGGAGACTGACATTGAAAATGACCTTGATCAATTCAAGCTAGTTCATAATAGGGAAAGTACTATAGAAGAAATTATTGAAGATATAATTGAGAATGGAAATCTTAATGATCCAGGCATAGGCAAATTTAACATGTCAATTAAGGACAAAACAAAGATCGAACATGCTATCGTCCAAATGATGATAAAATTCAAAAGAGTACCGATGGAATTTACATGTCAATTGCCGAAGGAACTTGATGATAACATAAGTGAAAGATGGGCTACTGCACTTGAAACAGAGAAAAGGAAAAGAGAACAGTCACTAGGTCGTGCAACCACACACTTTAGCTATGCTGTAGTAAGTGAATACATGACAAGGTATCAGCCTAGATTTTCAATCAAGAATAGAGCTATGTAGATCATGGATGAGAATGTAGATGATATGGATGTCGTATGTGACTCTCTATGGACATCAATTTTGAAAGCAGAAGAGAAAGATGAACAGGAAGCATTCCTGAAACTATCTAAAAAGAGACACAGTTCAAAAGGTAAAAGTATTTTCATTGATGATAATAAAGGAAAGAAAATAGAAGACACTGGTATATCAGTTACCAAGGTAATTGATATCACCAAACAAAAGGAAGAAATCAAAATTTCACAGGATGCACCGGATCAAGTCAAGATCCACTTGCAAAAGAAAACCAATGATGATGCACTCATTGAGGACATCACTAACGGTGATCCTGATGATAAGGATGATGAAGATGTAATAATTACACAATACAAAGATGAAGCATTAAACACTGACAATGTGTGTACATCTCTACCGAGTGAACTACCTATACTTGTAGAGGCAGTTGAAATCATTTCACAAGTACAACCTGATGTATCTCATCCTGAGCCAACCAAAGATAAAACTGAGATTCAAGCACCCGAGCAACCTGCAGCTGCAAATGAGCCTAAAAAACTAGAGGCACAGTCTATAGAACCAAAGGAACCTGAAGAAACCAAGTCAACCGAGGTGAACCCACCTGACACTACAACTGAGACTCCCACTCAATCTACTGAGGAGTAGAAGAAGGATGATATAGTGTCAACTGGTAAGGATACTCCGAGGAGTGAAGAAAAATCTATTGTCGTAAGTGAGAAGAAGTCACCTCTTGCCCCAAAGAAAAAGAAGAAGAAAGCCAAAGGGCCAATCACCATTGATGAAGTTATCATTATACTCGAATGTGACTTGAGAACCCTAAGCCCCGAGGAACTTGTTGGGTATCCTAAAATTTTTCGAGGTTTGAAGTCAAATTCATGGTTTAGGTCTCCATGCCAGTGTTTTTCCTGGACTAGGGTTTGTAAAGTGTCGTGAAAATGGTCTTGACATGTTCAGGAAAACCCTTACCCTAGGTTTTGTCTTCCAAAATGTTTCCTTTCATTTCCAAACTTCATGTGGCTTTCTTGTTTCTTTTTTCTTGGTTACCTTTAAATCACTTAAGTTGCTATTTGTGCACATGTGTATTTGCCCTTAGTGTTCGCTGAATCGGGAAATGTATTATCAAAGGTCAAAACCACTTAGCGATTCGGCGAATGAGTCATGTTCATGTTCATTATTAATATCAGTCGCCAGTTCTCTAGATCCTCCAGCGGTTATCCCAAACATCCAGCGAATTGGCGAATGCTTTAAAGCCAAGCATCTAACCCTTTGTTCGCTAAGTCTCCAAGTGTTTCGGCGGTTTCATTTTCTTTTCCGAGAACTAGCGAATGGCGGTTATCTCCAGTTCTCGCAATACTTGGCGGTCTTTTGAAGCAATCTAGCGATTCAGCGAATGCTCTTTGTTCGCTTGTTCTCAGAATCTGGCGGTCAAGGGTTGTGATATTCAGAGAATTAGCGAATACCGTGGATTGCTTTCAAGATTAACGACCCTATTTTAATCTCAAGATATCTGTGGGTCCTGCATATTTGATCTGGCGAATGAGCGACTAAATGAAAATAATGCTATCCTCTAAATTTGGCGGTTCTGATGGTTTGCCTAAAAGGTTTTCAGCGGAGATAAGTTTTCTTTGTTCGTTGATTCTCGGAATAAGTTGGTGATATGCCAAACCATTCAGCGATTCAGCGAAGCCTTTGGTCGCTAGTTCTCTTAATAAAAAGGTAAAGGTTAAAGAAATCTGGCGAATAAGCGAATCAATGGATGATAAGTTGTAAGGCTTCAGTCGCTTATTCTCGAAATGAAATTGTCACTGATATAGAGTATTTGGAGAACTAGCGAATGGCTTTGTTCGCTGATTCTCGGAATAAAATGGTCAAGGGTTTTGTTATTCAGAGAACTAGCGATAGCCATCGATTAATGAAGATCAACGGTCAATCTGGAATCCTGGTATAAAGTGATGATAAAGTTAAATGATTTAGCGACTCAGCGAAGGCGGTGTTCGCCAGTTCTCCAGACAATCAAGCGGTTAAGTATATCTCTCAGCGAATGCGCGAACCCTTTGTTCACTAGATCTCCAGGAAAATTGACCGTCAGTCATAACATTAAGAGAATGGGAGATGGTTTTATTCGCTAGTTCGCCAAATGGTAATTGCAGGTTAACTGTGTAAGTGGGAACCCTTTGTTCGCTGATTCGCGAAATGCTTGGATGGTTAAGGATAGGATTCTGAGAACCCACGAAGCTATCAGTCGCTAGTTCTCCAGATGTGAACAAGGGTCAAACAAAGATTCAGAGAACTAGCGAAGCCAGTAGTCGCCAGTTCTCCGGTTGATAGCTAGGGTTAGCATTCTATTCAGCGATTAAGAGAAGCCATCAGTCGCTGGTTCGCTAAATGAGCTCAGATGAAAAAGGTCATAAAGGAAAAAGAAAAAAGGACCGTTGCCACATAGATAAAGTACTTTGTTGATATGGACATAAAACCAGTAAGCCATCAAATCAGCTTCAAGAAGAAAGATTGCATGACGCAAACAATTTAAAAGTACAGAATCCTGATCATTCCCTCTTCACCTTGTTTTCAAGTAGTTTAATCTATTTGTCAACATCCGGACATGGCGAGCTCAAAATTTGAAATCTGGGGGTACATGAAATTGAATATGGGATCCATTAAGGAGATTTGCATTAACTGTGGTAGTTGCACACCTTGGATTCATATCGATAAATAAGTTGAAGCTCGTTGTTTATTTGTTCAAGTTTCAGTCATTGAGAGTTTCTGTCTGTCCAGAGCATTTCCGAGCATAAAAGCATTTGAGATACAAAAAATTGAAGGTGTTCCTGTAGCAAAGATGAGTCAACCTGAGAAGAGTGCAGCGTCTTCCAGTGGTGAAGCCAAGTCCAAAGCTGGTGAGGACAAGAATAAGCCTAATTTTTCAGATGAATTCCTGAAACTGTTGCCGGGCTCCAGTCAGAACAAGAGGGCTGCTGATGACGTGTTTCAAGATCTTTTGGAACGGTGTAGAGACCCAATCACTCCGAAATTCACAGGTTACACCATTTTCAATTTCTTTTACGGCAATAGAAATAAGCATGTTCCTGTATGTAATGGTTGGGTGCTAGGACTAGGAAAAATGGTTGTCCCTGACGTTTTCCTAGATATTGATTTAATTGTTGCCCTAGCCAGAAGATATGACCCTATCTCAAGGACAATCAGAAAAGAAGACCAATCACCCTTAGTTACTCTTGATAGGGGATCCTTTATGAAAGCTTTTGGTCTTTACACGTCCTTTTCCACTGAGATTGATTTGAACAAAGAAAAGGCAAGATACAGAAGCAATGTAGGGTCAGTAAAAGACCAATTGGTTAAGCATATGCCAAAACAGGACAAATATATAGCCCCCCTTCCTGCTAACATGAATGCCCCATACCAGTTCAAATCCCTTCATCATTATATGAGATATACTTGTTATGCATTATGTAGAGTTTAGGGAATGGATGGGAATGCAGAATTTTTACCAGCTGACTTGCTGATGATCATCCTGGATATTCAAAATCCTTTGGTAAACACTGATTATGATTACATCCAGTATGTGATTGATAGGATGCATCAGGGGCTAATGTCTGTCCAGGAAAGTAAAATCCCTATTGAGTTCATGCAATATTCTCTATTAATGCATTTGATTCTATTTTTCAACATCAACAGTTTTGATGCAAACATGTTGAAACCAAGGTTCAGTTTCAAGGATCAGCACAACCCAGTGCAGTTGTGGGTGAGAATATGGAATTCTACATCTAATGAGGCAGATTTTTGTGTTTTTCAGAATTTCATTGTTTATCCTATTATCAGGATGTTGGGTATAAATGTCACTAGGTTATCTCCTAGAGTCCTCAGGCTTTTAAGACCACTGCAGTATGTGGATAAGTGGGATGGAAATCACAATTGGGGTGATTTCTACTTGGGAGATAATTCCACAATTATCAGAGTTTATGGCTGTCCCCAACCCCCACATTTATTACCAAAGTATGTGCCTCCGAGGTTGGCTTGTTTGGAATTTGTTTGGCAGCTTATGTGTACAGATAAAGAGCTCCTGGCCCCTCACAGAAAGGGTACATTCACACCTAGGCAATTCAAGGTAGGTGATTTCCTGATAGGAAAGAGGGCTTTTCCTCAAATCAGTGCTTGGCTACAACAATTCAAAATGGTTACTGGTGCTTGTAGGCACATAGATCCTGAGGATTTCATCAAGACTGCCAGGATGACTTACATCCCAAACATTGGTGTGATTAAAGAGCATGAAGGTCTGGATGAAGAAGATGTGATCAAAAACATCTTAGATGAAGATGAAGTTAAAAGGAGATGGTACAGATTTTTTGATTTAGTAGATTTGTCCAACCAGTTGAAGGCATCTCAGATTCCTTTTGAGGGTTTTTTCCCTGATCTTCCTTATTTGAAGAGGATTGATGGGATGATTGAAAAGTATGACACCTTGGCAAATCAATTGGAAGGCTTGATTGATCAGAATGAGCCAGAGAAGAAGAAGAAGAGAGATTATTCATCTTCTGATGAGGAAGAATTCACTGATGAGTCACAAGAAGAAGATAGTCCTCCACAGGTTGAGAGACCACCAGTTGTTGATCTTACTCAAGATCAACCAGAAATGCAGGATATCTCAGAGCCACCATTGAAGAGATAGAGGCTTGAGGAAGGTGAACCTTCAAGGCATGTGAGGCAAAGAAGGGAAATTGACAGAGCATCTGCTCTTGTACCAAGTGATAGGCCCTATCATCATCAATTGAGGAAAGCAATAAGAGCAGGCAAGAAGATAGCCACTGAGCAAGAAGACAGAGAAAAATCCTTATGGTTAGAGAAGGATATCAGAGAAGTCTATCAAGAGGAATTCTTGAGTGATGATCAGTTCATTAAGACTGATGAGTTCAAGAGTTTTCTCATTTGGAACAAGCAGCAAGAAGTGAAGAAAACTCTGCCTGAAGGTATGGAGCCAAGTGAAGAAACTTTGAGAGCTCTTGCTTCATATGATCCTAGCCTTGATCCCATCACAGTGGATGAAGCCAGAGATTTGGTTAAGTCAAGTGGAATGTTGTTAACCCCAGGATGGGATCTGACTTCTGCATTCCTCATTGATCAACTGAGAAAGCAACCAGAGGGTAGCCTCTCATATGAAGTTCACATTGGTGACATGATTAGAGGAAGTGGCTATGACCCTAAGTCCCAGGCTGTTGCAATGTGGTCCATGGCTCCCAAAACTCAGAAGCCATCTCTATTGAGTATAGAGGATAAGATGGAGGGGAATAAGATTATATGGACGGTACAAAATACAACAGACCTTGAGGTCTCCAAGGCAGTAACTCATTGGGCTAATCTAAATGAAGCCAAGACAGCTCAGTTGTCAGAAAGATATGCCAAATTGTTTGAGAGTTCAAGCATGGTAGCCAAGGATAGAGATCTGAAAATGATGAGGATCAAACAGTTGGAAGATGAGCTGGCAGAAATAAATGCCAAACTTGAGGAAGCCTCAAAAATAATTCCTCCTCCTTTGCAAGTTGAGGTACCTGTTCAGGTAAATTTGGAGGCAATTGAGGGACCTGCTGAAGATTTGGAAAAGGTAAAATTGGATGCATCCCTGGACACTATAGCCAAAATAGTGCAGTACAGGCGGGACAAAATAAAGGACAGGATGGATGCAGTTCATAAATCAGTCAGCCTGTTACATCAGACCAATCAAAAGGTGAATGACTATTTGGCCACCTTGGAACCACTCTATAGTATTTGGTCTGGGAGGAATTTATTGTTTGATAAGCTTGACAGTTTACAAGAACACAGGCCTGATATCCCAAACGTAGTAACTGATGTGTTTGAAAGGATTGGCCTGATAAGTGCAGCGTCAAAGTTTTTTAAAGGAAAATCAAACCAAATAAAGGCTAAGTTAGCCATGTTTGATAAAGATTACAGCAAGTATCTGCCCCCAGTATATGATGACAATGGAAATGTGGTTAAGCTGGAAGATTGGAAGCTGTCAATGGGTCAATTGGTCATCAATCAAGATGCCTTCCTAAAAGACAATAAGGCTTTGGACGTAGAAGGAACTAACAATATAATTGATAGTTTATTCAAAGTTGAAAGTGATTGTATCAAGTTTATATCAGAAGTTAAAAATGTAACTGATTCTACATGGGAACGGCAAGTCAACTTGTTACAGGAGCTGCAGAGCTACAATTGGCCATCTGATGATGATGTGGCAGCTTGGGAAAAGCTAATCACAAAGAAGAAGAAGAAACTGGTCATCCAGCTGACGGAGGAGGAAGAAGAATAGATCGCACTTGGCACCTGATCCAGAATTTGAGGGAGAGCGTGTTCAAACAGAGAATGATGTAAGTTAGCCTGTAATGGCGGTCATCATTCATATGACAAACTTGGTAACTGCTCTGAAAATATCTACAAACAAAGGTGCCAGCTGCGGAAGTCGTTCAGAACTGAAAATACGCCTTGCTGTCTTTGATTAAATATCTTTCTGTTTGTATTTTCTTTTGTTTTCTAGCGCAATTTTCTATCAGCCATCCAAAGCTTGTTGCATCCTTTCGAGGATTCCAGGATGGTTGATTAGTATAAGTAGTCTGTTCCTATTGTTGATCGAGGTTGGAAAATATTTTGTAAAGGAGAGGTCTGAAATATAGAACCTGATTTTCTGTGAAATCAAGGAAAATTGTACGAATGCATTTTATCAATTAATACAAATACACTGGAGTTCTGTTATTACAATCTGATTGTCTTTGCGTGTGGAATGTTTTAGTTTCTTTATGCATTTAAATTGTAAGACAGTTTAAATACATCTTTCACAAGGTGAATGTAGGGGGTAAGCTTAAGTATCTTTCAAGGAAAGAGTAAAATCTTAGGGGAGGTCTCTGGGAATTGAATATCTATATGTAGATTTGATGACAGGTTTAGGAATGGAAACAATGATATGTTAGGCATGTTATTGGAGTTTCATTGTATTCGTTTTAATAGATATATGTGAAGGTAGAGTTCGACTCTGATGCCCAGCGGATAAGGGACTGGTTTTAAGATCCACTTACATTCGTTTACCATCCAAATATATAATTGATTGACATTTTACTTTATATGCATAATTTCCAGACTTGAGTCATATTATGACAAGTTCATAAATATGTATTTCAGTGCTTTGTAGAAGCAATAAACGAGGTTAACCCTTCCCTGAGTTTAACTCTAAAAGGAAGAAGGATGAATATCCTTAAGCCATTATATCGTGTTGCTATTTTTATAGTCTATATCATGATGTTGTGTATCAGGATGATTTGGGCTATACTCAGAGTTTTAGCAACTTATTGATTCGGATTTTGAAAGCAGTAATAGAACAGTGAAAGAGCTAATTCTCAATTCATAGCTCAGCTGAACGTCGAATTGATAGAGGTACACCCGCCTGAGTATGTATTACTCGAAGTGAAGAAGGTTTTAACCTTAACACCTTAGTAGTTTGTAACTTGCTAGGTTACAACCATTGGGATTATTTGAGTATTTGATTAATCTGCAGGTTCAAACACTAACAAAATTGGCGACTCTACTGGGGATTTATTTTGATAGCCTGCAATAGGTTAGTGCAAATCTTGTCTATTGTATGTTTGTAGACCAGTAAAAGTATTTTTTTTCATTCCCGCTTGAGTAGTGGGTGGCGACTCTAAAGAAATCTGTGTTACCAGTTGCTGTCATTTGCAAAATTTAGTAAACATTGTTGTCATTTACAATGAGTCGACCAAGGAACACTAGGTCGTATTATAGGGATCATCCAGAAGATAATATAGGGGATGAACTCCACACACCAAGCAGAAAGCAATGGTCTAGGAGAGGCCAAAATAATGCTAGTTCCCAGGCTCATTCTCGAGAAAGATTTCGTGTCCCACTTCCTCATGAAACTTCTTCGTCTTCTAGCGATCCTGAGCATGTCAAAAGGGTCGCACCAGAGGTCTATATGCAGAAAGAAGTAGTCACAGAAGTAGGTTTTTTCCCTGCTAGAGAAACCCTTGAACAACCTGATGAAACCTCTACCGCTGAAACAGCTTCTTATGATTCCGAGAAGTTAAGAGAGGAAGTGATTGCTTTGAGAGAAAAGGAACGTGAGCAATTAGCAGAAATTGCTAATAGAACGAAGATAAGGGAACAACAGCTTCGTGAATTGCTTCTGGAAAGGGAAGAACTCCTCAAAAGAACCAGGAGAAATGAGACCCATGTGAGTGATCTAAACCAGGATGTACAAGGTTTGGATAAAGAATTGTTTGGTGATATGCAAGCTTTGAGAAAGCAAGCTCAGGATACCAGGCCCAAACAAAGTGAATTTGAGGGAACAGGTCATGTCTTAAGACAACTAAATCCCTCTGAAATCAAAATAAACAAGGAGATTAAAATTGCTCCCAAGGAAATCCCTGATAAGGGAAAACAAAAGGTGGTGGGTGTTGCTATAAATGAACCGAAGAAGGTTGTGCCCATTCCTAATGTGCCTACTCAAGCTAGTGCAGATTTAGACAGGGCTAGGAAAGCAAAGGAGGATTTGGCTATGCAACTTGAGAAACTTGAGTTGGAGGCTGCTGCAGATGAAATGAAGAGGAAGATTGCCTTTCTACATGCTAACATGAATACATCTGCTAGTAGTTCTGTCCCTGTTACCATAGGAACAACTTCATCTAGTCAGCCTAACATTGCAATTCCAAATACTCAAGCCTTTCATTCTGGACAATTTCCTAGTCAAGTTCCCTTGGTTTCTCAGGGTACAGTGGGAACTATACCTTGTCAAAATGTTGCAATTACCCCTTCAAATCAGCCAACTATCCAAAGATGACCAGTTCATTTGGATAGATATAGGCCCTTGTTTTTTGATGGTATTCCTGGCCAACCTAATGCCATTCCTAATGAAATCAGGAAGAAGATCCCATTATTCACTGGGAATAATGTTGTTACCTGTGAAGAGCATTTGAAGTTTTTCACAGATAAAGTTAATGATTATGAGATTGAGCATGAAGATGTCATAATGAAACTTTTCGTTCAATCATTGATTGAAGATGCTAGGGATTGGTACAGAGGGTTACCTGAGAACAGTATTGCTTCATGGGATGAATTTGTCAGGAGTTTTAAGGAGCAGTATGCTGAACATGTAAATTCTAGTTACATGCTCAATGAATTCAATAATATCAAGAAAAATTATAATGAGAGCATGTCAGAATTCAATAGCCGGTTTCAAAAGGCTATGTACAAATTGTTCCAGGTATTGAGGTTGGATGATGCAGTTTGCATGACCACCTATTTCAATTCCATGGATGGTAAAATGTCTTATCTCTTAAGAGATAAAAATCCCCGCACCCTTAGGGATGCATTTAAGTTGGCCATAAATATTGAGAGTAACCGAAAGGCATCTGGCCAAATGTACAAGAGGGATGAGGGTAAATTGTGGAAAGAGACCAGACCACAACATACAAGGCCTTTTAAAGAGGAGGATAAAGGACAGGGTGCTAACAAGGAGTTCCCAACAAGATTTGATAAAGGTGGCAGAAACTTTCAAGATGCAAGACCCCCTTATCAAAGGCAGGACAAGGCCCCTAATTTGAGAGACATGCCTTACAAAACTAATTGGAAGGATGGGAGACCTATTCTTGACAGTAATGAGGTGCAAAAAGGGAGAGATACCCCAGATCCCTTAAAGAAGAATACTACACACAATGTAGAAAACACTCCTTGGTGTGTAGCTTGTAATATGCCTCATTCACCTTTCCAGTGTGCTGTGGCCCAAGCCTTAGGAGAAGAGGCTGATAACTCATTTGCAGGAGATTATGAAGAATCTGAAAAGCCTGCCATTAACATGTTTACTACAGATCCAATAGAGGATTTTGTGTCCTCAGATGATGAAGCAAGTTGTCCAGATGTTGATCATAAGAGAAAGATTTTCTCTGATTATGAGCAACAAATATTTACTCAATCTAATCCTGAAGAATTTGATAATAATGATTATAAAACTCATATGGTGGGATCCAGATCAGATGAGAAGCAATGGAGGAAGCCCAGTGAAGAGGAAATCAAAAGCTTAACTGTGGCTGCCATAACACAAGCAAGATCCTCATACAATTTGAGGAACAGAAAGGTGGATAATGAACAGGGAATTCCTAGATCAGTATTCATCAAAGGTAGTCCTCAGAATAAGGGTTTCCCAAAGCCCAATGTTATAGATGGTAAGGATCAAGAACTTGTGGGTGAAAAGAAGAAAGGGGAGGAAGTTAGTGCTGACAAGATCAAAAAGAAAACTGGTAGGACAAAGGATCAATCTGATTCTCCTGCTGATTCCCCTGCATTTGATATGAGACATGCGTTGTCTCAGATGAAAGTGTCCATCCCTTTACTTGAAATGTTGAAAATAGAAGAGCATAAGACAGCAGCCTTGGCTCTTATAAATGAGCAGAGATTTGCTCCTACCAAACAAGAAGAAGGGAGTTCTATGAAAAGGCCTATTCCCATCTCAGATGTATGTGTTGGGACAATTGTAACACAAGAACCTTCTTCCATCAACCCCTTTTATGTCACTTTAATTGTGAATGACTTATTGTTAAAAAATTGTATGATAGACTCTGGTGCTGCCACAACTGTGATGCCATATCATGTGATGAAAGAATTAGGATTGCAAGTTGACACTTCTAATGGCAGGTGTTATGCAATGGATAATAGGGCAGTGCCTGTTGTGGGGACTTTGATTGGAATTGAGGTAAAAATTGCTGCATTCCCAGAGGCTACATACAAAATGGATGTAGTTGTTGTAGATACAGAGCCTCACTATGGCATGTTATTGTCAAGACAATGGGCTGCAGCAGTGGGTGGAAAGTTGGAACTAGATCTATCTTATGCCACTATTCCAGTAAATGGGACAGAAGTAAAGTTGTACAGGGAGCCCCGTTCCTCAGTTATGGTGGAGATGGTTGCTCCGGAAGCCCTTAATTGTTTTGTAGATATTGACATGAACAATTTTGTCATTGAAGAAGTGTTACCTCAGTTGAAGAACACAGACCCAATTGTGGAAGAATTGATGATGCAACAAGATAGCTTGTGGCAAATGTTTTTTGATGGTGGATGCTCCAAAGAAGGATCAGGAGCTGGTGTTGTTTTCATTTCCCCATCAGGTAATACTTTCAAGTACTCCTTCTTGTTGACTTTCAGTTGTACAAATAATACTGCTGAATATGAGGCCCTGATCTTGGGATTAGATGTAGCCATAAAGCATGGTATTAAATGTTTAAAAGTTCATGGTGATTCCCAATTGATTGTAGCCCAAGTAAGATCCCAATATGCTTCTAAGGATGAGAAACTCAAGTTATATAAGCATGCTGTCTGGGATAGATTAGAATTTTTTGAAGCTTTTAATCTGCTCTGGGTGGAAAGGTCAAATAACATCATGGCAGACTTTCTTGCTAATGTTGCTTTAAAAAACAATGATATTACCCTCTCTGGTGTTTCCATGTGGGAAACTAAAACTAGGCCTGCAGTTCCTGACAATGTGTACAATTGGCAAGTTTTTGAGGATGATCTTGATATCCTTAGATTCCTTCAAGGCCTGGATCAATATGATGGTCAACAGATAGATTTCAATGAGGTGCAGGAATGTATTGAAGGAAAAGAATGCATCATGGGAAATGAAATAGTCCAATTACTTTCTAATCATATACCCAAAGGACTAGTAGAATTGGAGGGAATGTTTAAAATAAATGATGGTTGTCTGTCCCAAAAGTCTAATGCAAAATTGGAAGACTTAGAGGAGATAAACCTAGGATCAGAAAATTCCCCACAAATGGTATACATTGGAAAGAAATTGAGTAGGGAGATCAGAGGCAACTTGATCAGATTGTTGAAAAAGTACAAACATGTGTTTGCCTGGTCATATGATGACCTCAAAGCTTATAGGGCTGATTTATTCCAGCATGAAGTTCCTCTAAAGGAGGAAACCACACCCTTTAGACAAAAGCAGAGACCCATTAATCCTTTACTGGCCACCAAAATGCAAGTTGAGTTGACAAAACTGAGAGATGCTGGTATCATTGAACCAATTAGGCACTCAACTTGGGTTTCAAACCTTGTACCAGTGAGGAAGAAGAATGGTGACATTCGGCTTTGTGTTGATTTTAGGAACCTAAATGTGGCATCACTCAAGGATAATTATGGATTGCCTAATATGGAGGCCATGCTGCATAGGGTGACTGGATGTGAACTCCTATCAATGATGGATGGTTTCTCAGGGTATAACCAAGTGCTGGTCAAAGAATCAGAACAATTCAAGACAGCCTTTACAACTCCTTGGGGAACTTATGTATATGTTCGCATGCCTTTTGGTCTAAAAAATGCTGGGGCAACTTTTCAGAGAGCCATGGATGTTGCTTTCAAAGAAATGATCAATGTCTTAATGGTAGTGTATCAAGATGATCTCACTGCTTTTTCCAAAAGGGCTGATGATCATTGTTCTCATTTAGAAAAGATTTTTCTCAAGGCCTTAGAGTTTGGTGTGTCCTTGAATCCCAGAAAATGTCAATTTGCAGTGACAGAAGGAAAACTACTGGGACACATAGTATCAAAAGAAGGAGTCAGGATTGATCCTGAAAGAGTGGAAGCCATCAAAAGGGTCCCCCCACCAAAGAACATAAAGGGTGTACAATCATTTTTGGGGCAAATAAATTTTGTGAGAAGATTCATTGCCAACTTTGCTGAGTTGGTCAAGCCAATAGTTAAGTTCCTTAAAAAGGGAATGAAATTTGAATGGAACCTGGAAGCTCAGCAGGCTTTTGAAAAAATCAAACAAACAATTCAAGAAGCTCCTATTTTGGTATCACCTGACTATTTGAAACCTTTTTCCCTGTTTTCTTTTGCATCTTTCCATACTATTGCAGCTGTCCTTCTGCAGAAAGATCAAGAAGGATATGAACATCCTATAGCTTTTTTCAGCAAGTCTTTACAATCTGCTGAACTAAATTATGAAATAATGGAAAAGCAAGCTTATGCACTTGTGAAAGCAGTCAAGGCTTTTAGACCGTATTTGGTTTGTGCAAAGGTTAATGCTTATGTACCCCATGCTGCAGTAAAGGATATCTTGATACAGAGTGAAGTTACAGGGAAAAGATGTAAATGGATAAACAGGATTCAAGAGTTTGACCTTGAGATTCACATTACCAAATTGGTAAGAGGATTGGGACTTGCCAAGTTAATGACTGAGGAAAACATGGACCTTGTCCAGATCAATAATGTTGCTGCTAATGTTGATACAGTTACTAGTATTGAGATGCAACCCTGGTACAAGGATCTTGTTTATTTTATTAAAAATGCTAAATGTCCACCTGAATTGAATGATAATCAGAGAAGAAGCTTGAGATTACAGGCTCAAAGATATGTCCTCATTCAAGGTGATTTGTACTGGAAAGACAATGATGGCATTTTACTCTTCTGTTTGGATGAACATCAATCAGAGAAGGTGCTAAAAGAAATGCATTCTGGAATGTGTGGAGGGCATTATTCTGCTCGGTCAACAGCTCATAAAATTTTGAGGGCAGGATATTATTGGCCTGTATTGTTTAAAGACACCTATTCTTATGTTAGAAAGTGTGAACCTTGTCAAAGGTTCTCAAAGAAACTAAAATTTTCAGGTGCATTGTTGTTAAATCCAGTTGTTGCAGAAGCCCCTTTTGCAATGTGGGGTATGGATTTTATTGGAGAGTTCTCTGAAAAGTCCAGTGGAAGACATAGTCACATTTTGGTGGCTACTGATTACTTCACCAAGTGGATAGAAGCTATTCCCACTAGAGGAGCAACAAGTGCTGTGGTGATTGATTTCCTGATGAACAACATAATCACAAGATTTGGTGTCCCAATCAAATTGGTTGTAGACAATGCAATGAGTTTTAGGTCTCAGGAAATTACTAATTTTTGTGATGAAATGGGAGTTATCTTGTCTTATTCAAGCCCATATCACCCACAGGCCAATGGACAAGCCGAGTCTAGCAATAAGAGCATATTGCAAATTCTCAAGAAGACCTTGGAAAAGAACAAAAGAGGTTGGCATGAGAAATTAAAGTTAGCACTATGGGCTGATAGAATTTCTGAGAAAAAGGCCACAGGGAAATCCCCTTTTGAAATGGTCTATGGTGCAAAGACAAGATTGCCAATTAATAATTTCCTTCCCATCTACAAGTTTATGCAAGAAGAAGATATTGAAATCAGCAACCCACTGCAAGATAGGATGGTTCAGCTGATTGAGTTGGATGAGATGAGAAGGGAAGGGCAGAAAAGCAACATTAAACTGCAGCAAAAAATGAAGTATCTTTTCGATAAAAGGGCTACTGTAAGAAAATTTCAGCCTGGTGACATGGTTCTTCAATGGAATGCCAGATTTGAAGACAAAGGGAAGCATAAAAAATTTGAGTCCTTATGGATGGGTCCCTTCATTGTTTGTCAGATTCATGGCAAAGATTCCTATTTTTTGCAAGGTATGGATGGTGAAGAGCAAGAATTGCCAGTGCATGGACAATTCTTGAAATTTTTCTTCAGTTGAAAGTTCTTTTTCCATGCACAGTAGGCTTGTATTATATGTATAGGTGTGTTTGCTTATTGTTTTAGGTTCAGGTTTTGTGGTCTGCCTCCCAGAGATTCATGGTTTCTTGCCTTGATCTTACAATCAAGCATCCTCAGATGGAGCCACTGTTGGGTATCCTAAAATTTTTTGAGGTTTGAAGTCAAATTCATGGTTTAGGTCTCCATGCCAGTGTTTTTCCTGGACTAGGGTTTGTAAAGTGTCATGAAAATGGTCTTGACATGTTCAGGAAAACCCTTACCCTAGGTTTTGTCTTCCAAAATGTTTCCTTTCATTTCCAAACTTCATGTGGCTTTCTTGTTTCTTTTTTCTTGGTTACCTTTAAATCACTTAAGTTGCTATTTGTGCACATGTGTATTTGCCCTTAGTGTTCACTGAATCGGGAAATGTATTATCAAAGGTCAAAACCACTTAGCGATTCGGCGAATGAGTCATGTTCATGTTCATTATTAATATCAGTCGCCAGTTCTCTAGATCCTCCAGCGGTTATCCCAAACATCCAGCGAATTGGCGAATGCTTTAAAGCCAAGCATCTAACCCTTTGTTCGCTAAGTCTCCAAGTGTTTCGGCGGTTTCATTTTCTTTTCCGAGAACTAGCGAATGGCGGTTATCTCCAGTTCTCGCAATACTTGGCGGTCTTTTGAAGCAATCTAGCGATTCAGCGAATGCTCTTTGTTCGCTTGTTCTCAGAATCTGGCGGTCAAGGGTTGTGATATTCAGAGAATTAGCGAATACCGTGGATTGCTTTCAAGATTAACGGCCCTGTTTTAATCTCAAGATATCTGTGGGTCCTGCATATTTGATCTGGCGAATGAGCGACTAAATGAAAATAATGCTATCCTCTAAATTTGGCGGTTCTGATGGTTTGCCTAAAAGGTTTTCAGCGGAGATAAGTTTTCTTTGTTCGCTGATTCTCGGAATAAGTTGGTGATATGCCAAACCATTCAGCGATTCAGCGAAGCCTTTGGTCGCTAGTTCTCTTAATAAAAAGGTAAAGGTTAAAGCAATCTGGCGAATAAGCGAATCAATGGATGATAAGTTGTAAGGCTTCTGTCGCTTATTCTCGAAATGAAATTGTCACTGATATAGAGTATTTGGAGAACTAGCGAATGGCTTTGTTCGCTGATTCTCGGAATAAAATGGTCAAGGGTTTTGTTATTCAGAGAACTAGCGATAGCCATCGATTGATGAAGATCAACGGTCAATCTGGAATCCTGGTATAAAGTGATGATAAAGTTAAATGATTTAGCGACTCAGCGAAGGCGGTGTTCGCCAGTTCTCCAGACAATCAAGCGGTTAAGTATATCTCTCAGCGAATGCGCGAACCCTTTGTTCGCTAGATCTCCAGGAAAATTGACCGTCAGTCATAACATTAAGAGAATGGGAGATGGTTTTATTCGCTAGTTCCCCAAATGGTAATTGCAGGTTAACTGTGTAAGTGGGAACCCTTTGTTCACTGATTCGCGAAATGCTTGGATGGTTAAGGATAGGATTCTGAGAACCCGCGAAGCTATCAGTCGCTAGTTCTCCAGATGTGAACAAGGGTCAAACAAAGATTCAGAGAACTAGCAAAGCCAGCAGTCGCCAGTTCTCCGGTTGATAGCTAGGGTTAGCATTCTATTCAGTGATTAAGAGAAGCCATCAGTCGCTGGTTCGCTAAATGAGCTCAGATGAAAAAGGTCATAAAGGAAAAAGAAAAAAGGACCGTTGCCACATAGATAAAGTACTTTGTTGACATGGACATAAAACCAGTAAGCCATCAAATCAGCTTCAAGAAGAAAGATTGCATGACGCAAACAGTTTAAAAGTACAGAATCCTGATCATTCCCTCTTCACCTTGTTTTCAAGTAGTTTAATCTATCTGTCAACATCCGGACATGGCGAGCTTGAAATTTGAAATCTGGGGGTACATGAAATTGAATATGGGATCCATTAAGGAGATTTGCATTAACTGTGGTAGTTGCACACCTTGGATTCATATCGATAAATAAGTTGAAGCTCGTTGTTTATTTGTTCAAGTTTCAGTCATTGAGAGTTTCTGTCTGTCCAGAGCATTTCCGAGCATAAAAGCATTTGAGATACAAAGAATTGAATGTGTTCCTGTAGCAAAGATGAGTCAACCTGAGAAGAGTGCAGCGTCTTCCAGTGGTGAAGCCAAGTCCAAAGCTGGTGAGGACAAGAATAAGCCTAATTTTTCAAATGAATTCCTGAAACTGTTGCCGGGCTCCAGTCAGAACAAGAGGGCTGCTGATGACGTGTTTCAAGATCTTTTGGAATGGTGTAGAGACCCAATCACTCCGGAATTCACAGGTTACACCATTTTCAATTTCTTTTACAGCAATAGAAATAAGCATGTTCCTGTATGTAATGGTTGGGTGCTAGGACTAGGAAAAATGGTTGTCCCTGACGTTTTCCTAGATATTGATTTAATTGTTGCCCTAGCCAGAAGATATGACCCTATCTCAAGGACAATCAGAAAAGAAGACCAATCACCCTTAGTTACTCTTGATAGGGGATCCTTTATGAAAGCTTTTGGTCTTTACACGTCCTTTTCCACTGAGATTGATTTGAACAAAGAAAAGGCAAGATACAGAAGCAATGTAGGGTCAGTAAAAGACCAATTGGTTAAGCATATGCCAAAACAGGACAAATATATAGCCCCCCTTCCTGCTAACATGAATGCCCCATACCAGTTCAAATCCCTTCATCATTATATGAGATATACTTGTTATGCATTATGTAGAGTTTTGGGAATGGATGGGAATGCAAAATTTTTACCAGCTGACTTGCTGATGATCATCCTGGATATTCAAAATCCTTTGGTAAACACTGATTATGATTACATCCAGTATGTGATCGATAGGATGCATCAGGGGCTAATGTCTGTCCAGGAAAGTAAAAGCCCTATTGAGTTCATGCATTATTCTCTATTAATGCATTTGATTCTATTTTTCAACATCAACAGTTTTGATGCAAACATGTTGAAACCAAGGTTCAGTTTCAAGGATCAGCACAACCCAGTGCAGTTGTGGGTGAGAATATGGAATTCTACATCTAATGAGGCAGATTTTTGTGTTTTTCAGAATTTCATTGTTTATCCTATTATCAGGATGTTGGGTATAAATGTCACTAGGTTATCTCCTAGAGTCCTCAGGCTTTTAAGACCACTGCAGTATGTGGATAAGTGGGATGGAAATCACAATTGGGGTGATTTCTACTTGGGAGATAATTCCACAATTATCAGAGTTTATGGCTGTCCCCAACCCCCACATTTATTACCAAAGTATGTGCCTCCGAGGTTGGCTTGTTTGGAATTTGTTTGGCAACTTATGTGTACAGATAAAGAGCTCCTGGCCCCTCACAGAAAGGGTACATTCACACCTAGGCAATTCAAGGTAGGTGATTTCCTGATAGGAAAGAGGGCTTTTCCTCAAATCAGTGCCTGGCTACAACAATTCAAAATGGTTACTGGTGCTTGTAGGCACATAGATCCTGAGGATTTCATCAAGACTGCCAGGATGACTTACATCCCAAACATTGGTGTGATTAAAGAGCATGAAGGTCTGGATGAAGAAGATGTGATCAAAAACATCTTAGATGAAGATGAAGTTAAAAGGAGATGGTGCAGATTTTTTGATTTAGTAGATTTGTCCAACCAGTTGAAGGCATCTCAGATTCCTTTTGAGGGTTTTTTCCCTGATCTTCCTTATTTGAAGAGGATTGATGGGATGATTGAAAAGTATGACACCTTGGCAAATCAATTGGAAGGCTTGATTGATCAGAATGAGCCAGAGAAGAAGAAGAAGAGAGATTATTCATCTTCTCATGAGGAAGAATTCACTGATGAGTCACAAGAAGAAGATAGTCCTCCACAGGTTGAGAGACCACCAGTTGTTGATCTTACTCAAGATCAACCAGAAATGCAGGATATCTCAGAGCCACCATTGAAGAGACAGAGGCTTGAGGAAGGTGAACCTTCAAGGCATGTGAGGCAAAGAAGGGAAATTGACAGAGCATCTTCTCTTGTACCAGGTGATAGGCCCTATCATCATCAATTGAGGAAAGCAATAAGAGCAGGCAAGAAGATAGCCACTGAGCAAGAAGACAGAGAAAAATCCTTATGGTTAGAGAAGGATATCAGAGAAGTCTATCAAGAGGAATTCTTGAGTGATGATCAGTTCATTAAGACTGATGAGTTCAAGAGTTTTCTCATTTGGAACAAGCAGCAAGAAGTGAAGAAAGCTCTGCCTGAAGGTATGGAGCCAAGTGAAGAAACTTTGAGAGCTCTTGCTTCATATGATCCTAGCCTTGATCCCATCATAGTGGATGAAGCCAGAGATTTGGTTAAGTCAAGTGGAATGTTGTTAACCCCAGGATGGGATTTGACTTCTGCATTCCTCATTGATCAACTGAGAAAGCAACCAGAGGGTAGCCTCTCATATGAAGTTCACATTGGTGACATGATTAGAGGAAGTGGCTATGACCCTAAGTCCCAGGCTGTTGCAATGTGGTCCATGGCTCCCAAAACTCAGAAGCCATCTCTATTGAGTATAGAGGATAAGATGGAGGGGAATAAGATTATATGGACGGTAAAAAATACAACAGACCTTGAGGTCTCCAAGGCAGTAACTCATTGGGCTAATCTAAATGAAGCCAAGACAGCTCAGCTGTCAGAAAGATATGCCAAATTGTTTGAGAGTTCAAGCATGGTAGCCAAGGATAGAGATCTGAAAATGATGAGGATCAAACAGTTGGAAGATGAGCTGGCAGAAATAAATGCCAAACTTGAGGAAGCCTCAAAAATAATTCCTCCTCCTCCTTTGCAAGTTGAGGTACCTGTTCAGGTAAATTTGGAGGCAATTGAGGGACCTGCTGAAGATTTGGAAAAGGTAAAATTGGATGCATCCCTGGACACTATAGCCAAAATAGTGCAGTACAGGGGGGACAAAATAAAGGACAGGATGGATGCAGTTCATAAATCAGTCAGCCTGTTACATCAGACCAATCAAAAGGTGAATGACTATTTGGCCACCTTGGAACCACTCTATAGTATTTGGTCTGGGAGGAATTTATTGTTTGATAAGCTTGACAGTTTACAAGAACACAGGCCTGATATCCCAAACGTAGTAACTGATGTGTTTGAAAGGATTGGCCTGATAAGTGCAGCGTCAAAGTTTTTTAAAGGAAAATCAAACCAAATAAAGGCTAAGTTAGCCATGTTTGATAAAGATTACAGCAAGTATCTGCCCCCAGTATATGATGACAATGGAAATGTGGTTAAGCTGGAAGATTGGAAGCTGTCAATGGGTCAATTGGTCATCAATCAAGATGCCTTCCTAAAAGACAATAAGGCTTTGGACGTAGAAGGAACTAACAATATAATTGATAGTTTATTCAAAGTTGAAAGTGATTGTATCAAGTTTATATCAGAAGTTAAAAATGTAACTGATTCTACATGGGAACGGCAAGTCAACTTGTTACAGGAGCTGCAGAGCTACAATTGGCCATCTGATGATGATGTGGCAGCTTGGGAAAAGCTAATCACAAAGAAGAAGAAGAAATCGGTCATCCAGCTGACGGAGGAGGAAGAAGAATAGATCGCACTTGGCACCTGATCCAGAATTTGAGGGAGAGCGTGTTCAAACAGAGAATGATGTAAGTTAGCCTGTAATGGCGGTCATCATTCATATGAAAAACTTGGTAACTGCTCTAAAAATATCTACAAACAAAGGTGCCAGCTGCGGAAGTCGTTCAGAACTGAAAATACGCCTTGCTGTCTTTGATTAAATATCTTTCTGTTTGTATTTTCTTTTGTTTTCTAGCGCAATTTTCTATCAGCCATCCAAAGCTTGTTGCATCCTTTCGAGGATTCCAGGATGGTTGATTAGTATAAGTAGTCTGTTCCTATTGTTGATCGAGGTTGGAAAATATTTTGTAAAGGAGAGGTCTGAAATATAGAACCTGATTTTCTGTGAAATCAAGGAAAATTGTACGAATGCATTTTATCAATTAATACAAATACACTGGAGTTCTGTTATTACAATCTGATTGTCTTTGCGTGTGGAATGTTTTAGTTTCTTTATGCATTTAAATTGTAAGACAGTTTAAATACATCTTTCACAAGGTGAATGTAGGGGTTAAGCTTAAGTATCTTTCAAGGAAAGAGTAAAATCTTAGGGGAGGTCTCTGGGAATTGAATATCTATATGTAGATTTGATGACAGGTTTAGGAATGGAAACAATGATATGTTAGGCATGTTATTGGAGTTTCATTGTATTCGTTTTAATAGATATATGTGAAGGTAGAGTTCGACTCTGATGCCCAGCGGATAAGGGACTGGTTTTAAGATCCACTTACATTCGTTTACCATCCAAATATATAATTGATTGACATTTTACTTTATATGCATAATTTCCAGACTTGAGTCATATTATGACAAGTTCATAAATATGTATTTCAGTGCTTTGTAGAAGCAATAAATGAGGTTAACCCTTCCCTGAGTTTAACTCTAAAAGGAAGAAGGATGAATATCCTTAAGCCATTGTATCGTGTTGCTGTTTTTATAGTCTATATCATGATGTTGTGTATCAGGATGATTTGGGCTATACTCAGAGTTTTAGCAACTTATTGATTCAGATTTTGAAAGTAGTAACAGAACAGTGAAAGAGCTAATTCTCAATTCATAGCTCAGCTGAACATCGAATTGATAGAGGTACACCCGCCTGAGTATGTATTACTCGAAGTGAAGAAGGTTTTAACCTTAACACCTTAGTAGTTTGTAACTTGCTAGGTTACAACCATTGGGATTATTTGAGTATTTGATTAATCTGCAGGTTCAAACACTAACAAACTAAGTCGGTATGGGGAGTTATGTTCAAGGAAAGTGACACAAGAGAAGTTGAGGCAAGAACACAAATGCAAAGAAGTGTTAAATGATGTATGAGATATTCTAAAATAGATAGTACCAGAAACAAACATTGATGAGAATACTCCCATCATAGATCAACTTGCCACACTCACTGGCAAAATCAATGCCCCTGATACAGATGCAAACAAAAGACTAGAAGAAAGGGCAGAATCAAAGATTCAAAATAAATTGGCAGAAATGATTAGCACAGAAGTGGCACTGAACAAAGTAAAATTATCTGAGGTCATTACCAAGGTAAAATCTATCACCCAGATAATCTATCAACTGCTAATAAAGCTTTGTACTTTAGACACCTTCACTGTAGTAGTCAGTGAAAAGATAAGAGGTTTAGAAGTAGAAATAAAGTTGAGTACACAAGCAGCTATCACCGAGCCAACTGCTTTATTAAAGCACATCAACCAAGTTCAGGAACTTCGGTGGCTAATAGCAGACTTAAGGAAACAAGAAGCACACATCACTGATCAGGTTATAGAGTTACAAAAAGAACTCACTCCTTACCTGAAGATTTTTGAAACACATATTGTCAAAGCTGAGAAACTTGTTGCAACACCTGAGATTTCAGTGTTGGATAATATCTTTGACATGCATGCACAAGTCGGTCTTGAGAATATTTCTCTTACCAACTTGAAAGAGGAGTGGGACAACCTCTTGGAGTCTGTGAAGAAAACCCATCCACACATTTTTGATAAGATGTAAGTATACATCATACTTTTTGGGTATTTGGCATTATTATCAAAAAGGGGGAAAACATGTATATGCCAAATAGTATATTTTTGATATGTATATTACATAATACCGGGAGCATGCACTGAGGGGGAGTACTTTTTGGTACTTAGAAGTTTTTTGTTGTGGATATGTATATGGCGGAGACATAAGGAATATATAGAAACATTTTGTCTATATACATTATGAAGTTTTGATACTAATGCCAAAGGGGGAGATTGTTAATCTCTATTGAGCATTTAAGGTTTTCATTAGTATCAAAGGACAGTAAACAGGTCGGTCGTTTACTTATATTGAGACAATCGGTAACTAGAAGTAAGATAGAGTAGTTGGTAAAATACTTTACACCAAGCATCACACAGTTAACCGAGCACCAGCGACACTGACACCGATGGTCAATAAACACTGAGCATCGTAGTATACACTGAGTAGATTATACAGTGTTTACCGATGATCACAAAAAATGGCATAGTAATAAAAAATGACACATTATTCTATGCAGACAGTTACAACAGATTGTAAAATGGTTTACCAAGATCGAGGAGCATTTATTGTAAAGATATTCATTAAATGCAATGATTATCTTATTTGTATTAGTTGATCTAGGTTATTTTGCACTTTAGATCTTAGGGTTATGATTATTTTTGTAACCTAATTTTTGCTAAGGCGGCAAAATAGAACACTATATATTGTATATGTTCACACCATTTTATGTTGTTGTTGAAATGACATTTATGAATCACAGAGCACTTGAAGAAATTGCCCATCTTCAAGACAATCAATTTATCAAGTAGAATAGAACACAGAGGATATCAGTTTGAGCAGAATTAGTCAAGGCTACCGAGCAGAATAGAGTAGAGAATCATCATAGTTAAGGTGATATTTTGATGAGCACTTATAGATCTATTTCAGATAATTGAGTTGTCAACTAGCAGACATTTACCTATTACTTTCTGAGAATTGTGATAGAGTTTGGTATAAATCTCTTAATAGAGTAGACTTAACAGTCTTTGTATAAATCTCTTAACCGAGTACACACTTCATTTAGTGTTGTTAAATCCTATAACTAGGTAGATCTAGCTGATCTCATATGTTACTGCTAACAGGGTAAGATCACCAGAAGTAATCAAAACTTGTAGCCTTAACAGGAAAACCTTTTCTATCTGCAGTAGTGAAGAATTTGTGGGTGTCATCCCCACCGTGGTTTTTACCTTCTAACAAGGGTTTCTGTGTTACCAAAATACTTGTGTTATGTGATTGTCATATTGATTTCATATTTTTTACTTTTTGAAGTTAACTAGATGATTTATTTATGCAATTATGTTCAAGTTATTTTGACTGGTTATTATAGTATTCAGTTATATATTAGAAAGGTGTTACAAGTTAAGTTTTGAGGTCACTGATTCACCCCTCCCCTCTCAGTACCTATCTTTCCTAATTCCAACAGAAGACAAACACTTGTCCTTAGGGCTTAGTTGGTGTTCTAACCACCTAGTCCTAAAAGGAAAAGGTATTTAATCCCTAAAAAGCCCATTTCTCGAGGTTAGAGTCTTAGAGTAAGAAAATTCAAGCTTTGAGAAATTGCACTGATTTACTAATTTTTGTGTGACAGAGAGTTATTGTTACAATTAGTAATCTTTCCTTGGTTGTTTTATTTAATTTGAGGATAAACCAAGGTATCCTCCTTTATTTATTTTAGGATATTCCTAAAGGAATATCTACATGTAATTTTGTCCTCTAGTCCAAGTGGGAGGACAACTCATATTTTGTAATTCCTTTAATAAGGAAAATAGGTTATTCCTCCTTATGAGGATGCTCACACTTGGCACACACTAAGTATGAATGTGGCACTCATAAACATAGGGAGTTACATGAAAACTCCTTCACTCATCTTTACTTAAAGAGATATTTCTCCACACACTTGACACTAATTTTCTCACACAATTTCTCTTCTCTTGCATAGTAGTTCTATCATATTGTATTGAGCTTCTTGCTCATATTCTCTCTCTCTCTCTCTCTCTCTCTCTCTCTCTCTCTCTCTCTCTCTCTCTCTCTGTTTTTAGGATTTTCATGCCTCATTCATAATACACAAAAGAATTTTTCTTTTCTTTTCCCCTTACAAAAATCTCTTGGCTCTTGTTGGATTCTTGGAGTACTATCTTGGTTTTGGTGTTTGATCTTGCAACACTCTCTCACATTTGGTTTATGGTAAAATCTTTCTTACACTTCACTTCTTGGATTATTTTTGATCTTGTTTCCATTCCCTTATTTCTTCTAACATGGTATCAAAACTAGCTACTAATCCTTGTTTAAGTGTTTTGTAGGAAGGCGACATTCAAAGGAGCAAGATTTTTCAAGTTTTATCTTATAGATCTAACTTTTTTTGTAGCTCTAACTTATTTATTTATTAAGTTTGTTTTCTCTAACACTCTTCGGAAGGCTTGCTGCCAAAGAGTATCTTAGTTTTTTTAAAGATTTTTTTTGGGTTTGGTCGGTTCACCACCAAATCCAATCTTCATTTCATTTGGTTTTATCTAATCTTTCATATTCAATTTTCTAAAATCTTGTGCATGCAGGTTTTTTCACTTGTTGTAGGCCTCACTCATTTTTTTTCAAATTTCTAATCCCTTGCATGCATATATTTTACTCTTTTTGCAGGTGTTTCTCATTTGCATCAAATAACAAATTCATGGCTTATTTCATTCTCTTTGCTGGTTAAAATAAATCTTTTCTATATCTTGACAGTATATAACTCTATAATCTGTTGATTTCTCATTTTACATCTATTTTCTATGCTTCTAATCTAATTTTCATTGTTGATTACTTTGATTCTTGTTAATAATATCTATTCTAACCTTTAAATCTTATCTTAAATATAATCTTTGTTATTTCATCTTCTATGTTTATCTCTGATATATATTTGTTGTTATAAATTAATCTCTGATATATTACTCTCTGTTATAAATTAATCTCTATTTTGATAGTACCTCACTCCAAAACCCATATCTTTTGAACAAAGATACATTAGGAAGATCTCTTCGGTCAGATTCTAAACAATTAGGTTATCTCAAACATATCTAAAAATTAGCTCGATCCAATGGTTCATTTGAGAGACATTCCCCCTACACTGAGACTAAATTTTCCATGATAGTTTATTCCGGCTTGCATTTTCTTTTTCTTTCTAGCATAATTGTTGTTGTAGATTTTTCATCATAACATTCTTCTGCTTTATATCAGTTTTCATCATTAATTCATTTCATCATTGCAAATCTAATATTAGTTCTTTATTTTATCATTATATTCCTGAGTTTTTAATAATTATTCATTATATAACATTTTTTGCAGGGAATCCATTCTCTTCCTTTACTATTTTCAATTTATTTGTTTATTTTTTTAAATTAATTTGTTCAAATCTGAAACTTAAATTAATTTTATATTTAAATTCTAGCTTGGTTTTAAATTAGTTTATTATATTGATACTAATTTAAATTCATATTGTTAACTTTCAATTCAATTTGTCAAATCCATTCCTTTTAACAATAACACTTGATTTAATTTTTTTTTTGTTTCTATCAATTTGTATAAAAAAACTTAACTAACATCAATACATTATCTCTAATACTTGTTTATTCATGATTATACTCTTAATTCAATTTATCTCCTTTATTTTTAAACATTTAATAAATTTTTAATTTGTTTCAATTTGTTTTAATCAATAGCATTTTTCACCTTGAGTAAATCTTTTTTCTTGGTCTTTATCATTAGAGATTAATTGTATCTCACTTTGTTCAAGTTCATTTAAATCATTTAATCATGTCTACCTTAATTCTAGAAATCAAGTTAAATAGCTCTAACTATCATCAATGGAAAACACACATCTGATTTATATTTCATTTTAAACATTTACTTCAAGTTGCTACATATGCCACTACTGAACCAGCTGCCACTACTGCTCAAACCGTCAAAGATGCATGGCAAGTTCAAAATGAAGAAGCTCTTGGTCTAATTGGTCTTTCAGTTATTCCTGACCTATATGTATTGATTGGACATTGCACCAAAGCCCATCAAGCGTGGACAATTTTGCAACAAACCTATGATAGCTCCACCGAATCACGTAAGATTCAGCTCCAAGACAACTTGGAAGACCTCAGGTATATTGACTTTAAAAACTTGGATGCATTTTTGCTTAAATTTGATGCTATTAAAACTCAATTAAATGGTGTGAATGTTACTTTAAGTGATACTAGATTAATTACTATTATTCTCAAGAAATGTCTTCCTAAAGAGTTTCAACAATTTATTACTAACATTCATTCGCAACTTGCTATTCCTACTTTAGCTTCTCAGTTAACTTATGACATATTTCAAAATCTTTTACATCAAGAGGAAGCTAAGTTATTGCAATTTGGTACTCTTAGATCTTCTGAACATGCTTTTGTGTCTAAACATCAAAATCAAAATAATAGATCTCATAATCATAATTCTTCTCATAATAATCATAATTCTCGTAATAATAATTATAATCATAATAATAATAATAATCCTCATAACAATAATAATCATAATAACAATAGATTTAATTCTAGACTCTCATATAAAAATAATGTTAATCACAATAATAATACTTATAATAATCTACAAAATAAGAAACCTCATTGTACTTATTGTGGCAAAGATGGTCACCTAACTAATGTTTGTTTTAAAAAGCAAAATGATAAGAAGCCTATGAATAACAATAATCAAAATAATTTCAAATCTCAAGGTAATCAATCTCGTCATGCTTTTACTACTTGTTTTAAAACTTCTCATGCATTAGAATGGATTATTGATAGTGGTGCTTCTCATCATGTTACATCTCATAGATAAGTTTTTGATTCTTTGCAACCTGATACTAATAATATTCCTATTCAATTAGCTGATGATAGTAGTTGCAAAGTTGATGGAGTTGGTGATGTTAATGTTCCAAATGGAAAATTACACAATGTTCTTTATGTTCCTAAATTGAAATCCAATATTCTTTCAGTTGCTCAATTATGTCAAGATTACAAAGTTGGATTTCATAAGGATATGTGCTCTATTATTGTTCCTAACACTGATCATGTTATTGCTAATGCTAAGTTGGATCATGATAATTTTTTTAAGTTTTATGAGTTTGCCTCTTCTAGGTACTCTTTGAAAGTGAATATTGATTTCAATAGATGACATGTGTTGGTGTAATTAATTATTCCTAATTACACTTTACTTAATCTTACTTAGGATAATGCATTGCATAGTAAGTTGTGATTGAGACACCTAGGAGTTTGCACATCCATTAAGCACATGGTGTAGGAGAAATTCCACTTTTGGTGTGATAGTTGTCATCACATACCTCGTTGTGTGTGAGATCCACCTTTTGTGCTCTTATCACATTATCATCCTAATCCAATGCACATACTTTCTTGCATATTGGAGGATGATCCACATTTGGTGGACATGTGATTAGGTGATAGCTTATCAGCTCCTTATCATTCTCTCTTATTGCCTCTCCTATATAAGGAGGCCTATTATGTAATTCAATTCAATTAATTTTGAGGAATTCATTGGATCTATTCAATCCATCCTTGCTTCATATTTTCTCTCTTGTGCTTTTCTTCAACCTCTTGATCTTGGTTCAATATTTGCTATTTGCAAATTCTTACATGGTATCAGAGCCATTGGAGCGTTCTTGATCAGCTGATTTGGAGAGATCTTGCAAGTTTGAAGGTCCAAATCTCAGATCTGGCCACCAGCGTGTGATAGAGGCGTCTTGGAGCAGATCTGACCTCACCATTGCGTCTGGGAGGTTGTTTCGGTTGAAATTGACTATAAATTCGCTCATATTTGGTGAAAGTCCAATTCGAGGCAAAATTTTTTTGCAAATCGGACCATTGGCCCGATTTGCCTCACCGGTACGATTGTAAAAAATTATATATTTTTTATTCTGATTTTTTTTCAGAATTTTTTTTCTGCATTGTATAACGGGTGAGGTACGGCCCTGTTTATTTTATAAAAAATATTTTTTAAAAAAAAAGGCATTTAGCCTTTAGACAACAAGCGGTCTTCAAACCGCCGCGGCCACCAGCAGCATAACCGCGCCGCCACCAGCGTCCGCAGAACCACCGGACCGCGCGCCCACTGCGCCGCTCCGCCCTCCGCGCGACCACCACTCATCACCGTGGCCACGGCTGCCCCCGCCGCTCCCCGGCGCCCTCCGCTCCGGCGTCCTCCGCGGGCCGCTCCCCGACGCCCTCCACTCCGACCACCACCGCGCCGCTCCGAAGACACGCCTCCGCCCAGATCTGCCACCGCAGAGCCCCCTGCCACGTCACTTTGCCCAGTCAGCTATGCTGACATCATCATCAGCCCGCGCACACCATCCGTACTATACAGACTGTACGACAGGCCAACTCACCAGCCATGTCACTAGAGGGGGCCAATTTTTGCTGATGTCATCATTTTCGCAGGCATAAATTTGACGTTCATTCAGCCGTCATCGCATAGTATAATTAGGTTTTTTTGACGGTCATCTAACCGTCAAATTTAACCTCGCAGATTGCTGACATCATCAGGGTTTGCAAATTTTCTACCCCTCACCATTTGCAGTTTTGATTTGACAGTCAATCTTTGAGAGGCCATAACTTGGTCATCCGAACTCCAAATTGGGTGCAATTTTTTTTAAAATTGGGTAGAATTTCCTGTACTTTCCAGTGGTGGTATTATTTTTTCATTTTGGCAGCCAGATTTGTCAGAAATTGCAGTTTTTGGTGACTGTTCTTGTTTGTTCCTGATTTCTGCAACTTCCAGGGCTTCGTTTGGGCACATACGGTAACATTTTGAGGTGAATTTTTTTTTGAAAGTGCATAATTTTTCATCTACTTTCCAGATCTATAATCATATTTCAGTGATTTTGAGTAGACATATCACTTTAAGCAATAGGCTATTTTGGGGCTACATTTGCACTTGGTTAATCCTTGGATTTCAGTTCTCTGATTTGCATCAGTCATTTGAAGAAGTTATCAGTAGTTATCAGTCAGTATTTGGTGTTAACATGGATAATTCAAAGGTTAAAATCCTCACTCCATATAACTACCATGAATGGAAAGATTCTTTAAGTAATCATTTGTTGAGTCTTGGATTGCTTAGAATGACTCTTGGGCAGGATCAAGAACCTCAAACAGGTGCTGTAGAAAAGAGAAAATGGTTTGATAGAAGAGATAAAGCACTTGGCGCTCTTAGATCATCCATCTCTCATGACTTGCACTATCATATTGCTTCTTGCACACATCCTCATGATGCTTGGATCACATTGGAAGGACTCTTTGGTAAACCTGATAGAATGAGAAAATTCAGATTAGAGAATGATCTCATAGGTCTTAATCCTAGGGATTTTGACAATATTCAAGATTTCTTTTCTAAGTTCAATACTATTAGATCTGAGCTTTCTTCGTGTGGCATTGTTAAAGGGGATGAACAATTGATCTTTTCTATTCTTTCCAAGCTTGGTCCTGAATATTCTATCTTTGTTTCTACATTCTATGCTACTATGGATGCTCTTGGTAGTGCATACAAATTGCCCTCTCTTGATGAATTTGCAGCTCAGCTCACAAGGGAACAAGCAAAGTTGGCACACATGGGTTAGTTGAAGCCTTCCACACATCAAGCATTGGTTGCAAGTGAGTCTACATCAAAGGCTTCTAATGGAAAAGGAAAGAAACACAATAAGAATCCTAAGCCTCATGACAAAGGTAATGAATCTCCTTCACCAAAAAGTACTGAATCCAAGTCCTCTTCAAGAGAAGAATCATCTAGAAGAAAGAGAGATAAATGTGCATATTGTCAAAAGTTAGGACATGATGAGCATAAGTGTTTTCAAAAGAAGATTGATGAGCTAACTCACATTATTCAAAAACACAACATTAAGTTGCCCTCATCAGTGTCTGCTCCTTCTTCTACACATTTGGCAGCTTCTACATCTCCATCATCATCCAAAGATAAAGGTAAAGGACAAGCACTCATGGCTTCCACACATCCTGAGCAAGGTAAATGGCTTCTTGATTCAGGTGCATCACATCATATGGCATCTTCTATGGATATGTTTTCTTCTTTTGAGTCTTGTAATTCTCCTAATATTTTGATGGGTAACAACACATTCATGAGAGTTTGTGGAAAAGGTTCTATTCCTATGGGAGAAGGGACATTTAATGATGTTCTTTGTGTACCATCCTTGACCACTAATCTTCTTTCAATTTACCAAATCACACATGGGGCACAAGGTAAAATTGTTGAGTTCACTCCTGATTTTGTCTACATTAGGGACATGGAGACTAGAGATGTCATAGCTATGGGAGTTGTTGATCATACATCACGCTTGTATTCTTTTTCCACTTTTGTTGATAATGATGATGATATTCATGATGTACCCATCCCTTTGCCAAGGGATAATGATGATTATGAGGAGAATTTTGGGCACTTGAATCATTTTGTTGTTGAGACAAGTGTTGATCTTCCTACTCCTCCACCTCCTGCTTCTTCAAACATGGGCTCTACTATTCAGCAGGATATTCATTATGTTTCAGATCTTGCAGAATGTGATGACTACTTCGATGCATCTTCAGCACTGGTTGTTTCTCATGATGCAGATTTGGAAGACATACTTGAGGGGGTTTCTCTTTCCTTTGATGACAGTTTCATCATAGATGGGGATACTTCTTCACCTACTTTGGAGATTGGTGTACTTAATTCTTCTCCTTCTTCACTTGATTTATCACATGAAGTGATAGATTCTTTGAGCTTGGAGATTCCTATTCAGTCTTCAGAGATTCATGCATGGAGACCTTCCTCTTCTTCCTCCTTCCATTCCCACAAGGATTGGCTTCTTCAATTGATGTATCTATTTCTTCCTAAGGGGAGACATGTTTCTTGTAAGCATTGGTTGATCTTTTGTTTGCAGGTACTCTTCATCAACATGGGAGCTTCTACATTATGGGGGGGATATCATGTCTCCATCTATGCTTCTTATGGGGGGATTCTTCTTTGTATATACATGATGTATGTAGTTCTTGGGGGGTCTTGAGTACTCCATCCATTCATGCATCTTGTTTTCTTCTCTCTTTTTGGGGGAGGGTTTTTCCCATGAGGTTTTCCCTCTTTCTCCACCTTATGAGAGTTATGCATTTCATGTATCTTGTACATGGGTACCTAACATGGCCTAGTAGCCGGGACCCATCTTGCATTGTGAGTTTAAGTGCATTCCCCTAAGTTACACTTAAGGGGGGGGTGTTGGTGTAATTAATTATTCCTAATTACACTTTACTTAATCTTACTTAGGATAATGCATTGCATAGTAAGTTGTGATTGAGACACCTAGGAGTTTGCACATCCATTAAGCACATGGTGTAGGAGAAATTCCACTTTTGGTGTGATAGTTGTCATCACATACCTCGTTGTGTGTGAGATCCACCTTTTGTGCTCTTATCACATTATCATCCTAATCCAATGCACATACTTTCTTGCATATTGGAGGATGATCCACATTTGGTGGACATGTGATTAGGTGATAGCTTATCAGCTCCTTATCATTCTCTCTTATTGCCTCTCCTATATAAGGAGGCCTATTATGTAATTCAATTCAATTAATTTTGAGGAATTCATTGGATCTATTCAATCCATCCTTGCTTCATATTTTCTCTCTTGTGCTTTTCTTCAACCTCTTGATCTTGGTTCAATATTTGCTATTTGCAAATTCTTACAACATGAAAGGCTTGGCCATTTGAATTTTGATTATATTTCTCGATTGCTAAATTCTAACATGGTTGAAGGATTACCTCCTCTTGTTCCATCTAAAATTACATGCAAAGGGTGCATGAGTGGAAAAATGAAAATGGAGCCCTTTCCTCATAGTACTTCATGGAGGGTGTCTCATAAGTTACATCTTATTCATAGTGATCTTTTGGGTGCAATGGAGAATAAATCAATACAAGGTTCAAAGTATGCTCTTACCTTTGTGGATGATTTCACTAGAAGAATTTGGATTTATTTCTTGCATATTGAAGATCAATTTCTTGACACATTTTCTAAATTTCATATGTTTGTGGAAAGGAAATCTAGTTCTAAACTTAAAATTCTTAGAACAGATAATGGTACTGAATATGTTAACAATGTGATGAGGAGGCTAGGATAGACTAGCTCAGCCTATGCCCTTATCCACACAAGGATCTAAGTGCCCTTATGACACCCTGATGGTCTATAGGATTCTTTATCTCTTCAAGGATCCCCTGACCTACCTAACCAATCCACCAAGTTCAACTACTACATCTATCCACATTACAAGCTTTGCATTCTAGCTTCCATCCCTTACATTGGCTCATAAGGGTCTATTAGGTTTCCAATTCTTTCCCAAGCTCCAAGAGGGAATATTATGAGTTCCAAGATCTTTTTAAGGCTAATGACACCTTTCCATCACATTGGCAAGGTTTGGAGATCACCCAATTTAGGAGTTGATTTGTATTTTAGGGCTACAAAGAGGAGGCCTAATTAGCCCTCCTTTCGGTTTCATAGGGATTTTGAGGCCCTTTCTTCAAAGAAAAATCAACCCTAGCCTAAAGGACATTTGCTTTTCATGACCCAATCTCAGTGATTTTTGGGGTCTTGGGTCACTGTTGTATGTGACTGAATGTGACCTCTAAATCAGGCACAACACAACATGGTCATTATTCACTTGATAGAATTCAGGAGAGAGTATGAAGAACTCAATCCAAATTCCATGGTGAGGTGACCTGTTGCCTCCTATGTGAATGGGGTGTTTGAATACTCTCAGAACGAGAGCCAACAGCCGGGAGACCAATTCAACAATGGAGGATTTGAAAGCAAATATGAGCAAAATGAAACTAAGCTAAGAATGAATGCAATTAATCTAGAAAACTTTGAAAGAAATATAAAATGCAGATTTTTATTTGATTTTGAAATAAAGATGATATTAGACTAAGAACAAGTAAGCAAATTTAATCTAACTGTGAAATGCAATTACACTAATATGAGAAATTAAACTAGATAATGCAATAAAAGATCTTTGAAAATAATGAGATATGAGACTAAAAAATGCTATAGTAAGGATGCTCTCAAAAATTGCTCTCTTGAATGAGAAAAAGAGGTTCATTAAATAGAGAAGTCTGGAGAGGAATGAAGAGTTTCTTGATTTGAAACTCATGACTCTTCATTCTCAAATTGAGACAAAAATGCAAGAATTACTTAATAAAAAGAATGGAAAATGCCACATAGGTGACCTTTCGAATATCAAGAATTATCAATTCAAAAAAGTGTGTCCATTCGAATATCAAGTAATTATTAATTCCTTTTTATGGGTAATTAGCTAAAGGGGGTGGTTTGATTTAATTTAATTTAAAGCACATAGGACTTTACAATTAAATTAATGTATCATAGAGATAATTTAGCTAATAAAGTCAAAGAGACTTAGGAATTAATTTAGTGTTTGATTATTGCAATTTATGGTCTTTGCAATTGACATCAAGTCAAATTAAGTCAGGTAGGAGAGAGAAAATTGCCTAGGGAACTAGGACTTTGGTGATGTAAAATCGAGATAATGCACCAAAATTGATGAAATTAAATAGGTGCCAATTTTGGGGTATTACAACTGTCTGGCCGTACAATGCCTGTACCAAAATAGAGGGTTTCAAGAGCTATTTGGGGTTTCCAGGGTCACAGTGCTGAGGACTATAGCAACACCACTTCCAGACCTATTAAAGATCTCTCCTCCACAAAAATTATCCTTCTTTCATGTATCTTGCATCCCTCCAAAGGGCATGCTATGAAACTCTTTCTACTGTCTACTGGAGTCCTTTATCTACTGACCGCTCCTAGCCGGACTAAGCCTTAGCTCGCCTAGGGATTTTTCAAACAATTGTTCACACACATGCTCTAGGGCCATGCTTCCATATTTATACAAGATAGGGTCTATACTTTAGGTATCCAAGGTTTCATGGCTTAGCCATGGTGGAAACTAAAGTTATAGCCCTATGAACACATGTCTCTCCAAACTGGCAGAGCACTGTCAAGATGAAAACTAAAACAAAATGCTCACAAAAACCTTAAAGAACCTAATCTAATACACACATATGAAAAATAAACACACATAAACAAATTCTCAAACAAAGATGCACTCAGAACTTCATATATTCACATGCCAACAGTCTAAAACAGTGACTGTTCCTCTGCAACAGTGTTCAGTCTGGTTTCCTGTACTGTCACCGTACAATGAGATTTCCAACCCTTGGTTTAGGATTTCAAAAGTCTTAAATATTCTTCCCCCTTGGTAAGTGTGTGGCATTAGGGCTTCTTAGCTGCTTGGCTAAGTTAGGCTATTACAAGGAAAAAGTTGCTTAGCAACTTTTGAAAAGTTGCTGACAACTTTTAAGCAACTTTTTGTTGCTCAAACACCTTGTGCTTTTCTACAATAATGATCACTATGAAGCCCTCCCAAAGCACACTCATGTGTAAAAAAATCAACCAAATAAACCTAAGACTTCAAACCTCCTATTAAAGCATTGATTTCAAGATGACTACATTCCTTGAATCAATGTGCCAATTACATTGGAAAGACCATCTGAACTTCTAGGACCTTGACTAGGCCTAGACACACACAAAAATGAGCTTGAAGCTCCTATTTTACTTACATACTTCACCTCTGAAGTTACATCACAACAAAATTAGATGGTGGGAGTCCTTGGAAGGGTGCTCCTGCACCACAATGCATTTCGTTGTTATTTGAGATCTTTTGGTATAAAACATGAGCTTACTATTCCTTATACAACAGAACAAAATGGTGTGGTGAAAAGGAAGCATAGAACTATTGTAGAAATGGATAGATGTATGTTGCATGCAAAAAATATTCATTACAAGTTATGGGCTGAAGCAATGGCTTGTGCCACTTATCTTCTTAATAGAACTCCTACTAAAGCTTTGAAAGATATAAATCCCGAGGAAGCGTGGTCTGGTAGAAAACCAAATTTACAACATTTGAGAATTTTTGGATCTATTGCATATGTTCACACACCCAAACAAAAGAGGCAAAAATTAGATTCTAAAACTTCTCCATTTATTTTTGTTGGGTATGATGAATTTACTAAAGGTTATAGAGTTTATGATCCTATTTCTAACAAGGTTCATATTGCAAGAGATGTTGTTATTGCAAAAGATGAAGTACGTGATTGTTCCAAGGCCAAAGATGATGAATTTAAAGGGGGTATTCTTGACCTCATGGAGGACCAACCTCCTATTGTAAACCCTACTCCTAATGCACCTATTTCTATTCCTACTAGTATTAAAAAAGATGATGATGATAGTAACAATGTTTCTACTCCTCATAGTAATAATTTTGCTCATAATGATGGTAATGTTGGAAATATAAGTGGGAAAGTAATATTGAGAGGGGGGGGGGGTGAATTAGATATTACCTACTTTACCCTTTTCAATCTGATAAAACTTTATGCATGACATAAACAAAACTTGATCATTGTAAGCAACTAAACATATTAAGCAGCATACATGAAATCACTCATGACACCATGATTTTGGTAACCCAAAAACCCTTAAAAGGTAAAACTAGGGTGGGGATGACACCCAAAAATCTTCACTACTACAGTAATAAGTTTTTCCTATTAAGGCTTACAAAATGTGATCAATTCATGATCTACCCTGTGAAAGGTCTGCTCTGTTAAAAGCTAAAAGACTTATATAGTCTACCTTGTTAAAGGAATTATAAACTTACAACAAAGTAAGTAATCGGTAAAGAGATTACATAAAGTCTGTTAAGACTACTCGGTTAAGAGATTTAACTTGATACACTGGTTAAAATGTCTCAGTACTCGATATTTTAGTTTGCACTTGTATGTAGATTACATATATCCTCTTTATTATATATTAGTGATCTCTTTTATCTGATCTTTCTTGATTATGTCCTTTCACTACTTCACTTGGTCATTGGACTCTGTCTGAATACTTGAATATTTTGAATATACCTCTCTGATCATTCTCTCATACTCATTCAATCTCAATATCTCTTTTTCTCTTTGATTCACACACTTCTCTTGGTTTAGATCTTGACCTTATATAATAACCAAAATGTTTTACCGATTCAAGATCTATGGTTCAGATTTATTTCTATTGCCGCTTAAGCTATACAATTTTTTGATTAGCTCTAGGTATTACATAGGGATCAATTATTACAAGATAGATGCATAATTACCTCCTTAATTACCTCAATAAACAAAATACAAAACACCACTATCACCAAAATGGTTTACCTCGATCATTGTGCCATTCCAAACTTATATGTCATTCCTAGCTAACTCAACAAAATTTATTCATGGTACTCGGCATTAACTGTACTCGGCATCTATTAATCTTCTCTGTCACTCGATAATCATTGTATATGTAACTTGGCAAACACTATACTCGGCATAATACAAACACATAGTGACCATGACTTTACTCAACAGTACTACTGCTCGGTAAGTATACAATACATAGCTCGGCCTTTACAAAATGACTCAGTCGCAGTGATGACCGACCATCATTGCCTAGATATATGACTAAGTGTGAAGCAATAATGGTCAACAGAACTATAGAGATCTACAATCTCCCCTTTTGACATTAGTGACAAAAACACTTTGTCATGACATTTGTAATTACAATTACAAAAATATGTTTGTACTAGCCTAATACTCCCCCTGAGATGTATATACATTCAAAATTTTTGTTACCTGTCCCTATTCTATCCTTGTCCTTACTCATGTCATGATGATTCCCCCTTGTTTTTGACATGACAAATCTCTTCATCAGAAGGTAGCTCACAAAATTTCTCCAAAAAAGGTTTATGTAGGACCATGATCATGTAGAGTGCATTTGTCCAAGCTATTGAAGCAATGTTTAAAACTTCTGTCTTCACTTCTAGATCGGAAACTAAATTGATGAGGCTCTTGGTTGTGGACAAATGTGGATTAATCTGTGTTAATTCCTTAGCCTTTGCTAACTTTCTCTTTATGGCCTCTAGATGAGGTGTAAAAACTGTTTGGATAGAGAGTAGGAGAGAATGAATCTTGCCATAATTAGCCATTAGCTCGGCTAACTTGCCTTGGGTTTGCATGATTTTGACATAATGTGCTGCACTGGTGTCTGCATCCAAGCTCAAGGACTGACTTGTAGCCTAAATCTCTTGCTTTAGAGTATCAAGCAATCATTGATTCTCATCAGTAAACAATTCAACATTACAGATTTTGGCCAACAGAGACTATCCATTCACAACTAACCCTTCAATCTCCTTTACCAAAGTAGACAACTCAACCTGTTTCACTGCTATGTCGGTAGATATCTTATCGAGCATTTTGGTCTCAAACTTCCATTCTGACCACTCAAATAACTTATCACTTGCACAACTAACTTCATTATTTAATTTTTGGACAATGTGTACAAGTTGTTCCAATATGGGGGTAGAACTATTTACATTTGATAAGTCATAAACTTCATTAAATATATCTTTTATTTCATAAAGGACATGTTTCTATTGATGTTCCCTTCAGAGTTCTTCTTGCTTGCTTTTCCTCGTCAGCAAATCGTTCAATATCTATAGTTGCTCATAAGAGAGGTTATCGGTATCCCATTTAGGAATAACAATGACCTCATCAATTGTTACCTCATCTTTCTCCTTCTGTGCTCTCAGTGGGATGCTGCCGCTCAACATCTGTACAAGAGCTTTTATTGCCTCTTGCTCCTCAATGAATTTTCCTTTGATATTTGCTTCTCCTTTCCCCTTATCCTCAGCATGAGGACTAACAGCTTGTCCATCTAACTTATTTCCTTGTTCTTCTTTGCTATTATCTTCCATATGAGGACTTTGGATTTTTCCTTCTATTTTGTCCTCTTCCTTGGTAGATGTAGATTGAGTTAGTCATACCGACTTGATGGGTTCCTTGGTAAGGCTTGTATGACTAACATGTCAATAGTAGCAACTTAAGGTAGAGTAGGACTTACATCAATAGATTATGTGTCAGTAATTGTTGGATAATCCATGACCTGTAATAGTACAGTGTTATTGCTTGGCAAGGGTGTATCAGTTGCTTTCATATTCTTTAAATCATCCTCAGTCAAAAAAAAATTCTTGATGGGGCTCTCCTTAGGTATGTCAACAATGTGAACCTCAGACATGTCCTGTGTTTTCACTTCCTTAGGAGTTCCAGTCTCCATTTTATTTTGTTTGATTTTAGGTTCAACAACTTTCGAAGGAGTAGCATCCTTTCCTTCATCCTTGTTGATCAACAACCCAAACACTATCTTCCAAATTTTGATACTTTCTTGTACAACATCTTCAACCTTGTGTTGAAGAATTAGATAAGCTCTAAGTTTGGGATCAAACTTACCTCTGTATTGTTTAATTATCTATTTGATGTTGGCAGGGGTGAGAGTGGACTCAACTTGTGCTAATGTACTCTCCCTTATTTCCTTTTCTCTTTGCAGAGCATATTCCCATTTCTGTGCAACCCTATTGCATAATTCCTTGGGAATTCTATTTTCAATTTGAATTGGCAACATCTTGAAAGTGCACAACATTTCAAGAATAACATCTTCTACTTTCTCTTTATCTGCTATGCTCATGTTCCCAAATTTTAATCTTTTCAACTCATCCAGTACTACGGAGCTAGTAATCTTATGACATAATTCATCAATAGTGAGTTGTGGTGTACCCTATTGTGTAACCTTCTCCTTCACTCCTTCATCACTTTCGGTTTCTTCATCATCATCTTGTGCTAGAACAAGTTTCCTTCTTGGCTTCTTCATAACCTTAGTCAGCACTGCCTTGGGTAGTGCAGGTTTTTGCTTAGCAGATGCAAGTGGCATCTTAGGAGTCTCAACAGTAGTTCTTCTAGTTCTAGGCCTAAGTGCTAGTGTCGATGACACTTTAGGTTTCAACACTCTTTTCTTACTTGGGAACTCAACAATTACTGGTTTCTTCTCTCTCTTCTTCTTTTTCATTACCACTAGTTTCACTTTTTTCATCTTCTCCCAATCCTTGGGTCAACTCTAGTGGTGCATCCTTCTCAGATTCTTTGACATAATTTTCCAAATTCTTCACTATTTTATTTCTTTTCCTCTTTGTGGTGGCAGCCAATAATCCCAAAGAGATCTTGGATTTGGCTTCATCAAATGTTCCAAAGTAAGGTGCTTTACTATCAATTTCTTCAGCTAAGAGGGCTGTGATTGTAGTAGTAGCTTCATCTATATTAAGTTCATAAGGTAATGGCATTAACCATGAAACCCTAGGTAGGACTGCCTGTGCATAAGTAAAATCTGTGTCTACCAGAAAACATATATCCTTGCTGTATTTTTCAATCAAAGACATAGGGACTCTAGTCCTATTTCTCATCTTCTTTTTAAACTCAATAAAATAGTTATCCATTATTCCTTCAAAATAATCTCCAATCTGATTTATAAATTCATTGATTTGAACAGTGATGGGTTTCTTCTTGTCCCATGTAACATCTCCATGTGTAGGAAAACTCTTCTTGACATAAAAGAACAAATAGATCAGTAAGGAACTGAACTTACACGTAGAATTCTTCACCATCCAGATGGAGTTCAAGTTCTTAGCAAGTTGAGTCAGCTAGAGCTTGGCAAGGTCATACATGTGTCCTTTCTTGATTATCTTCCATGCTTGGTCCACTGCCATACAGGGGACGCTGTCCAACTGACTAGATTGATAAAACTTGTGCGAGATGACTCTAACAACAAAGTAAATTTCTAGATTAGTTATGGTGGAAATTGTCATTCCTCATTTGTTCCAAACTACCTGGGTGTTAGCTTGAATATCTTCCTTACCTACACATTTTATCATTCTTTTTCCTTCAATTGTAGGGTAACCAGTGACTTTATGTATCATTTCCTTTGTAATCTTCACTGGTCCATCTTCCAGCCATAAATGCATGTCGTGTACTCGACTCAAAACAATCTTTATCCATTCCACTTTAACATTTTGTGGGAAATTTAGGGCATGCACTAACCCTTGATCGACAACAACCTTATGTTCTGGCTTCAGCACTCCGTTGACACATAGTTTATCATAAGCTTCCCTGATCTCGTAATCATTGATTTCTCCAATTTTACACATGTAGCAAGACCTAACATCGTTCATTAATAACACATTCTTTGGAATGGAAGATAGGGCTCCATTTAAATCTCCTTAATTGCACTCTCTGATATTGCCTTGAATACCTTCAGCTTGCAAACTTCATTCTTTACTAATTGCACATTAAAAACTTCCATCCCTTGTTTCTTGACTGGTGTAGATGAAGATGATGCCATTTTAAACAATAATTTTTGAAAAGAAAATATTTACTCGGAAGAGTACCTTTTTCATCAATAACCCTATAGATAAATTGTGCTGACGGCACGCTGAGAAAATTCGAAATCACCTTTCCTAAACTAGTTTCACAAACTCTAAATCACTCTCTAAAATCTCAAATAACCTGGTGAAATAAAATTAATGGCAACTTTCCTCTTTATAGAATCTGAAAAATAGAATTAGGGCCTCATAAATGCTCCGTACATGTTTTGGTGGTTTACAGTTGTCTTGACAAACTCACAAGATTGGTTGATATAACCATTGTGATACAACTTGATGTACATAGCATTTCAACCATAGCAGGTGCTCGGCATACATTGATAGCTTGGTCAAGACACTGATGCTCGACATCAAAATGAAATTTTCTATTTTGCTCAGATATGTCCTAATGCATCTTTATCTATGTAGATATGGACTTTTGCTCAATTCTATGTTAGGAACTGATGAAAAATAAGACTTTGTATAAGTTGTGCTTTGTGACTGGCTTGGTTTGTTCATTTGATGACCACCTGGGTCTATATTTGCATTCAAATGCTTTGTGCCCATATTTCTGACAATTGAAACAACTTTTTTGAAACTTAGGTGAGGTGGATGAATTGCTAGCCTTAGATCTACATTCATGTGCTTGATGTCCATGCTTCTTGCAGTTAAAACAATGTCCATTAAACTTAGGTTTAGAATCAGACTTACCATGTTTTCTTCTACATATGTTGGCTGTATGTCCTGGCTTTCCACAATGATGACATGTGGGCTTGGTGTTCTTTGGTTTAACAATCTTCAGTTCTCCATTCTTTGATGATTCTCCTTCTTCAGTAGATGAATGTTCATTCAGTCCAAGTCTAGATCTATCACCAGATCTTCTAGGTGATCTTAACAGCTCTTCAAAATATTTTGCAGCTTCATTGGGTTTGTTCATCCTTTCATTGATTTCCTTTTCAGTTCTCAATTCATGTTTCAACTGATCATTTTCAGACCTTAGTTGATTGATTTCCATATCTTTCCTGCCCAATTCCTAATTAACCAACAGTAATTGATTTACTATATCTAGTTGATTATTAGTCAACCTTTGCATGTCACTTGTTCTTTCATCTAGCCTAATTGCAATTTGTCTTTTGTCTTCTTCAGCCATTGCCTTATCATCTTCACCTTTCTTTTTCTATTCCACTAGTTCAAAAAGTCTGACAAATTGAATTTCTTGTTCTCTCTTTAGAGTTCTGATGTCATCATTTAGTATGGTATTTTTCTCTAGTAGTTCTTTTATAGCTTTATCACTCTCGGCAGAGTTACCATTGTCAAATAGTCCAGAGATGTCTTCTTCTTTGTACTGTGGCTCATTTTGTTGAATTGTAATCTCTCTTCTCTTGCTCAAGGATTTCTTCAATTCCCCTCTAGCTTCTTCCAATTGTTGTAATGCTAGTTGTACTTCAATCTTTTGATTCTCTATGATCTTCCCCAGTTTATAAGCTTCCATTTTAAGATCTTTTTCCTCAAGTGGTTAGACTTCCTTAAGAGAAACATTGCTGCTCTGATACAAATTGTTGGAAATATAAGTGGGAAAGTAATACTGAGAGGGGGGGGGGGGGGTGAATCAAATATTACCTACTTTACCCTTTTCAATCTGATAAAACTTTATGCATGACATAAACAAAACTTGATCATTGTAAGCAACTAAACATATTAAGCAGCATACATGAAATCACTCATGACACCATGATTTTGGTAACCCAGAAACCCTTGAAAGGTAAAACTGGGGTGGGGATGACACCCATAAATCTTCACTACTGTAGTAATAAGTTTTTCCTGTTAAGGCTTACAAAATGTGATCAATTCATGATCTACCCTATGAAAGGTCCGCTCTGTTAAAAGCTAAAAGACTTATACAGTCTACCTTGTTAAAGGATTTATAAACTTACAACAAAGTAAGTACTCGGTAAAGAGATTACATAAAGTCTCTTAAGACTACTCAGTTAAGAGATTTACCCTGATACATTGGTTAAAATGTCTCAGTACTTGATCTTTCAGCTTGCACTTGTATGTAGATTACAAATCTCCTCTTTACTATATATTAGTGATCTCTTCTATCTGATCTTTCTTGATTATGTCCTTTCACTACTTAGCTTGGTCACTGGACTTTGTCTGAATACTTGACTATTCCGAATATACCTCTCTGATCATTCTCTCATACTCATTTGATCTCAATATCTCTTTTTCTCTCTAATTCACACACTTCTCTTGGTTTAGATCTTGACCTTATATAATAACCAAAATGTTTTACTAATTCAAGATCTACAGTTTAGATTTATTTCTATTGCTGCTTAAGCTATACAATTTTTTTATTGGCTCTAGGTATTACATAGGGATCAATGATTACAAGATGGATGCGTAATTACCTCAATAAACAAAATACAAAACACCACTATCACCAAAATGGTTTACCTCGATCATTATGCCATTCCAAACTTATATGTCATTCCTAGCTAACTCGGCAAAAGTTATTCTTGGTACTCAGCATTAATTGTACTCGACATTTGTTAATCTTCTTTGTCGCTCGGTAATCATTGTATATGTAACTCGGCAAAAACTATACTCAGCATAATAGAAACACATAGTGACCATGACTTTACTTAGTAGTACTACTGCTCGGTAAGTATACAATACATAGCTTGGCCTTTACAAAATGACTCAGTCACAGTGATGACCGACCATCATTGCCTAGATATATGACTAAGTGTGAAGCACTAATGGTCAACAAAACTATAGAGATCTATAGGTAATTATGTTTATAATGATGATGATGAATTTAATCCTCATTTTGATGATGAAAATGATAAATTTACTCATCATAGTGATGTTTCCATTACTTCTAAGATAAATCCTAAATGGTTTAAAGATTTAATTAATGAAGGTGATAATTATATTTCTAGAATGGGTGGTCTTAGACCTAGGAGACTTAATTATTGTAACTATGCTTTAATGTCTTCTCTTGTGCATTCTAAAGATCCTCAAACTTTTGCTAAGCTAAAAATCAACCTCATTGGAAAATTGCTATGCAAGAAGAATATGATAGTTTAACTTCTAATAATACTTGGGATTTAGTTACTTTACCTCATGGAAAAAATCTAGTTTCATGTAAATGGTTATACAAAACTAAGTTGAATGCAAATAATGATATTAGTAAGTTTAAAGCTAGACTAGTAGCAAGAGGTTTTTCTCAAGTTGAAGGAATAGACTATAATGAGACCTTTTCTCCTGTTGTAAAAATGCCTACCATTAAAGTTATTCTTGCTTTAGCTACAAAAATGAATTGGCCTATTCACCAAATGGATGTTAAAAGTTCTTTTCTAAATGGTGATTTGCATGAAGAGATCTATATGTCTCAACCTCCCAGTTTTATTAAAGAAGGTCATGAACATCTAGTATGAAAACTAAATAAATCTATTTATGGTTTAAAGCAATCTCCTAGAGAGTGGTATTCCAAAATTAATGCTTTATTTATTTCTCAAGGTTTTGAAAGAAGTAAAAGTGATCCTAACTTATATATCAAGCATAGTGAAGATGACATTATTATTATCATTCTTTATGTTGATGATTTGTTTCTTACTTCTAGTTCTAACCATTTAATTTATGATATTAAGTTCCAACTTAATAAAAAATTTCAAATGACTGATTTAGGACTTTTACATTATTTCTTAGGAATGCAAATTTGGGAAACCCCTAAGGGTATTTTTATCTCTCAAAGTAAATATGCTAAAGATCTTCTAGATGATTTCATAGGAATGATGCTAATCATGTTTCAATTCCATGTGAATTAGGAACTAAGTTAATGATAGATATGCAATCTCCATTCATAGATGCTACTCCTTATAGAGAACTTGTAGGTAGTTTAAATTATCTAACTCGCACTAGACCTGATCTATCTTTTAGTGTTGGTTTAGTTTCAAGATTCATGTCCAAATCTCAACAAAATCACTTCAAAATTGCTAAAATAATATTACGTTACATTAAAGATACTATTAACTTAGGATTATTTTATGATGCAAATTCTTATTTTACATTAAAAGGCTTTATTGATTCAGAATTAGGTGGAGACCCCAATGATGGGAAATCTACTTTTGGGTATTGTTTTTCTCTTAGTTCAGGTGCTATATCTTGGAAAAGTAAAAAAGATCAATTTGTTTCTCTATGTTCTACTGAAGCTGAATACAAAAGTTGTACTCATGCCTCTAAAGAAGCTTTATGGCTTAGAAGAATACTTGAAGATTTGGGTCTACCTCAACAAGAACCTACACCTTTATTTTGTGACAATCAAAGTGTAATAGCCTTGGCAAAGAATCCAGTTTACCATGCAAAGTCAAAGAACATTTCTCTCCACCACCACTTCATTAGAGAAAAAATTGAAGAAAAGAAAGTGTCCCTCATCTATTGCAAGGGTGAAGATCAAGTTGCAGATATTTTGACAAAGCCTCTTTTTAGAGAAAAATTTGAGTTTCATTGCAAAAATCTGGATTTGATACCCATTGATGTAATTACCCCAAGTAAAGATTAAAGGGGGGTGTTAGAATTAGTAATATTTCCTTGGTTGTTTTATTTAATTTGAGGATAAACCAAGGTATCCTCCTTTATTTATTTTAGGATATTCCTAAAGGAATCTCTACATGTAATTTTGTCCTCTAGTCCAAGTGGGAGGACAACTCATATTTTGTAATTCCTTTAATAAAGAAAATAGGATATTCCTCTTTATGGGGATGCTCGCACTTGGCACACACTAAGTATGAATGTGGCACTCATACACATAGGGAGTTACATGAAAACTCCTTCACCCATCTCTACTTAAAGAGGTATTTCTCCACACACTTGACACTAATTTTCTCACAATTCTCTCACACAATTTCTCTTCTCTTGCATAGTAGTTCTATCATATTGTATTGAGCTCTCTATCTCTCTTTAGGATTTTCATGCCTCATTCATAATACACAAAAGGGTTTTTCTTTTCTTTTCCTCTTACAAAAATCTCTTGGCTCTTATTGGATTCTTGCAGTACTATCTTGGTTTTGGTGTTTGATCTTGCAACACTCTCTCACATTTGTTTTATGGTAAAATATTTCTTACACTTCACTTCTTGGATTATTTTTGATCTTGTTTCCATTCTCTTATTTCTTCTAACAATTATTTTGTCTTTGAAACAACTCCACAATGGATTGAATCCTTTATCTTTGTGTGGGATTTGTGAAACTAGACTAATTTAATTTATTTTTTAACTAGTTTGAAGTTCTTTTCATTGTTGGAAACTACAATGGAAGCAATTGTTGTATTGTCATTGATGTCAAACCTTAACTGGTAAGACTATTGCTATCTAAGAAAGTACTATATCTATTTGATTTTTGAGAAGGATTAGGGAAAGGTTGGTACGAATAGCACCTAGGAAAAGGTTGAGTTATCTTGATACTTCAATGAGTACTTGATTATGTGGCACAATGATAAGATAATGTATTGTTTATCTAAGTGAGAAGCAAGACTAAACAAGTAGGCTTAACTGAGCAAAAGTGAATAAATCTAGTTTAAGCCGAGTGATGTTAGTGTCGACCGAGCCAATATATGCTAAGTAAATTTAGTGTTGACCGAACATCAATTTATTGCCGAGTGACAGTATTAGCTGAGTAACAGTTTGAAGAGATGACCGAGTTGCATGATGAACTACAACTGATTTAGAACTTGATTGAAGAATCTATGATTTAAGATCATCGAGTTGATTGATTAGATACGTAATATGATTAAATCAGTTTTATGTTGTCATTGATGTCAACTAGTTTGACAACACTTATCTTGTAAGTTACTATACCGAAACATCTGTAGTAAAGGAGTGAAAGAGATGAAGTACAAAAATATCTACATGAGGAAGATGGATATGACAGATGAGGATAAAGAATACATTGAGTAACTTGTTGATGAGTCTATGACCTTATGATATTGACTTGATTATGTTTCATTCATCTATGATGAGGAAAAGAGATGAAAGACACAAAGAAGTGTTGTCGGTTGATGAAGCATTTAAGTGTACACTAACAAAGTGTAGTGTATACTGAGCACTATGTAAACCAAGCTTGTGTTCACCGACGCATTTCTTTGTTAACTGAGCAAAATAGAGGAACTAAATGACTAGCTTAGTCGATAAGATTGATGAGCTGGAAAGTGTATGATTTCAAGGTAATAGATAATGTTTGTTACAAAGATTGATGACTAACAAAATTTAGGAAAGATCTAAAGGATGAGAATCAAATGTGTTATTGACACATCAGCTGAGGTATGTTTAAGTGACAAAATCAATGAAGATGATTAAGCGATAAAATCTGATGGAGTAGAAGAAAATGGTTTACTTGTCTATATAAGAGACTTGAGATTTCATAGTGAATGTAATGCCAGAAGGAGGAGACTACAAAATTATCGCATGAACAAGTTTTCATGCATACCTGATCAAACTGGTTAGTGAGAACCAAACTATAGAGTTTTTACCGAGTGATAGTAAGTTACTGAACATTGATTGGAACAAAATTGATTTAATGATTAGAGGATTGAATGACCTTAACATTGATCTGTACATCTACAATTGAAGTTGTATTAAGGCAGATCACCTACTGTTACATTTTAACCATTGTACATAGTTAAATATCTTAATTGAGTGGACTAAGAAAGTCTTTTATGTATCATTCATAGAATGAACATTGTTATCTTGTCAACCCCATAGTGAATGTTGGTTGGACGATAACAGTTGGTCTAAAATCCTCTAACAAGGTCACACCGAACAGTGTGTTTGTAACCTTTAACAGGGTTGGGTCTTCACCGACCTCACTTCAGAAGAGTGAATATTTTTGGGTTGCCGGTCCCAGGTGGTTTTTCCCTTCATAGGGTTTCCATGTTAAATCTCTTGTGTTATGTGTTGATTGTGATGTTTGTTTGATGTCATATTTGTATGTTGCATATTTGATTTGATCGGTAACTACTATATGTTTTAGACTGGTAATCAGTAAAAGCATAGACAATACAGTATTTTAAGTTATTGAGTATCATAAGTTTTAAGTATTTGATTTTGGATTATATATTTTGTATTGGGACACTGGATAACTAATTCAACCCCCTCTTAGTTATTCTAACAATTGGTATCAGAGATTTGGTTTCTTAGAATAGAGTTTTAAGGACTTTAGTATAAAGATCTCAAAATGTATAAGAGGGAAGTGCCAAAGCTAAACAAAGAGAACTTCGCAGTATGGCAAAGCTGAATGAAGCTGCACATATTTGGAATTGGGAATTTTGCACTAGAATTGATGGAGAATGGATATATAGAACCGACCGCTGGTGCTTTGACACTTGATCAACTGAGAGATAGGCATGAACACAATGTTACTATGATGGAGATTGTTGCTGCCTATACCGATGCCAAATTTGAAGATATTAAAATCTGCACTACTACAAAAGCCATGTGGGATAAACTTTCTCAAGTTTACAGTGGAGATGTGAATGTCAAAAGAGCCAGAGTAGGAAGCTTAAGGGGCAGATTCGATGATATGAAGATGAAGGAAGGTGAGAATATTGTGCAGTACACAAATAGACTGAAAGAGGTAGTACATGCTATTAGAGCATCTGATGGAGTTATTAGTGAAGAGACAGTTGTAAGCAAAGTCCTCAGAACCTTATTGCCATTTTACGCAATCAGAATATCTACTATTCATGAAACAAGGTCTGCAGCTGGTAATGTCCTTACACTTGACAATCTGATTGGTAAACTTACAATCTTTGAATTGAATAACTTTGACAATAGTGTTGTTCCATCTTTGGAATCCACTTTCATGTCTTCTCTGAAGATTGGTAAGTCTAGTAGGAATAATAAGAATGATGATAGTGATAGCACTACCGATGATGAGCTTGATGAACTTGAAGCTCTTATGGCTAGAAGATTACCCAAAGGTAAATGAAGGTATAGAGGTTGGCCACATCGCTGCTAGATGTCCACATAAGAAAGATGATGAAAGAACCAAAGACCAATATGAAGGAAGCTATGGGAGAAGAATCAACAGAGGCTATTGACACAATAGAGATAACCGAGACACTAATGATAAAGGCAAAAAGGTATGTTACATAGCTGAAGATAATGAATCTGAATCTGATTCTGATGATGATGTAGAAGATGTATTTGTTGCTATGAAAGAAGACTCAGAGGAAGAAGAAAAACATGTAGAAACAATGCTGATCTCTAAAGTTAACAAAAATAATACATGGATCATAGACAGTGGCTGTACACATCACATGACTGATGATGAAGAGAAATTTGATCAACTTGAAGAATACAATGGAGGATCTGGTGCAGGAGCACCCTTCTAAGGGCCCCCACTAGTCTTAAATTTTGTTGTGTTGCACTGCCTAATGAAGGCTTGTAATTAGAATAAGATCCTTGAGCTCACCTGGTGTGTGTAGGGTCTAGTTGAGGTCCTAGAGTCATAGTTTGATCTTCCATTTTGATTGAATAGTGACTAAGGGAATGATGTCATCCTGAGGTCACTTCATCATAGATAGGTCAAAGTCTTAGAATAGGGGTTTTGAGGGTTTTAGCACATGTTTTATTTGTACTAGACCTAAGAAAGGTCCTAGGATGTGACAAGAGAAAAATTTTCTCGAGCAAGAAAAAGTTTCTAGCAACTTTTCTCATTGTGAGTCTAAACCTCACCCAAGCGGCTCTAAGCCCTAACCTAGCTCAAAACCTAAGAAAGGGACTATTTATGACCTAAAAAACCCTAATTCAAGGGTGGACAATTAGTGTGCACATATTTGAATTGTAAGAAACAGACTGTGACAGTGTTTATGTGTGCCAGTCCAGATTAATGGCATGATTTGAGGAGTTAATGGATTGCCCATAGAATCTTTAGCATTGTACATTGGATTTGGTGTATTTAATTTCATTTGTGTGTGTTTAGAGTAGCTTCTTGGTTATTTTGTGTGTGTTCTTGTTTTTCATTTGAATATGCCAGTCCTCTGTCCAGTTTGAAGAGGCATGTAGATAAGGGCATGTAGCTCCTATCCCCACCATGGAAAAACCATGGGTATTTGGGATATGGTAGTATAGACCCTAACCTATACAAATATGCAATCAGGGCCCTGGATTGTGAGTGCAAGCTATTTAATGACCAAGCCCTAGGTGAGACTAAGCAGTGTCTGGCTAGGTGTGGTCAGCATTGAAGAAGCTCTAGAGGACAAGGGAGAAAGCTTCAAGATGAACCCTTTGAAGGAGTTCAAGAGGGATGAGTAAAGACTCACTGGTGTGAAGGAGAGAGTTCTTTCAATCCATTTGAGGTGTTTATGCAATCAAACTAGCCCTGTGACTCAAGCAGGCCTAAAAGCCCTAGAAACCCTCATTTCTGGTTGAGGCATTGTACAGACAGTTGAAGCCCTAAAACCTTGAAAATATTTGAGGGTTGGGAATTTGTATAGAGGTCTATGTGGAAGACTAGCCCTAGTTGTGTGAAGTAAGTGGGTCAAAAGTCCTATAAACCTGGAGTGGAGGCCTAATTGGGGCTCTTTGCTAGTAGCCCTATTTTGGGAAGAAACTATGAAATCGGGTAACAAGACAACTTCATTAGTCCCTTAGAGTCACTTTTTTGAATGTAAAAAAACCTTGGAAGTCATCTCTACCCTTGTTAGAGCCTGAGGAGATGAGAAAGCTAAGGAACCCTTTTTGGGCTATGTAAGGGAATAGAGCTAGGAAGTGTGCAAGAAAGATAGGAAGAAGAAAAGTTCACTATTGATGGTTATATTGGGCTAGGTTAGGGGATAATATTATGAAGAGGAGTCCTAGAGACCATATGGTGTGGGTAAAGCACACTAGTGATCCAAGACAAGGATCAGGGAGCATAGACTAGCTAGTCTATGCTAATCTCCCAATCAGATTGGTATCAGAGCCTATAAGGCTTGGGAAGTGGATTGTTTGGAGAGTGGATGTTTCAACCTCCAAAGGAATTAGTAGGGTCATCTCAAAAGAAGAAGATGGTGACTAATGCAAATATAACCAAGAAGGTAGAAGATCAGGAGGAAGGCAATAGACTCCTGCAAGAAAGATTGTATCAGATGGAACAACTCTTGGATAATGTCCAAGCAAAGGTAGATAAAGTGAATGATAGAATGGAGGAACATGATGCTAGAGAGAAAGAGAAGACTATATATGATTAGGTTCCTACACCTAATCCTCCTACTCAAGAGGAGCAGTTCTTAAAGGCACTAAAGGCCATCACAGGCAAGGCACTTGAAGGTGTTCCACTTCTTACTGGTAGAATGGACACATAACTTGTCATGCAATGGATAGAGGGTATGGAGACTCACTTCAAATGTGAAGGGATCTCTAAGGCCCAAAAGGTCAAAGTGGCCAAAGCAAGATTGAGAGGCCAAGCTCTAACTTGGTGGAACTATCTCCAAGAAGAAAGGGAGAAAGAGGGAAAGCATCCAATTGCTAATTGGAAAGCTATGGTAAAAAAAGTGAAGGAAGCATACCTACCTACAGATTATGAAATCCAGCAGCATAGAAGAAGGTTGAATCTCAAACAAAAATAAATGGATGTAGCCACCTATAATGAAGAGTTTCACAAGTTGAGCCTAAGATCCAAAGTGAAAGAGGAGGAGAGTCTCAAGGTGGCAAGGTATTTAAGTGGATTAAGATGGAGTATAGTAGAGGATATGAACTTGTTTACTCCTACCATAGTCCTTGGGTGTCAGCATATGGCACAAAAGCTAGAAGAAAAGCAAAGAAAGAAGTAGGAACCTAACTCCAAAAATAGAGGTAGAGGTAGAGACTCTAGAGGGGGTCAAAGAGGAGGTTCTAGTGGTAGATGAGGTGACTCTAGAAGTCAAGGAGAGAGAAGAATCTTAGAACAAGTTGCAGAGACCAGTTCAAGAGGAACATTCAGTAGAGGAAGAGGATCTCAGGGTAGTAGAGGAAGAATTAAAGGAAGGAGTAGCTCCTACTTTTCCACAATGAAGTGCTATCCATGTGGATAGCTTGGACACCCTGCTTATAGGTGTCCTGAAAAACCTACAAGCTCTAGTGGTGAAAATTGGGTAGCCTATGCCCAAGAAGATGGCAATAGCTCATGCACAAATTAGGTAAGAAAGCTAGAATCAAAGACGGGGAAGAACTTGATGTTTAGGAGAGTGCTCATAGGGAAACCTATCCAAGGAGAACCCAAGCAAAGAAGAGCTCTATTTAGAGTGAGATGCAAGATCCAAGGAAAAGATTGCAAGGTGATAGTTGATTCAGGATCAACTGACAACATCATATCAGATGAAGCAGCAAAGAAGCTAAAACTTGTCAAGATTCCCCATGAAAACCCTTACAAGGTGACTTGGTTGAATCAGGAGCAGAGCGTATTAGTGAATGAGCAGACATGGGTGGAGCTTAATATTGGTGGATATAAGGATAGGGTTCTTTGTGATGTCCTACCGATGGATGACTGTCATCTCCTATTGGGAAGACCTTGTTAGTTCGATAGGAAAGTGATCTATGATGGAGAGGAGAACTCCATTTCCTTCAAGAAGGATGGAAAAACATTCAAGATTCAGTCTTTGACATAGAATGAAGAAGGAGCCTCAAGGACACCTAGTGTGTTTCTTAGTAGTGGGAAGGAGTTTCTACATTCATTACATGATAGTGAAATAATGGGATGTGTCATTATGGTCAAACCTAAGGAAGAGGAACATAAGTTGTAGACATAGACACCTATAGAGGTGAAGAAAATGTTAGAGGAGTTCAAGGACATTGTAAGTGATGGAGAACCTACAAAAATTCCTCCAAGAAGGGCTAAAATTCATCAAATAGACTTTGTTCCCGGTGCATCTCTACCTAAAAAAGCAGCCTACAAGCTTACCCCTGATAAAAAAAAAAGTAGCAAGGAAAGTGCAAGATTTATTGGATGAAGGACTAATCAAGAAAAGTATTAGTCCATGTGCAGTCTCGGTGGTGTTGGCATCCAAGAAGGGAGGTAAGTGGAGACTTTGCACTAATTCAAGGGCCATCAATATGATCACGATCAGGTATAGGTTCCCAATTCCAAGAATAGAAGACTTGATGGATTGTTTAGGGGGTGCTATGTATTTTACAAAGTTGGATCTCAAGAGTGGTTATCACCAAATAAGGATTAAGGAGGGTGATGAGTGGAAGACCACTTTTAAAACCATAGATGGATTGTATGAATGGCTTGTGATGCCATTTGGGCTTACTAATTCCCTAAGCACCTTCATGAGGTTGATGAATGAGGTCTTGAAGGACTTCATAGGAATATTTGTGGTAGTGTACCTAGATGACATACTCATCTATAGAAAAACTAGAGAAGAGAACCTTGAGAACTTAAGGTTAGTCTTGAAGAGGCTACATGAAGAACAATTGGCTATCAACCTAGAGAAATGTGAGTTCATGCAGCAAGAACTAGTCTACTTGGGGTTTGTGGTGTCTAAGGGCACTTTGAAAATGGACCCAAGCAAGGTGGAGGCAATCTTGAATTGGCCTGCCCCTAAAACAAGGACTAAAGTTAGGAGTTTCCATGGGTTGGCTCAATTCTATAGGAAATTTGTGAGAAATTTTAGTGGTATATGTGCACTAGTGCTTGACACCATCAAGGGAGGACTTAAGACTAAGTTCAAATGGACTGAGGAAGCTGATAAAGAATTCCAAACATTGAAGCAAGAGGTAGCTACCAAACCTATCTTACTCTTACCTAATTTTGACAAATTGTTCACCATTGAATGTGATGCAAGTGGTGTTGTAGTAGGGGGTGTATTGAGCCAAGAGGGAAGGCCTGTGGCATTTTTAAGTGAGAAACTCAATGAAGCAAAGAAGAGATATTCTGCCTATGACCTAGAACTATATGCACTAGTGCAATCCCTCAAGAAGTGGAGGCATTACCTCCTGCCAAAAGAATTTGTGGTGTTCACAGATATCAGGCCTTGAGCTATATCAATACTCAAGAGAAGCTTAGCAATAGGCACTTGAAGTGGATGGAGTATCTCCAATCCTTTACCTTCACTATCAAGCATAAGAAGGGGCAACTCAATAAGGTAGCATATGCCTTAAATAGGAAGCTCTTGACTATCGAAGAAGTTCAATTGGAGAGCATTGGAATAGTAGGTTTCAAGGATCTTTATGAGGAGGATAAAGACTTCTCAAAAGCCTACAAGGTGTGCCAAGAGTTTGAGAACCATTTCCATGGTGAGTATATAGACTACACCCTTCAAAATGGACTTTTGTTCAAAGGCAATCAGCTATGTGTGCCTAGGGGATCCATGAGGGAAAATCTGATCCAAGAGAAGCATAATGGAAGCCTAAGTGGGCATGTTGTCATAAAAAAAACTATGGAGCTAGTACAAAGATACTATTTTTGGCCTAAGTTGGCAAGAGATGTGAGAAGATATGTAGAGAAATGTGGTGTGTGCCAAAGAGCTAAAGGAGGTTCAAGCAATGCAGGGCTTTATCAACCTTTACCAATTCCAAATAGGCCTTGGGAGTGTGTGAGTATGGAATTTGTGGTTGGAATCCCTAAAACCAAAATAGGTATGGATAGCATCTATGTTGTAGTAGATAGGTTCTCTAGGATGAGCCATTTCATTCCATGTAGAACTACTCATGATGCAAGCTATGTAGCACATCTCTTCTTCAAAGAGATTGTGAGGATTCATAGACTCCCTTTGAGCATTGTGTTAGATAGGGATAGAAAGTTCATGGGTCATTTTTGGAAAACCTTATGGAAATAGTTAAGAACTAATCTCTCATTCAACTCAACTTACCATCCTCAAACTGATGGTCAAACTAAAGTTATAAACAAGGTGTTGGGAAACTGGCTAAGGTGTTTGACCGAGGAGTATGGGCAGAATTGGGATCTTATCATTCCGCAAGTAGAATATGCATATAATGATAGTGTGAATAGGACCATAGGAAGGAGTCCTTTTGAGGTTGTGTATGGAAGACACCCTAGAGGAGTGTGTGAACTAAGAGACCTTGGTTCAATGGAGATGAAGAGTGGCCAAGTAGAAGACTTTACTCAAATTATTAAGGAGGTCCAAGAACAAGTCAAGAAGACTATCCATGAGTCCACTCAAAATCTAAAGGCTAAGGTAGATGAAAGAAGAAAAGAGGTTTAGTTTCAGATAGGGGACTATATGGATCATCTAAGAAAAGCAAGGATGCAAAAAGGCATGCCTACCAAGTTGCAGATGAGAAGAGTAGGGCCTTGTAAAATTCTAGCCAAGTATGGTGAAAATGCATATAAGGTGGACTTGCCATAAGATTTGGCTATTTCACCAGTGTTCAATGTTGCTGACCTGGTCTTGTTCAAAGGAGACATAACACAACAAAGTGAGGATCAATCAAAGGTGCTGCAGGATATAGATAGCAATGTCATGCCAAAGAGGAAGCAACCCACAACATAATAGGTCTTGGAATCTAGGGTGAAGAATCCTACCAGGCATCAAGTGTACATGGAAAAATTAATCAATTGGGTAGGTCAACCTGAGTCTGAAGCCACTTGGATAGAGGAAAGCCAATTCAAGAAGCTAGGCATAGACCTAGCCCTTCTTGACCCCAAAGTGCCTTAGTTTGTGCTGAGGGGGAGTATGGTGTAGGAGCACCCTTCTAAGTGCTCCCACTGGTCTTAAATTTTGTTGTGTTGTACTACCTAATAAAGGCTTGTAATTAGAATAAGAGCCTTGAGCTCACATGGTGTGTGTAGGGTCTAGTTGAGGTCCTAGAGTCATAGTTTGATCTCCCATTTTGATTGAATAGTGACTCAGGGAATGATGGCATCCTAAGATCATGTCATCATAGATAGGTCAAAGTCTTAGAATAGGGGTTTTGAGGGTTTTAGCACATGTTCTTTGTACTAGACCTAAGAAAGGTCCTAGGATGTGACAAGAGAAAAAGTTGCTAGCAACTTTGCAAAGTTGCTTAGAAACTTTTCTCATTGTGAGTCTAAACCTCACCCAAGAGGCTCTAAGCCATAACCCAGCTCAAACCCTGAGAAAGGGACTATTTATGACTTGAAAAACCCTAATTCAAGGGTGGACAATTAGTGTGCATGGATTTGAATTGTAAGAAACAGACTGTGACAATGTTTGTGTGTGCCAGTCCAGATTAATGGAATGATTTGAGGAGTTAATGGATTGCCCATAGAATCTTTAGCATTGTACATTGGATTTGGTGTATTTAATTTCATTTTTGTGTGTTTAGAGTAGCTTCTTGGTTATTTGGTGTGTGTTCTTATTTTTCATTTGAATATGCCAGTCCTCTGTCCAGTTTGAAGAGGCATGTATATAAGGGCATGTAGCTCCTATCCCCACCATGGAAACACCATGGGTATTTTGGATATGGTAGTATAGACCCTAACCTATACATATATGGAATTAGGGCCCTAGATTGTGAGTGCAAGCTATTTAATGACCAAGCCCTAGGTGAGACTAAGCAGTGCCCAGCTAGGTGTGGTCAGCATTGAAGAAGCTCTAGAGGACAAGGGAGAAAGCTTCAAGATGAACCCTTTGAAGGAGTTCAAGAGGGATGAGTAAAGAATCACTGGTTTGAAGGAGAGAGTTCTTTCAATCCATTTGAGGTTTTTATTCAATCAAACTAGCCCTGTGACTCAAGCAGGCCTAAAAAGCCCTAGAAACCCTCATTTCTGGTTGAGGCATTGTACAGATAGTTGAAGCCCTAAAACCCTAAAAATATTTGAGGGTTGGGTATTTTTATAGAGGTCTCTATGGAATACTATCCCTATTTGTTTGAAGGAAGTGGGTCAAAAGTCCTATAAACCTGGAGAGGAGGCCTAATTGGGGCTCTTTGCTAGTAGCCCTATTTTGGGAAGAAACTATGAAATCGGGTAACAAGACAACTTCATCAGTACATTGGAATCACTTTGTTGAATGTAAAAACACCTTAGAAGTCATCTCTACCCTTGTCAAAGCCTAAGGAGATGAGCAAGCTAAGGAGCCCTTATTGGTCTATTTAAGGGAATGGAGCTAGGAAGTGTGCAAGCAAGCTAGGAAGAAGAAAATTTCACTATTGGTGGTCAGATTGGGCTAGGTCAGGGGATCCTATTGGGAAGAGGAGTCCTAAAGACCATAGGGTGTGTGTAAAGCACACTAGTGATCCAAGACAAGGATCAGGGAGCATAGACTAGCTAGTCTATCCCAATCTCCCCACCAGGATCTGTTAAGATGGGTAATGACACACCCTGTATGGTAAGAGGTAAAGGATCCCCGATGATAAATGATAAGATAAAATGTGAAAATTCTTATTGGGTAGATGGACTAAACTATAACTTGTTAATTGTGGCACAACTAAACAATTCAGGTCATCAAGTTGCTTTTGAGAGCAAGAAAGTGAAAATCTTTGATGATGGTGGAAGATTAGTTGGAACTGGTGCACAATCAAGAGGTAATCTATTTTATCTTGATATTGATGAATCTTCTTGCTTGATGATGAAAAATTAAGATGCTTGGTTGTGGCATAAAAGGTTATGCCATGTGAATTTTGATAACATGATTAAGATCAGTAAAAGGAAAAGAGTTAGAGGTCTGCCTAACTTGTCAAAACTTGATCATGTTATGTGTCATGAATGTCAAAAAGGTAAGATGACTAAATCTAGTTTCAAAAGAAAGGATTATTTAACAAAGAAGATACTTGAGTTGGTTCATACCGACTTCTATGGTCCTATGAGAACTCAGAGTTATTATGGTGATAGATACTTTATTCTTTTTGTTGATGACTATACTAGATTGATGACTGTTATGTTCTTGAAAGAAAAATCTAAAGCATTTAAGATGTTCAAGTGGTATAAAGAAAAGGTAGAAAAAGAGACTGGTAAAGAATTGAAATGCCTAAGATCTGATAGAGAAGGTGAATTTATCTTTGATGAATTTACTAATTTCTGTAATGAGCATGGTATTAAAAGATAGGTCTATGTATCGAGGACACCTCAGTAGAATGAGATTTCTGAAAGAAGGAATAGGTCAATAGTTGACTATGCAAGAACATTGATGCTACAAAAGAATGTTGCTCAAACATACTTGAGGGAAGCTGTCAGTACAACTATTTATGTTTTGAACCGAGTACAACTGAAGGACACTAACAAGACACCCTATGAGTTGTGGTTTGGACACAAACCTACTGTAAGTTATTTTAGGAATTTTGGAAGCAAATGTTTTATTCTAAAAGATGAGAGAAATGGAAAGTTTGACTCAAAAGGTGATGAAGGGATATTTCTAGGATATTCCAATAAAAGCAAAGCATATAAGTGTTTGAATAAAACTACTAATAAAATGATTGAAAGTACTAATGTATGAGTTGATGAGTTTGATGATAAGAATGTAGAGGAAAGTACAAAGAAACTAAAAGACTATAGTAGATTCACTTACATTGAACACCCAGAGTATCTACCGAAGCCACAGCTTGTGATAACCGATCAGCAGGAAAACAATACGAATGAACAGGAAAGAGAAATCGATGAGCAGGATAGACATACCAAGAAAGCAAATGAACCTACAAAGGATGAACAAGAAAGAAGAGACATAATATTGGCAAGATTTTTCAGGAGACATCATCCTGAACACAAATTATTGGAGACAGACAAGCTGGCATGCAAACAAGGAGTAAGACAAGATAAGGTACATGTCTAGTTTGTGAATATGAACCGAAGAATGTAAAAGTTGCATTAGAAAATGATGAATGGGTTAATGCAATGAAAGAGGAAATAGAAAAGATGCAGAAAAAAAAAACCTAGACCTTAGTACCCAAACCTAAAGATAAGAATGTTATCGGTACTAAGTGGATATTCAGGAACAAGTTGAATGAAAATGGTGAGGTAACAAGGAACAAAGCTAGATTGGTATGCAAGGGATATGCACAGGAGGAAGGTATTGATTATGGTGAAACATTTTCACCTATTGCTAGATTAGAAGGAGTTAGAATGCTACTTGCATATGCTGCACACAAGAAATTCAAATTTTATCAAATGGATGTTAAGTCATCATTTCTGAATGGAATACTTGAAGAAGAAGTCTACATAGAACAACTAGAAGGGTTCATTGATCTAGACAACAAATACATGGTATGTAGATTACATAAAGCTTTGTATGGTTTGAAGCAAGCACCAAGAGCCTAGTATGAGAGGTTGCATACTTATTTGTTAAGTATTGGATTTGTTAGAACTAGTGAGAAAAACAATTTGTACATGAAAGGAGATATTGATGATACTATTCTTATTGCTAAGATATTTGAGGATGATATTATTTTTGGAGGTCAAGATAACATATGTAAATCTTTTGTTGATGAGATGATAAAAGAGTTTGAAATGCCTATGTTTGGAGAGATTAAGTTCTTTATAGGACTACAAGTGATTCAACAGAATGATGGGATATTCATCACACAATCTAAATACATAAAGGAAGTATTGAGAAAATTTGGCATGGAAGATGCTAAACCTATGGGAACACTGATGGCTACTGGATGCAAATTGACTAAGGAAGATGAAACTACAGAGGTAAACCAGATACTGTACTGATCTATGATTGGTAAGTTAATGTATGCAGTTCATAGTAGACCAGATATAGCACATGTTGTGGGAATTGTTGCTAGATTTTATGCAAACCCTAGAGAATCACACATGATTGCTAAAAAGAGAATATTAAGATACCTAAAGAAAATAGAAGATTACAGATTATGGTATCCTAAGGAAGGCAAGTTTGAACTGAAGGTTTATACCGATGTTGATTGGGCTGGAAATGTGGATGACAGAAAAAGTACCACCGGAGGAGCATTTTTCTTTGGTGAAAGACTTGTTATATGGAAAAGTAAGAAGCAGGCTTGCATTTCTTAGTCTACAACTGAAGCAGAGTATGTTGTTGCTGCTACAAACTGTTCAAATATTGCATATATTAAGCAAGTTCTTGAAGGTATGAATGAGATAATCACTGAGATGGTGATTATATACTGTGACAACACCAGTGCAATTAATATTTCAAAGAATCCAGTGATGCACTCTAAGACAAAGCATATATCTATTAAGTATCACTACTTAAGAGAACAAGTATAGGAGAAGCAAGTGAAGTTAGAATTTGTTACATCAAAAGAACAACTTGCAGACATGTTTACAAAGGCTCTACCGAAGGATACATTTGAGTACTTGAGGACTAGACTAGGGGTCCATCCCCTATCTACTGGTCACTAATGTGATCTAGATGTTGCATCAGCCTAATCTTACTAGAAGATCATTCATGTTGATGAAACATAGTTCACACTTTGGATCATGTTCAAGGTTGTGATAAGTTTGGAGAACTGAAACAGATTGGGATATTAGTATACAGAGATACAGAGAATGCATTGGACAACAAAGAGTTACTTGGCTAATAAAGAGCAGTGTGTTTATTTGTTTCTTTGGAATTATTTTCAAAGGGAGAGATAAACCATATGAAACAAGATGCACCAATGAGAACACTAAAACATCTGTCTAAGGGAGAGACAAACTGAAAGAAAGTGAGAGCACTGAAGATCATATTTGCAGAATGTCAAAGCTATATTGGTAATGTTGTTTAGTAACATAGTAATTAAACATATTAAGCTAGGGAGAGCTTGTACAACATTTGTTCACAGAGTTGTAGAATACATGTTTGGTATGTGTATGGTATATTTCATATTACTTGAGTTGCCATCAATGCCAAAGGGAGAGATTGATGAACTACAACTGATTTAGAACTTGATTGAAGAATCTGTGATTTAAGATCACCGAGCTTATTTATTAGATATGTAATATGATTAAATCAATATTATGTTGTCATTGATGTCAACTAGTTTGACAACACTTATCTTGTAAGTTACTATACCGAAACATCTGTAGTAAAGGAGTGAAAGAGATGAAGTACATAAATATCTACATGAGGAAGATGGATATGACAGATGAGGAAGAATACATTGAGTAACTTTTTGATGAGTCTATGACCTTATGATATTGACTTGATTATGTTTCATTCATCTATGATGAGGAAAAGAGTTGAAAGACATAGAGTAGTGTTGTTGGTTGATGAAGCATTTCAGTGTACACTGATGAAGTGTAGTGTATACTAACCATAGTGTAAACCAAGCTTGTGTTCACCAACACATTTCTTTGTTAACTGAGCAGAATAGAGGAACTAAATGACTAGCTTAGCTGATAAGATTGATGAGCTGGAAAGTGTATGATTTCAAGGTAACAGATAGTGTTTGTTACACAGATCAATGGCTAACAAAATTTAGGAAAGATCTAAAGGATGAGAATCAAACATGTTATTGACACATCAGCCAAGGTATGTTTAAGCGACAAAATCAACAAAGATGATTAAGTGGGAAAATTTGATGGAGCAGAAGAAAATGGTTTACTTGTCTATATAAGAGACTGGAGATTTCATAATGAATGCAATGCTAGAAGGAGGCGACTGTAGAATTATTGCATGAACAAGTTTTCATGCATACCTAATCAAACTGGTTAGTGAGAACCAAACTGCAAAGTTTTTACTAAGCGACAGGAAGCTATTACCGAGTGACAGTAAGTTACTGAACATTGATTGGAACAAAATTGATTTAATGATCAGAGGATTGAATGAGCTTAACATTGATCTATACATCTGCAATTGAAGTTGTATTAAGGTAGATCACCTACTATTACATTTTAACCATTGTACACAGTCAAATCTCTTAACCGAGCGGACTAAGAAAGTCTTTTATGTATCATTCATAGAATGAACATTGTTATCCTATCAACCCCATAGTGAATGCTGGTTGGAAAATAATGATTGGTCTAAAATCCTCTAACAAGGTCACACCGAATAGTGTGTTTTTAACCTTTAACAGGGTTGGGTCTTCACCGATCTCACTTCAGAAGAGTGAATATTTTTGGGTTGCCGGTCCTAGGTGGTTTTTCCCTTCACGGGGTTTCCACGTTAAATCTCTTATGTTATGTGTTGATTATGATGTTTGTTTGATGTCATATTTGCATGTTGCATATTTGATTTGATCGGTAACTACTATATGTTTTAGACTGGTAATCGGTAAAAGCATAGACAGTACAATATTTTAAGTTACTGAGTATCAGAAGTTTTAAGTATTTGATTTTGGATTATACATTTTGTATTGGGACACTGGATAACTAATTCACCCCCCTCTCAGTTATTCTAACATTGTGTAGTGATGACTGAGGAGTTGAACATAGTATTGACCGAGCGTCAGTAATTTACATTTGAGGAAGAATTCAGTTTGCTAGCTGACATAGTTGAATTCTTGGATTATGTAAATCATGTTGACTTTATTAATTAATTCTTTGGAGAATTTATTGCATAATAAACCATTTTAAAGGAAACTTAGGTGTAGAAACAACTTCCTACACTAATCTCTAAAGGAAAGTATCGTGCAAATTCTTTTTAAATCCTTACAATTTCAGATTTGTTAACTACTTTAACAAAGATATTGCAGCCATATACCATGCATATAGAAAATAGATAGAGAAGATCGAAACACATAAACACAAAGATATGCTGGTGGGGAAAAACCTTTTGGTAAAACAACCGCACCCCTCCAAAACCTGCACAATGTATTATCTTCAACACAAAGACTACAACACACTTGCAATGCAAGTTCTTTTAGGAGATGAGAGACAAGTCCAACAACAAACAGTATACCTATCAAACTTATGTCTCTTCCATAGAAGCAACATCATATATATAGACTCCTCAGGACCCAAAAAATACCCATAAAAGGAGTTTGGTGTCCAACCACCAAGACCCATGCACAAAGCCACATGTACACAGTTGTTACATCGAATCCCAAGAATAGGCATCCATCCCTAGAATAGACTATGATAGCTTGTCATAGAATCTACCAAAAATAACAGTCACAAGAGAAGTGTAAGAGAATCTGTCATACCAACCTATTTTTGGCATATTCTCTTACACACACCAACCACTCCTTGGGTGCCCAAATAGGCCCAAGTCATAAGATGCTCTTACACCTATCATAGCACATTCCTTAAATAGCTCTTACGTGTCATAGGAATCTGTCATCACCATTTCAGCCATGATCTCCTTACACACAATTCAAGATGCCGACACATCAACATGCCAACTAGACATGTAAACTCACACTTAATTACATTATTTGCAAGAAATACATTTTAAAAAACAAATAATAAGAATAGGAATTATCCAAGGTTGAGACACCTTTTTCCTAACATTCTCCCACTTGTCGATCACCTTGTAAGAGCAACAGGAACATAACATGAACTAACCGCTATAGGCCAAAAGGCCCATAGACTCCGAACACCATTTGAACTTATTAGTGTCCACTGGTTTTGTTAATGCATCTGCAACATTCTTCATAATATCTACCTTCTCCAAATTTACCTTTCCATCTTCCACCATATCTCTCACAAAGTGAAACTGCACATCAATGTACTTTGTTCTGGCATGGAAAGTTGGATTCTTCGTAAGGCAAATAGCACTCTGACTGTCACACCAAATAGTAATCTATTTTGCATCAACACCAACATCAAAACACAATCTCCTAAGCCAAATGGATTCCTTACAAGCATGAGTAGCATCCATGTACTCAGCTTCTATAGTGGACAAAGCAACCACAGGTTGTCGCTTACTCATCCAACTGATAGCACCACCAAACATAGTGAACACATAAGCACTGGTGGATCTCCTACTATCAATATCACCTGCCCAATCTGAATCCACAAACCCATGAATAAAAACTAAATGCGGAGATCCAGAAGAGTTACCATGATAACATACAGAGTAATCTAATGTACCCCTCAAATATCTGAATACTCGCTTAACTACATCCCAATGTACCCATCCAGGGTTAGCCATAAACTAACTCAGGACTCCCATTGCTTGGGCAATGTCTGGTCTAGTACAAACCATAGCATACATAAGATTGCCAACTACACTAGCATAAGGTACTCTACTCATGTCCTCCACCTCACTAGGAGATTTTGGACAATCATCTAGAGATAACTTTGTTCCCACAGAAATAGGAACACAAAGTGGTCTACAATCTGCCATGCTAAACCTATCCAACATAGACTTCACATACTTACTCTGACTCAACCAAAGTTTTTTGTTAGACCAGTCTCTACTAATTTCCATACCCAAGATGTACCTAGCTACCCCAAGATCTTTCATCTCAAGCTGTGCTGACAACTGAGATTTAAAATTAGAAATCATACCCTTACCCTTCCCAAATAGCAACATATCATCAACATATAATGCAACAATAAGAAGGTGATCATTTTCAACTCTGAAATAAACACAATTATATGATTTCAATCTAACAAATCCAATTGACAACACAAAGGCATCAAACTTAAGGTACCACATCCTAGGAGATTGCTTCAAACCATATAGAGATTTCTTTAATCTGAAAACTAAGGATTCTTTACCTTTAACAATGTAGTGCTTAGGCTGTGACATATAAATCTCTTCCTCCAAATCACCATGAATGAAAGCTATCTTCACATCCATCTGTTCTATCTCTAAATCATATTATGTAGCAAGAGATAACAAGAATCTAATGGATGTCAACTTTGCAATAAGAGAGAATATTTCACCATAATCTATTCCCTCTACCTATGAATACCCCTTTGCAACCAATCTAGCTTTGTACCTTTCAACACTACCATCTGCACATAATTTCTTCTTGAACACCCATTTACAGCCAACAAATTTTCTCCCTTTAGGCAAAGGTACAAGGTCCCAATTTTTTTTTCTCCAATGAAGCCATCTCATCATGCATAGCCTCAATCCAAGAACCTACATCTTCCATGCCCAAAGCCTCTTTCATAGATCTAGGCTCATCAGTGTTAGTAATCAAAGAAAAAGCACAACTGGAATCTAACATAGAATAACCAAACCTTTTTGGTTGCTTTCTTTCTCTCATGGATCTCCTCAAGGGCTGAGGTTGAGGTTGTTCTTCCTCTTCTTCTGAACTATCAGAGCTGCTAGAGCTCTCCTCATCATTAGACCCAACATGGTCTCTTTGTTCAGTCTTCTCAAGGGTAAGAGGCAACTAAAAAACATCTTTTTCCTTTTCTTTTTCATCTGGTTGTAGCACAATAGGAGAAGATGTTAGCTCTCTGAAAATAAAATTTCTACTATACAACACCTTACTAGTCACAGGATCCCAAAGCTTGTATCCTTTCAAACCAACACTGTATATGATGAAAATACATTTGACAACTTTGTTTTCCAACTTAGATCTTTTCTCCTTTGTAACATGTGCATAAGCTTCACAACCAAAAATATGAAGATGTCTAATTGAAGGATTCTTACCAGACCACACCTCCATGGGTGTCTTACCAACAAGAGCTGATGTAGGAGATCTGTTAACCAAATAGCAAGCAGTGGCCACAGCTTCAACCCAAAACCTTTGTTGTAAACTAGCTCCACTAAGCATACTCCTAGCCTTCTCCATCAATGTCCTGTTCATTCTCTCTGCAACTCCATTTTTCTATGGGGTATAAGGAGTTGTCTTATGCCTCTCGATACCTCATTCTTTATAGAACTATTCAAACTCTGCTGAGCAAAACTCACCACCATTGTTAGTTCTCACACACTTAATCTTCTTACTAGTCTGAATCTCTACAAGGGCTTTAAATTCCTTGAATCAACTAAAGACTTGTGTCTTACTTTTAAGGAAATAAATCCCAAGTCCTTCTACTATAATCATCTATGAAAGATACAAAAAATACAAACTTGGAGATTGAAGGAACTTTTACAAGACCAAATACATCAGAATGAATAAGATCCAAAACATTAGAAGATTTGTGAGAACTAGAGTAAAACTAAACATGATTTTGTTTACCATAGACATAGTGTTCACAGAAGTCAAACTCGAGATTGCAATCATTTAACCCCCTCAACGAGGTTTTTATTTTTTAGGGTCCTAAGACCCTTCTCACTAATGTGGCCAAATCTCATATGCCACAACATCATCTTTTCTATAGGAAGCTTGCCTTCCAAAGTGTTTGCACCCTTAGGTACACTTATTGCACTGCCATCAGAACCCATTGCCACAGTCTTCTTTACTGCTTTTTCAGATGGTGGGGATGAAGTGATAGCCACTCTCTTCTTTGAAATAGAAGAACTATTGCACTGAGCAATGCATGCTTTAAGCTAAAACAAAGTACCTCTCCTAGTACCTCTAGCGAGCACCATAGAACCTCTCATCATCTTGCATCCATCTTTCAAAAAGACAACTTGCATACCTACATCATTCAACATACTTACAGATAATAGGTTTCATGCCAAACTCAAAATGTGCATAACTCTATTGATTCCCTTTATTACTCCATCAAGAAATCTGATAGTGACCCTTCTGCGTCCAACTATCTTTAGGTGAGAATCATCACCCAAGTACACCTTTCCACCATTGAACTCTTCATATTTCGAGAACCAGTTCCGATGAGAGGTCATGTGAAAACAAGCACCTGAGTCAACTAACCACACATCATCAAATGCATGGGCTGCCAAAGCTGCAATAAAAGCATCTCCATCTTCTTAAGATTTTTCAGAAGCTGAATCTGAGCTTTTCTTCCTCTTCTTCGGTTCTTTGCTGTCCCTCCAGAAGTGCCTAGTTTTATCATAGTTCCAACATTTTTCCTTGGACTTTCTAGGATTCTTAGAACTCCCACCGGATCTGGATCTACCCTTCTTTGACTTGTTGTCATTCTGCTTTCCTTTGTCATTGGATCTCCTGTGAACAAAAAGGGCTTCCTTAGATGAATCTGAAGTCTTTCTTCACATCTCCTCAGATAGTAGTGAAGACTCCACATCATCCATACAGAATGTGACTATAGTACTTTCGAGAGCCATCACAAGATGGTCCCACAAATCTAGCAAGGAACAAAGCAGGGTCATACAATGATCCTCCTCCTCAATCTTGGCACCAGATGATGCCAACCACGTAATCAATAAATTGAATGCATTGAGATGATTAGTTATGGATCCTCCTTCCTCCATTCTTAAAGAATACAACTTCTTTCTCAGGAACAACTTATTCACTAGAGATTTGGCCTGATACACAAACCCAAGCCATTTTCACAAAGAATTTGTAGTAGTCTCATCAAGAACATTCAGAAGAATGACATCTGCTAGACAGAGTCTGATGAGACCCTTAGCCTTCCAATCCTTGACCTCCTAATCCACTTGAGATATCACTATAGGTTTCACATCAAGTGAAGTAGCCTCCCATAGATCACGGTCTTCAAGCATGTCTTCCATCTTGAGTTTCCACAACTCAAAATTAGTGCCATTAAACTTCTCCACCGCCATTATACTGTATGAGGAACTGGCCATCTCAATCTGCAAATAAGATTCACAATGCTTTGCACAAAACTCCCACTCAACTTGAGATTATCTCAAAAAACCCTACCCAACAACTAGGATCAAAAGTTGATCAGGCTCTGATACCACTTGTAAGGAAACTTAGGTGTGGAAACAGCTTCCTACACTAATCTCTAAAGGAAAGTATTATGCAAATTCTTTTTAAATCCTTACAATTTCAGATTCGTTAACTACTTTAACAAAGATATTGCAGCCATATACCATGCATACAAAAAATAGATAGAGAAGATTGAAACACATAAACACAAAGATATGCCAGTGGGGAAAAACCTTTTGGTAAAACAACCCCCAAAACCTGCACAATGTATTATCTTCAACACAAAGACTACAACACACTTGCAATGCAAGTTCTTTCAAGAGATGAGAGACAAGTCCAACAACAAACAATATACCTATCAAACTTATGTCTCTTCCATAGAAGCAACATCATATATATAGACTCCTCAGGACCCAACAAATACCCATAAAATGAGTTTGGCATCCAACCACCAAGACCCATGCACAAAGCCACATGTACACAGCTGTTACATCGAATCCCAAGAATAGGCATCCGTCCCTAGAATAGACTATGACAGCTTGTCATAGAATCTGCCAAAAATAACGGTCACAAGAGAAGTGTAAGAGAATCTGTCATACCAACCTATTTTTGGCATATTCTCTTACACACACCAACCACTCCTTCTTGGGTGCCCAAATAGGCCCAAGTCATAAGATGCTTTTACACCTATCATAGCACATTCCTTAAATAGCTCTTATGCATCATAGGAATCTATCATAACCATTTCAGCCATGATCTCCTTACACACAATTCAAGATGCCGACACATCAAGTGGAGTGACACATCAACATGCCAACTAGACATGTACACTCACACTTAATTACATTATTTGCAAGAAATACATTTTACAAAACAAATAATAAGAATAGGAATTATCCAAGGTTGAGACACCTTATTCCTAACACTATTTTATTGTGATTCCAATAAGGATATTGATGATGTTTCTAGAAGGATGGATGGAGAACATAAATGATGGAAGGATTCATTGAATCTGACCTAAACCTAAGATCTACGGAGGAGATTAAGTGTAAAAAGTTGGATCTACCTATTGAGGAGGTATATAGGAAAACCTAAGTGTGAGGTTGATATAGGAGATGTTGGAGTTGTTGTTGTTATTAACTGATACAATAGAAAGGTTGAAGGTGAAGGAGTTGATCAGAGTTGTGATTGTTTGAAGGGATTTTCAAGCAGATCAGTGATGGAGATGGAAGTGGAACTCAATCAGTAAGACAACATATATATGCGAATTGGATCTATTATTTTCAAAGTGAGTTGTATGTTTTTAGATCAATAATGCTGCTACTTTCTAACCATTGTATTAGTTTAAATCCTTTAATCAAGGTTGAGCTAATAGTCATTGTATAAATCCTCTAATCAAGTTTGCATTCTAATGGAATGTACTTAAGTCCTCTAACAAGGTGCACTCTTAATAGGGTGGTTGAAATCCTTTAATAGGGTCAACCTAGCAGTGTGTTTGTAAACCTTTGATAGGGTTGGCTTTTCACAGTGCTCACTTCAAAAGAGTGAATATATCAGTAGCATGATACAAAGAGGTTTTTCCCAAATTGGGTTTCCACTATAAATCCTAGTGTTAATACTTGTGTGAATGTTTTGGTGTTGAACATTTCTATGTTTTTCAAGTTAAATATTGTAGGATAGTGGATTGCATTGTTATCTATTTCTGGCATACATTCTGTAATGATTGAGTAGCTGTTGGTTGTTACATCTGAATATGTTGAAGTGTTTGAAAGTTTTATATTATACATCTAGACCTGAGAACAAATGATTCACCCCCCCTCTGTTGTTCTAAATCATATTAACAATTGGTATCAGAGCTGTTGGTGCTTACACATAACAAGTTTGAAGGTACTTGAAGCAAATGATAAATATGTATAAAAAAGAGGTACCGAAGCTAAATAAGAAGAAATTCCCTGCATGGTAGAGTCTGATGAAACTGCATCTAGTTGGTATTGGTGACTCAACAAAATATTATGTTGAAAATGACTATGTTACACTTGTTGCATGTTTCACTGCTGAGGAGATGAGAGCTAAATAGGAACACAACCAAGCAATGTTGGAGATTTCATCTACCTTAAGCTATCCTGAATTTGAAGACATTAAAGATTGCACAAATGCAAAGCAAATGTGGGACACTCTTGCAAACATCTATGGTGGTGACATAAATGTACTAAGGGCAAAAGCTGAAAGCCTGAGAGGTAAGTTTGATGAAATGAAAATGCAAGAAGGTGAAAATATTGCTCAATATTGTGATAGAATTAAGGACATTGTAAATGTTATTAGAGGAGCTAATGGAACTATTGATGATGAGACTGTTATTGGAAAGGTATTGAGAACTATGCAAGAAGGTGAAAATATTGCTCAATATTGCTTTCTAATTATGATAACTTCACTATTGCAAATGTTGAATCTACATTCAAGTCAAAAATGGTTTGTTGCATAAGTCTAGGAAAGCAAAAGAAAAATGTATAAGTGAGAGTGAAATTGATAGTGACACTTCTGATGAGGAACTAGAGGATCTTGAAGCTCTTATGGCCAGAAGATTGAAAAGAGGAAAAGGTAAATATAAAGGTAAACTCCCTATCATATGTTTTTCATGTAACAAAGTTGGCCATATAGCTACAAGATGTCCTGACAGGGATGACAAGGATGAAGAGAAAGATAACAAATACAAGGATAAGAGAGAAAACAAAGGTAACCAAAGGTACAAGGACTACAAGGATAAAGGTAAGAAATCCTGCTACATTACTGAAGAAGAAACTAACACTGATAAGATGATTTTGAAATTGAAGTAGTCTATGTTGCTATGAAAGATGAGTTTGATGAAGATGAGAAAATTGCACTTGTTTCTTATGTGAGAAAAGGTGATAAATGGATTATTGATAGTGGTTGCTCACATCACATGACTAGTGACAAAAGTAAATTTGATACCCTAGATCATTACAAAGGTAGAAGTGTTAAGTTTGGTAATGATGCACCATGTCCTGTAAAGGGTAAGGGATCAATTAAGTTGACTGATAAGATCACTTGTGAAAATGCTTATTGGGTTGAGGGTCTTAACTATAATGTTTTGAGTGTTGCACAACTTAATAGCACTAGTTACCAAGTGGATTTTCATCATAGAAATGCTAAAATATTTGATGCCACTGGTGAACTGATTGGAAGTGGTGAGCAGACTAGAGGTAATTTGTTCTATCTAGACCTATCTGAAGAAACATGCTTGATTGCACAATTTGGCGATATTTGGTTATGGCATAAGAGGCTATGTCATGTTAACTTTGACAATCTGGTAAATATCAGTGAAAAGAAGAAAGTTAGAGGTTTGTCAAGATTGAAGAAACCTAATAATGTGATGTGCAAGCAATGTTAGTTGGGTAAAATGACAAACTCTAGATTCAAGACAAGATCTTTACTTCTGAGAATGCTTTAGATCTAGTTCATACTGACCTTTGTGGACCTATAGGTGTACAAAGCTATTGTGGTGCTAAATACTTTATTTTGTTTGTTGATGATTACACTAGAATGATGACTATAATATTTCTAAAAGAAAAATTTGATGCATTACAGTTGTTTAAGTGGTATTTGGCTAAGGTTGAAAAGGAGACAAGTAGGAACCTGAAATGTCTAAGATCTGACCGTGGTGGAGAGTTTATATCAAATGAGTTCAATCTATTTTGCAATGATAGAGGAATCAAGAGATAGATGTCTGCACCTAGAACACCTCCATAGAATGGTATATTAGAAGTTGAGAAAACTGAAGTATTTGTTGACCCAAATAAGAGAAATATGGTTTGTAAGCTGAACAAGGCATTGCATGGTTTGAAGCAAGCCCCCCGAGCATGGTATGAGAGGCTGCACAATTACTTGATACAAATTAGATTTTCAAGGACAAATGACACCAAAAATATGTACTTGAAAGATGAAGAAGGTAAAGGGATTTTCTTAGCTAAGATTTTTGTAGATGATATCATATTTGGTGGACAAGATGCCCTGTGTAAGAAATTTTCAAATGAGATGCAAACTAAGTTTGAAATGTCTATGTTTGGTGAGATAAAATTATTTGTTGGTTTGCAAGTCTATTAGATGGAAAGAGGTATTTTTATCACACAGTCTAAATATATTAAAGAGATACTGAAAACCTTTGGTATGGAGGACTCAAGGCTAGTAAGTACTCCCATGGCTACTAGACATAAACTATCTAAGAATGATGACACTGTTGAAGTGAACCGAACTCTATACAGATCCATGATTGGAAATTTGCAATATGTTGTTCACAACAGACTAGATATTGCTCTAGCAGTTGGGATTGTGGCAAGATTCTCTACCAATCCTAATGAAATTCATATGATGGCTGTGAAGAGGATAATGAGATATCTAAAAGGGACATAAGACTTTGGACTGTACTACAAGAAGCATGAAAAATTTGAACTGGGAGTCTATACTGATACAGATTGGGTAGGAAATGTAGATGACAGAAAAAGCACTAGTGGTGGATCTTTCTTTCTTGGACAGAGATTAGTTTCCTAGACAAGCAAGAAGCAAAATTGCATTTCCCAATCTACAATTGAAGCCAAGTATGTAGCAACTATAATGAACTATTCAAACTTGGTATGGATAAAGTAATTGTTGAAAGGCATGAAAGAAGAGATCACTGAACCAATTGTCATATACTGTGACAACACAAGTGCTATCAACATATCAAAGAACCTAGTGATGCATACAAAGACCAAACATATTGCCATCAAGTATCATTACTTGAGGGAATTGGTACAAGATAAAGAGGTGATAATGGAATATGTGAACACAAAGGAACAACTAGTAGACATATTCACCAAAGCCTTACCTAAGGATGCTCATGAATATCTTCGAGGTAAATTAGGGGTGCTTCCCCTAACTGAGGCTGCCTAGTCAAGCTAGGAGCACTGCATCAAATGTGTTGCATAGAGTATCTGACAAATTGATGAAGAGAAGGTCACACTTTAGGAGCATCCTAGAGTTATGAAAAAATATAGAAAAGTTATAAATAGTCATAAGCAAGATGATAGGGGGAGAAACATTGTTACTAAGCTGACAAGGTGATATCTACATCTGAAAGATGCAAGTTCTAATTGCTGCTTTGGCATTATTGCCAAAGAGGAAGATATGAGTCAGATGAAAACACATGGAAGATCAAGAAAGAGGAAGAGATTCAGTGGAAGTTACTGTGTGGTCGGTCAAGTAAGTTAGGCTAAGTGATTCAGAATTAGAATGAAGCTAAGGATATTACAAATATTTCTAATGAACTGACAAGTTTTGGATTGGTTGGTGAATCATGTGTCATTCATATGGTGTTGCCATCAATGCCAAAGAGGGAGATTGTTGGAAACTGAAATTGAAGCAATTTTTGTATTGTCATTGATGTCAAACCTTAAATGGTAAGACTATTGCTATCTAAGAAAGTACTATATCTATTTGATTGTTGAGAAGGATTAGGGCAAGGTTGGTAACAATAGCACCTAGGGAAAGGTTGAGTTATGTTGATACTTCAATGAGTACTTGATTATGTGGTACAATGATAAGATAATGTTTTGTTTATCTAAGTGAGAAGCACAACTAAACAAGTAGGCTTAATTGAGCAAAAGGGAAGAAATCTAGTTTAAGCCGAGTGATGTTAGTGTTGACCGAGCCAGTATATGCCGAGTAAATTCAGTGTTGACTGAACATTAGTTTATTGCTGAGTGATAGTATTTTCTGAGTGACAGTATTAGCCGAGTAACAATTGGAAGAGATGACCAAGTTGCGCAGTGATGACCGAGGAGTTGAACACAATATTGATCGAGCATCAATAATTTACATTTAAGGAAGAATTCAGATTTCTAGCCGACATAGTTGAATTCTTGGATTATGTAAGTCATGTTGAATTTATTATTTAAGTCTTTGGAGCATTTATTGCATAGTAAACCATTTTATTGTGATTCCAATAAGGAGATTGGAGATGTTTCTAGAAGGATGGATGAAGAACATAAATGATAGAAGGATTCATTGAATCTAACCTAAACCTAAGATCTACAAAGGAGGTTAAGAAAAAAAAGTTGGATCTACCTATTGAGGAGGTATATAGGAAAACCTAGGTGTGAGGTTGATATAAGAGATGCTGGAGTTGTTGTTTTTATTGACTGATATAGTAGAAAGGCTGAAGGTGAAGGAGTTGATCAGAGTTGTGATTGCTTGAAGGGATTTCCAAGTAGATCAGTGATGGAGATGGAAATGGAACTCAGTCAGTAAGCCAACATATATGTGTGAATTGGATTTTTTATTTGCAAAGTGAGTTGTATGTTTTCAGATCAATACTGCTGCTACTTTCTAACCATTGTATCAGTTTAAATCATTTAATTAAGGTTGACCTAACAGTAATTGTATAAATCCTTTAATCAAGGTTGCATTATAATGGAATGTACTTAAGTCCTCTAACAAGGTTCACTCTTAACAGGGTGGTTGAAATCCTTTAATAGGGTCACACCTAGCAATGTGTTTGTAAACCTTTGACAGGGTTGGCTTTTCACAGAGCTCACTTTAGAAGAGTGAATATATCAGTAGCATGTTACAAAGTGGTTTTTCCCAAATTGGGTTTCCACTATAAATCCTGGTGTTAATACTTGTGTGAATGTTTTGGTGTTGAAACTTTCTATGTTTTGCAAGTTAAATACTGTTGGATAGTGGATTGCATTGTTATATGTTTCTGGCATACATTCTGTAATGACCAAGTAGCTGTTGGTTGTTAGATCTAAATCTGTTGAAGTGTTTGAAAGTTTTTTTTATACATCTGGACCTGAGAACAACTAATTTTCCCCCCCTCTCTATTTTTCTAAATCATATTAACATTCATGTCCTAGATTAGTTTTGTAAATTTCTTTGTAAATAAACTGGTCACTAGTTCATCCATTATTGTGTAAGGAAAAATGACTCCCCCATAAAGCCCTACCATGTAATCATCACAGACTTGAGGTATATTCTATGGGAGTCCTTGTACATTGTAAATATGAAAGGAGGAGCTTTGAAGAAGGGTTTAGCTATTTTTAAAGACAAGCCCTAGGCAAGCTCTGTGTAATTGGCTAGGAGCTTGTGAAGTGTTTACTGTGTTTTCATGAAGGGGTTCAATTGATGGTACTTGGGGTTACATAGAGACCTTAGTTGAAGCTTAGACCCTTCCCAATCCATTTAATAGCCTTTTGAAGCAAAACTCACCTGACTGGTCCAGTGAAGCCAATTAGCCCTAGAAGGCGTTGAAAGTAGGAATCCACTGTACAGACACCTTGGAGATCTAAAACCCACATAATCCTTTGTAACTCAATAAAGGGTGTCAAAATATCAACTTTTTTTTTGGAGCTATTTGGGAAATATTTTCAAGGATGGGCAAAAACTAGTTAGGTAGGGCTAGTAGAGAAATTAGGCCTAAATGCCAAGTTTCCTTATGAATTTGGAGATCGATGAAGAAAACAATGAAACCTTGACCTAGAGTGATCAAGTGGAATTCTATGAGATGTTTAGAAGAATTTGAAACCCCTTATAACACTTGATAAGGAGAAAAGACAAAAAAACACTTGGATGGAACAAAGAAGGAGCTAAGAAATGGAGGATAACTAATGATAGAGACCCCTAGTGAAGTGCAAAGAGTGTCACCTCTTGGAGAGGTATTGTGAAGTCCTAAAATAAATTGAATTAGGGCTTAGAAGACCCTAGAGAAAAGATAGGGTGTTGGGTAACCTATGAATCAAAAGATACCTAGGAGGATTGTGCAAGCACACTAAGACATTTCCTATCAGATTGGTATGAGAGCCTACAAGATTAGGCTTGTGGTGAATGTTTCAGTAAGAGGAGTCCATAGGAGAATCAAAAATGGTGACCAATGTAGAGTTGGACAAGAAAGTGGATGAGAAAGAGGAGGAAAATAGGTTGCTCGGGGAAAGATTTGCCCAATTAGAGAAAAAGTTGGATGAGGTGGATGAGAAGACCAAAGAAGTCAAATAAAAGATGGAGGAGAAATAGAATGAGGTACCCATAGAAGATGAGGTCCCTGAACCAGATCCAATCCTAGTTGAAGAACCCTTCTTGAAAGCCTTAAGTGGAAAGGCATTGGAGGGAATCCCAATCTTCAATGGTAAAATGGAACCAGAGGTAGTCCTAGACTGGATTGAAGGAATTGAGAACCATTTTGAATGTGATGGGATAATTGAGGCCCAAAAGGTGAAAGCGGCCAAAGAAAGGCTTAGGGGTCCTGCACTCAGTGAAAATTCATCCAAGATGAGATGGAGAAGGAAGGAAAGAAGCCCATTGCCACTTGGAAAGCTATGGGGGCTAAAATTAGAGAAGCCTATGTGCCTAAAGACTATGAAATTTAATTACACAAGAAGAGACAAGGACTTAGACAAAAAGAGTTGGATATTAATTATTACATTGAGGAGTTTTAGTGGTTGTGTATGAGATCAAGAGTTGCAGAAGATGAAAGTATGAAGGTAGCTAGATACCCAAATGGCCTAAGGTGGACTATACAAGAAGAGTTAATTCTTCTCACTCCTACCACAGTACATAGGTGATATCAACTTGAAGTCAAGGTGGAAGAAAAATTGAGGAAGAAACAAGACTCAAGAAGTAATAAAGGTAGAGGAAGAGGAAGAGATAGCAGAGGGAATAGAGGAGGTTATGGTGGTAGAAGCACAGATCCAAAGCCTCAAGGAGAGACAAATCTTATTGAGAAGCATGAGGGAAGTTAAAGTAGATGAATCTTTCATAGAGGAAGAGGCTCCAACAAAAATTGGAGGGGAAGGAATAGTGGAAAAGGAAGGGGCTCTTACTTTTAAACAATGAAGTGTTATCACTGCAACCAAATGGGACATCCAACTTATAGGTGTTCGAGGAAGGGGTCTACTTCTCAAGAAAGTGACAATAGGGTCAACTTTGTCCAAGAAGAATATAATAGTAGGAAGACGCCAACATAGGTACCATTGGAGTCAGAGGAAGGAGAAAATTTAATGATTAGGAGGACACTGATCAAGGAACCAGTGAGAGAGGAACCAAGTTAGAGAAGGGCTCTATTTAGGATAAAGTAAAAAATTATGGGTAAGGTGTATAGATTCATCATTGACTTTGGATCAACTGACAACATTGTATCAGAGGAAGTAGTTAGAAAACTAAAAATGAAGAGAATGCCACATAGCAATCCATAAAAGGTTACTTGGTTGAACAAAGGACAACATGTCCTAGTGAATGAACAAGCATGGGTGGACTTCTCTATTGGAAAGTACAAAGATAAGGTATTGTGTGATGTATTTCCAATGGATGTCTGCCACCTCTTGTTGGGAAGGCCATGACATTTTGATATACAAGCCATGCATGATGGGGCCAATAATGCATATTCTTTCGAGAAAGATGGCATGACTTACAAAATCCAATCATTGCTAGAAGAAGGAGAAATGAATTCCTCTTGTCCTAATGTTCTCTTGGTGAGTGAAAAGAAGTTCATTCAAACCCTTGAAGATGGTAATGGAGTAGGGTGTGCATTAGGCTTAAAGACTAAGGAAGAAAACTCAGTGAAGAAGACAAAGATCCCTAAGGAGGTGCAGGAAATGTTGAAACAATTTAATGACATTGTAAGTGGTGGAAATCCTACTACCTTACCCACTACTAGAACCATAAGTCATCAAATAGAATTTATCCTAGGAGACACCCTTACTAAAAAGGTTGCATATAAAATGACCCCTCAACAAAATGAGGAAATAGCCAAGCAAATCCAAGAACTTATGGACCAAGGACTCATTAGGAAAAGTATAAGCCCATGTGCTATCCCTACTATCCTAGCACCCAAGAAAGGAGGTACTTGGAGGCTTTGTACTAATTCAAGGTCCATAAATAGGATCACCATTAGGTATAGGTTTCCCATTCCTAGAATTGAAGACCTCATGGATTGTCTAGGGATGCCAAGTACTACTCCAAAATTGACCTAAAGAGTGGTTATCACCAGATAAGGATCAAGGAAGGGGACTACTGGAAGACTACCTTTAAGACTACAAAGGGCTTGTATGAGTGTCTTGTGATGCCATTTGGGCTATCAAATGCTCCTTCCACATTCATGAGACTTATGAATGAATTTTCAAAGGACTATATTAGAAAATTTATTATAGTGTATCTAGATAATATACTAATCTTTAGCAAGACTAGAGAAGAGAATTTAAAACATCTGTAGATTTTCTTCAAGAAGTTGCATGAGGAGAAGCTCATGATTATCTTGGATAAGTATGAGTTCATGAAGCAAGAGCTGGTATATCTTGGTTTTTCCCTATCACAAGAAAGTCTTAAAATGGATCCAAGCAAAGTGGAGGCCATCCTCAGCTGGCCTACCCCTAAGAGTGAAACAGAGATAAGAAGCTTTCATGGCTTAGCACAATACTATAGGAAAATTATGAAATAGTTTATTTTTATTTGTGCTCCCATGTTGGATACCATAAAATATGGTATGAGGGATAAGTTTTAGTCAAAGCAACAAGCCAATCAAGGATTTGAGGAACTGAAAAAGAGGATAGCCACACAACCTATCCTATTACTCCCTAGTTTTTAAAAAAATTTCATAGTGGAGTGTGATGCTAGCAATGTTGCCATAGGGGTTGTCTTAAGCCAGGAAGGAAGGCCAATGGCTTTTCATAGTGAGAAGCTCAGTGATGAAAAAATTAAGTATTCTTTCTATGACCTAGATCTTTATGCTTTGGTTCAAGCACTAAGAAAGTGGAGACACTATTTTCTCCCCAAAGATTTTGTGGTCTATTCTAATAACCAAGCTCTTAGATTTTTGAGTTCTCAAGAAAAGCTCAGTCATAAACACATGAAATGGGTGGAGTATTTGCAGGCTTACACCTTCAAAATCAATCATAAGAAAGGATTGCATAGTAAAGTAGTTGATGCATTGGGTAGGAGACTCTTGACAATCCAAGAAGTGAAATTGTAGAGCATAGGCATTGAGAGTTTCAAGGATTTGTATGCAGAGGATGAGGACTTTGCATAGATTTACAAGGTATGTAAAGAGCATAAGAATCATTTCCATGGGAACAATTCTGAATATACTATGTAGAGTGACTTATTGTTCAAGGGTAGACAATTGTGTGTCCCTAGGGGATCAATGAGGGAGAATTTGATTCAAGAAAAACATAATGGGTAACTTGGTAGTCATTTTGGAGTCAATAAGACTCAAGAGCTAGTTCAGAGGTTTTATTTTTGGCCAAGAATGAATCATGATGTTAGGAAGTATGTGGAGTGTTGTGTAGTGTGTTAGAAAGCCAAAGACACATCCTCTAATGTAGGCCTCTATCAACCTCTCCCCATTCTTAGTAGACCATGGGAATGTCTAAGTATGGAATTTGTAGTAGGGTTTCCAAGGACCAAACAAGGATATGATAGTATATATGTCATAGTAGACAGATTCAACAAAATGGCCCACTTTGTCCCTTGTAGGACTGTCCATGATGCCTATCATATTGCACAACTATTCTTCAAAGAAGTGTAATACCCCGAAAATGGGCTATAGGTTCATTAACCTCCTACATCGACATATCGAACAAAATCAACATCAAAGTCCTAACCAAAGGCACATCTAAAGATCATCGAATCCTAATTGATTATCTCAAATTCTGCATCAAAGAATATTCCTAGTAATATTCCTAATTATCTTTAATTTAATTATTATTTGGTGATAAATTCTATTTATCCTAAAGTTTGATTAATTGAATATTCTCAATATTTAATTAATTAGATTTAATTCTGCCACTTAATTGTTTAATTGAAGTTAATTCTAATTATTCCTAAATTGTATTATTTACATTTTCACAATAAATCCATAATCCTATGAATAATTGATTAAATTCTTATTTAATTAATTAAAGCAAGTTGTCAATTTTTAATAATATTGTTTCTGAATAAAAGTTTGAAAAATAATTGATTAACCCATAAATCAATTGTTTTATTTTTCAAAATCAGTTAAGTTGGAAATAAATCACTTTATTATTAAATTAGTTCATAAATAAAACATGCACAATCATAAAAGCAGACAACTATCGATTATCAATTAAATCTAAACTCTATTTTAAGTTCAACTATGCTTTTGCATGTTTTTGTGAATTAAATTATCTTTATTTTCAGATAACTCAAAAATCAACCTGAGTTATTTGAGTGATTTATGGATTTCTTTCATGCACCTCCAAAGCCCTAGATTTTTATAAATTAAGGCTTCAACTCTTCACAAATGATCTCACGAATTTGCAAACTTACTCTGCAGGAATCATAGCATATCAAATTTGAAGAATTTGCACAATTGAAGCTTGAAGAATCATCTTGGGAATTCAAGTTTGTGAGATCATCATTATTTTACATAGCATTGCATATCATATTAGAATTTCATTTCTAGATTAGCATATCATATCAGTTTTTACATATCATAGATTTCATATTGTTTTTCATCACAATTGCATCTAAAAATTAAAAAATGATAGATTAATTGCATTCATCCCATATCTAGATTTTGCATTCAAATCCTTCATTTAGGTGTCATCAAGGTCACTGATCTTGATATAATCTGAGAATACATACTCGCATATACTAGAAGGCAGTAAATTGCCTGGTTAGTTTAGTTTTTCATTCTATTGCACGATTTCAATTTTAGCTAACCTCTAATGTTTTACTAAAGTGTTGTGTCTACAGATCAGGTACAAAATTGACACACATTTTTGGCACCCACCGTGGGGCCTTGATACGGGTTTCCAACACAATTCTATCAATTTATGTCTTTTCTTGTCATTTTCTGAGCCAAAGCTACAATTTTTAAATTCTATCCGTACAAATTTCATACGAGTTTCTGAAAAAAGTCATACTAGACTATACCCACTGTCATACAATAGTTTATTTGATCAAGGATCATTTCAGACTGTACCCACTATCATTTTAAAGTTATAAAGTCGTATGATTTGAAACCTAGTGTCGTACAAGTTTTTGGACTGTCGTCTGGAAGCACACCCATTGTCATATGAGTTTTGGCACCAGGTTTTAAATTGTCATTTCATTTTTCAGGGTAGTTTGTCAGATTTGATTTCCAAATTTGGACTAACAGCTAATCTTAACAATTGAAATTCTCTATTTTTGATTGACTCCTACTGGTTTTGATTGGGAAAAGTGCAAGAATTACTGAAAATAGGTAAAAATCTACTAAGCGCATTGCGAGGAATTCAGGTAATCTTCTCAGTCGATAAGACTTCAATTTTGGACTTAAAACAAACATCTCATGTGTCTGGCTTGAGTGACTTTTTATTGCTTCCACATCACAGATTTCATTTGGGCTATAAAAATGAACATAGATTTGCTTTCAGCATCTTTGTTACACATAGTAAATAGGCCTGATGAACACTATTTGTGGCTCTTGAGAGAGTGAGTTTCCAGTGAAAATCCTCTCAATGAAGGAACCCTTGTAGGTAGGGAGGATACTGAGGGAGTCTCACATTCCACTAGATCTGTGTGTCTTCAACTTTTGATCGATGCATTCTCTCTCCGGAGAGGTTGATAGATCATAAGGGGTTGACATCATAGATCTTTGTGAGATAATCTTAGTCTTAGCATGGCGGATTAATCTGTATGCTTTATTTGGGTTAAAAGTGAAAAGGCTAGGGGATTATTCTCTACTTCCTTTTTGGATAGTACCAGAAACCCAAATCCTTGAATCTAGAACCATTTTCCATGTGGTATATTTTGTGAGTCACCTTTAGAGAGGGTTAATTGTAGTGGACATTCCCTTAATTAGGTCAACCATGTTGACAAAACCTCAAGCGATAATAGCCATTTTCACCGTGGTAGTGACAGCTGCTATATAAATATCCTTGTGGAAGAAATCTTCATAGGTGTGGTTCATTGTTGGGTTGTCAGATCTCCCTAGTAGCTCCTGATTGATTAAATTCTCATACTGTATCAAAACCTTGGTGCGCTGGGATTGGAGTTCACCCCTTTGGATCATAAAAGTTGCAGAGTCAAACCATTACTAAAAACCCTAGAGAGGCCAAATTTTTATTTTTCTAGGGTATATGTACATTATTGCAAATTTTTTTGGAACATACACAATTAGTGCTTCGGAGAATTAGAACAAATAAAATCACTTGATTGTTCATGCGCAAGGTTGCTTTTTCCCTTGTTCATTATTTTCAAACATGCTTGAAATCACTTGCTTGTTGTTTTGCGTGCTTGCTTATCTATCTGGTTATTTAAAACAAACAAATCTATTACCATCCTCAAATTTGGACATTGAAATTTGCAAAGAAACTAAATCTGAAAACTCAAAATTTGCAAAATCTGAAGTAAAATTCTTTTTTGGAGTCCACTGTCATCTCAGTCAGTCAGAGAGTTGTATGAGTTTTGGAAAGAGTCATTTCATTTACCCCTGAGTGTCGTATGATACCAGGTACATTGTCGTACGAGTGTTTCTACCAGTCATTTTCAAAAATCAATTTTCTATTGTCAACTGTTGTATGAGTTTAGCAATTTTCATTTCATGCCATACCCATTGTCGTACGAGTCTGCAGAAAGTCATTTGAGAAGTTTTGAAAAATTGCCAGAAAGTTGTCAAAATTGCTAGATATCCAACTTTTTCAGCCTATATCTAGATTCTATCAAATAAATCATTGTGTCAGGAATAGAGTAGTAAGCTATTGAGAATCCAATCATTATCCCAAAGTGGTCTTTTGAATCTGATCCAGCCTTCTATTTAATCGATTTGAGTCTTTATCATCTTGTGTCAAAACCTTGTCATAACTATCAATTTTCAATCAACCTTCAAAAAAATGACTAAGTGTTGTGATATCTTGTCTGCTATCTTTTGGGAATCTACCCATACATCCAAGGCACAATATCCCTCATCTAAGTCAAATCTATGCTTTAATCAATCAAACCTTGACAAGGTTGCGTCATCTGATCATTTTGATTCAGTTCATTCTTTAGTTGTCTTCATCATATTCTTTTGTTTCACCCAAGGTTAATGGTGGAAACTAGAGCTTCCTCTCACAAGAAATCAAGAGAAGCACTTACTACCGGAGCTTTGTCTACTCAGGTAGGTCCAACTCTTGAACAACTCTACAATTCTGGTCTTTACGAAGATGATGATCTTGGCAACTTTTGATTAAAAATTGGTTATGTACCTCCTCCATCAACTCACAAAGGCAATCAAAAAACTCCACATCAATCTATTCCAGGGAGTCCACAAACTCCTACCATGTCTCAAGCAGGGACAAACTTTGGCTCTTAAAGAGCTCAATCTCAACATGGTGCAGATCAGGAACCCACACTTGAAGAAATTGCTCAATATCAAAATGATGATAACTTCAAATGAATGATGAAGCATTTCTTGAAAGAAGACAGAGAAGCATACTTTTTACAATTGGCTCATCAAGGAGCTAAACTTCCTCCCAACTTTAATTTTGAAGATATCATTACACATGAGGAAGAAAATCCACTCACAACTATGATGAAATAGATGCATTCCATGCAAGTCAAGCTTAATAACCTTGAGAAAGAAAAGGAACCCAAGGAGTTCTCCATGGAGGCCCTATGTCATTTTCCATTTGACAAAGACTTGTACATGCCACCATTCCCAAAAAGAGTGGAGATGCCTAAGTATGATAAGTATGATGGACACTTAGATCCTCAAGATCATGTCAGAGAATTCTATACATAATCTATGGAGTTCATGCACGAACCAACCTATTTGATGCGTCTCTTCCCTCGATCTCTAGGTGGAGAGGCCATTCATTGGTTCTCTAGATTGCCTTCTACTATAAAAACTTTTGAGGAGTTGATCAAATTGTTTTATCAGCAATACTCCTACAATATTCAACATCCAGTCACCATGATTGATATTTGTAATCTCAAGCAATATCCAGGGGAACCATTCCTAACATTTCTTAAGAGATGGAGGAAGAAGTTCTCTCTATATGCTAGACCTATTCCAGAAATAGAAAAACTAGAAATCTTCATCAATAACCTTGTTCTAGAAATCAATTATCCTCTACAAATGCAAGATCATACATCTTTTGATAGGATGGTGGACAATGCTATCAAAATTGAAAAAGTGCTTGTGAAAAAAGGAGAAATCACACTTCAAAAAGACAAGTACGAATCAGGATCTAGTTCTAAAGACAAGAACAAAAACTAGAACAAGAATAAAGGCATCATCACAAATGGCATTGTTGATACTATCTATGCCCCATATAAGGCACCGGCTTTCAATCTAACTATTGGTACCCAAGCCATAAAAGCTTCAGAACAAAAGGTGCCCGAATCATCTCAAAAGAAGCCAGAGTATAAAAAGTGGTCCACTGATAATAAATGAACGTTCACTCCTCTTGGAGAATCTTTGGAATCAGCCATGAGAACTCTACTAGCTAATAACATCATCTCCTTGCCTGAGATCTGACCACCTGATTCTGAGCCTAAACCAAAATGGTGGAGAGAGAACAAATTTTGTGATTTCCATCGAGGTAAAGGTCACAAAATGAATAACTGCTTACGCTTGAAACATACTATTCAAGATCTGATTGATAAGGGAGATATCACCATTAACAATCATAAGAGCAATAATGATCATACGACATTCATAAAACCATTTCTGAAACATGGTCAAGAAGTTTCATCTTCTCAACCTAATATGGGGGCAAAGGTCAATTATGCTTACCCAGGAAATAATGCTGTCATCAATATGGTTGAACCTTGTCTCTCTGAACATTGCAATGTCATCACAATTGTGCAAAGAGATAGAGATCATTCTTTAGCTAATGCAGTTACTAGATCACAAGCTCAAACACATCTGAATGGACAAATCCCAGATTCATCGAATGTCCCTAAGATGCCCTTCAATCTTTCTTCTGCTTCCAAACAGAAGGTTGTTTCTAAATCTTCCAATTCTAAAGATACAAGGCCAAAATCTTATAGCATTGTCCAACAACTCCAACACACTAATGAAAAAATCTCCATGTTTGAGTTGCTTCGAATATCTCTAGCTCATAGAGCTATTCTAGATAAAGCTTTATTCGGATCCAATGTTCCTGATGACCTTGATTTAGACAGGTTCCAGACTATGGTTGGACATCTTACATCTCTGCAATATATCTCCTTTTCAGGGGAAGATGACAACTCCTTGAGTCACCCACATAATCAGCCCTTGCATATAGAAGTCTTGATCTAGAATCGTAGAGTCAAACATGTGTTGATAGATGGGAGCACTGACCTAAACATTTATTCTTACAGCTTGGTTACACAATTGGGATTTTTAGAAATGGCTATTGATCCTAGAAAGAAAATAACTATAAAAGCCTATGATGAACATGAAAGATCTTCTAAAGGCACCATTGTCTTACCTATCAAAGTAGGTCTAATTATCAGAGATACTGTATGTCAAGTCCTTGATCTACCTTTGGCTTACAACATTCTTCTAGGAAGACTGTGGATACATGAAATGCAAGCTATTCCTTCTACATTCCACCAATGTTTGAAATTTCCTTATGAAGGAGTAGAGGTCACTATTCCAGTAGACATATCTACCACTTGCAATACATTGAAAGAAGGTGCAGATAAACTTGTGCCCAATAACAGAGAATCTTCCATTAAGTCCACAAAAGAAGCATCCACTTCTAAAATGGAAGATATTGCCAAAGACATCCATATCAAAGAAAATAGTATGGGAGAATATACTATAGAGCCATTCTTATCTTTAATGTCTCTCCCTATTTCACCTAAGTCTTATGGGCAATCTTTGAAATAGTCCAAACTAGAATCTAAAGAACCCCTTGAGGTATATAAGAAGAATTTTGTAGCAGAACAAGTCTCCAAGCAAGAATTTGAAGAGGATGAAGTTGTGCTTGCATGGCTATACAAAGATGAATTTGAATGCCATGATATTCAAACTAGTAACTCAGCAGTCCCAAAAGATCCTTCTAAGTCATATGGCCTAGGAGATAAATTAATAGCTAAGATGGGATATTCAGGTAAAGGACCTCTAGGAGTCAGAGGAAAAGGTCTTGAGGCACCTCTCCCACATACTAGTAGAGGAAATAAAGATAAAGTTGGTTAGGATTTAAAAAGAAACCCTTTCACCTCAAAGGTAATTGTTCCCATTTCATAGAGCAGATCACACCAGGAGAAGCCCTTCTTAAGAAAGAAGAAATAGAACCATCAGATAGTGATTCAGATAGCTTAGAACTCATTCCCTATGAAAAATTGCCTAAAGAGATCAAAGACCTTCTTGATGTAGAAGATGACCCTATCAGAAGAATCAATGTAGTAGAAACACAAGAACCTACTGTAAAGTAAGAGATAGTTGCCACACAAGAACCAGCTAATCTCGAAGCTAATCAAATGGACCAAGAAGAAGGTGGTAGTCATTCTGAGATAGATTCCCATGAGTATGAATACAAATCTAAACCTGAGGGTAACCCTTCTTGGGGTATTCACCCTGACTTTACTCATGTTCTAAGATTTCCTAGAGATCCTGAATCAGAAGATGAATCTAATGACTATGAATGGGGAGTCATTCCAGAACTAGATGAGCTTATCACTAAGAAACATGTTGATTTTATTCACCAATATGCACCTCAACCCAACGTAAGTCTAGAGTGAAATGATGAACCTATCGAGTCTGATCCACCTATGGTTGAATTGGACTCCCACAATGGCATTGAGCCTATTCAAGAATTGAATGTCTTAAGTTGTAATATCACCTTTGAACTTGAGTGTTGGGTTAGGACCAATGATGACATATCCATATCCGTAAACACTATCTCCCAATCTTTCCCCACTTTGACTATCCAATATCCAGACCTTATTGATCAAACCTGCACGAATTTGAGCCATGGTATTTATACCTTCCCAAATGACTATGCCCTTGCTTGATACCTCAATGTAGTTGAGCCTATGAGTACTTCCATAAGAGAACCAAGTGTTAGCATGATAGAGTCAGACATCAAATATCTTAGTCAGAAAAATAAGAGTAAAAAGAAAAAGAAAGGGAGTTCTGAGGGTGAAAACCACTTTGTGGTAGTCTCAGAACCTACAAAAGTAAAAATAAAAGATGTATCCAAAGGTGAAAACCTCTCTAAGGCACCTAAGGATGAGATATTTGATGTCCTTCCAAGTCATTTATAGGAAAGATCTCTAGTTCTAATTGAGCCCACTCAATCCATCAATTTGGGAAAAACAGAAGAACCATAGTTGATTCATGTAGAACAATCTTTATCAAAATAAGAGAAGCAAAAATTTACAACATTCTTAACAGAGAAGAAGATCAACTTTGCATGGAAATATTCAGATATGCCAGGGTTGGATCCTAATCTTATAATGCATCATTTATCTATATCTCTAGATGTCAAACCTATCAAGCAAAAATTAAGAAAGATGCATCCTCATGTTGCACTCTTAGTAAAAGCTGAATTAGAGAAGCTCCTGAAAGCTGGATTCATCTGAGTTATTGACTATGCAGAGTGGATCTCTAATATTGTACCTATTTCAAAACCAAATAAATCAATCAGAGTGTGCATAGACTTTAGAGATGTAAATAGAGCATGCCCTAAGGATGATTTTCCACTACCTAACATTGATATGATAGTGGACATGAATGTGGGTTTCGAGATGTACTCTTTAATGGACATTTTTTTTGGATATAACCAAATAAAAATTGCTCCAGAGGATCAAAAGAAAACTGCTTTCACATGTGCATGGGGCACCTTCTATTGGAATGTTATGCCATTTGGGCTTAAAAATGCTGGTGCTACATATCAAAGAGCCATGACATCTATTTTCCATGACATGATGCATAGGACTATGGAAGATTATGTGGATGATACTTTAGCAAAATCTATGATTAGAGCTGAACATCTAAATGACTTGAGCAAGATACTAGACAGAATGGAAAAATTTAGTCTTAGACTAAATCCTAAGAAGTGTGATTTTGGTGTCACTTTTGGAAAGCTCTTAGGGTACATAGTCTCCAAGAAGGGCATTGAAGTTGATCCAGCTAAAGTAAAGGCTATAATAGAGATGAAACCCCCAAAGAATATCAGTCAAATGAGGACATTGCAAGGAAGAGTTCAATCTATCAGAAGATTCATATCACAGCTTGCAGACATATCACAACCGTTTACAAAAAAACATTACATAAAGGTGTGACCTTTGCATGGAATGAAGAATGTGAGAAACACTTTGATCATATCAAATAGTATCTATCAAATCCTCCAATCTTGATGCCTCCTATTCATGGGAAGCCATTGATCTTATATGTCTCCGCAACAGATACATCATTAGGCGCATTGCTAGCACAACATGATGAAGATGAAAAGGAAAGAGCTATATACTACATCAGTAGAACATTGGTGGCATATGAAAAGAACTATTCAATGATTGAGAAATCTTGTCTAGCTATGATCTTCACATCATAGAAACTGAGACACTACATGTTAGCTCATACCACACATTTGGTAGCTAAAATTGATCCACTAAAGTACCTACTAAGCAAAGCTGCCCTCACGGGTAGATTAGCCAAATGGGTCATGCTCTTAAGTGAATTTGATATTGAATATGTGGAAAGAAAAGCTATCAAAGGATAGGTTATTACTGATCAATTAGCCTATGATTGATGATACACCAATGCAAATGGAATTTCCAGATTCCTCTATCATGATTCTTTCTTCTAGAGAATGGAAATTATTCTTTGATGGCTCCTACACACAAAATGGATCTAGAGCAGGGATATTGTTCGAAAATCCCCAAGGATACTCAATTCCAAAAGCATTCAGGTTAAAGTTTCCTTGCACAAACAATATTGTAGAATATGATGCCCTTTTGAATGGCATGAAACTAGCAATTGAGTGGAGAGTGACAGAGCTACACATTCATGGAGACTCTCAACTTGTTATCCATCAAGTCAATGATGTGTACCAAACTAAAGATGAAAAGCTCATTCCTTACAAGAGAATGGTAGATGATCTTAAGAAATATTTCATATCTATCACATTTGAGCAAATTCCTAGAATGGAGAACAAGGTTGCCGATGCAATGGCAACACTATCTACTTTATTACAGTAGCCTAAACATGAGCTACGCTATGAGTTCCTGGTGGAAGCACTATCTTATCCTACATATGAATCCCCTGAAACCCACATGATTTTCACTATTGTAGGTCATGATTCATCTAGATATCAAAACCTATTTTCCTATCTCAAAGACCAAATCATTCCCGATACCTTCAACCACCATGAAAAGAGATACCTTATCCATAATGCCTCCCGATATGTCATCATTGGTCATGATCTTTACAAACAAGGTCTAGATGGTACACTACTTAGATGTTTAGAATGGGAAGAGTCTCAACATGCATTAGAGGAAGTCCATGAAGGTATTTGTGGGTCACACTCAAATGGTTTAACACTAGCTCAAAAAGTTATTAAGGCTAGGTACTATTGGCCTGGAATGGAGAAAGAGGCTATCAAATTTGCTAAGAATTGTCAAAAGTGTCAAGTACATGGCAACCTAATTCATGCTCTAGGGAGAGATCTAATTCCCTTTACTACATAATGGCCTTTTCAACAATGGGCATTTGATCTTATAGGATCCATTCATCCTCATTCTTCTAATGGACATACCCATATAATCATAGCTATAGATTATTTTACAAAATGGGTAGAAGCAGTCCCTTTGACACAAGCAACAGGAAAGAAAATATCTATGTTCATATTGAACTATATCATATGCAGATATGGGATCTCACATTCTATAATCAGAGATAATGGGGGACAATTCAAAAATAAAGACCTAGATGATCTATGTGCCAAATTCAAGATCACACAACATTGGTCTTCTATATACTATCCTCAAGGGAATGGACAAGTAGAGGCTTCTAATAAGAATCTATTGAAAATATTGCAACGAATAGTTAATAAAATAGGAAGACACCTGCATCTCATGATCAATCTAGCTCTCTAGGCCTATAGAACAAGTATCAAAACACCTACTGGGGATACACCTTTCACTTTAGTTTATGGGTTTGAAGCAGTACTACCTATTGAGGTTGAAATCCCATCACTAAGAATCAGAATGCATGGTCTAGTAACTGATGATGACTACAGAGTGTCTAGTGCAAGAACTTGAACTACTAGATGAGCATAGACAAGCAGCGTATGATCATCTCAGAGTATATCAAAAGAGAATGTCTAGAGGTTACAACAAGAAAGTTAGACATAGAGAATTTTAGGTTGGTGATCTAGTCTTAAGAGAGAATCCAAAAAATCAATCACATCAAGAACGCAAGGGGAAGTTTGAACCCAACTGGCTGGGTCCCTTTGTTATCACTGCTACTTTTGGCTCTAGTGCCTATCAACTCTCAATGACTAAAGGAGAATAGCTCTGAGAACCAATCAACATTCTCCATCTGAAGAAATTCTACGCCTAAGGCATTTAGTTTATGGTAAAATGTCCTGAAAAAATCTTAAAAATTGAAAAAAATCAAAAGTACAAAAAAATTGAAAAAAAATGAAAAATACAAAAAAATGAGAAAAAGAAAAAAAAGTGCCTTGGTGAAAACTTGGAAACAGGCATCCTGGTAGCAAAAAAAGAATCTCTACCAAGATGGTGAAAACCCAGCAAACGGGTGCCACTTGTTTCAAAATGCTCCATCTATCAGCACAATCTTGGTCTTTCTCAGCTTTCAGTCTTGCTTTAGTTTGTACATATCTCCCAGTCTGTATATATCCTTGTTTTAATAAAGTCAGTCTATACACTGATCAACTCAAGCGTCTGTATCCTATCAATGCTTAACACTTGGGGGCAATCAATGTCATATCCTATGGCCTCCAGTGCATCTTAGACGTATCATATCTAGTCAGAGTCCTTTAAAGCTTCATCCGAGTCAGTTAGTCAGTCTTGTCTCCAGAAATGATTTTGCATCTACAACAATGCAATCAAACACAAACTGAAAACAATCTATGCTTTTTACATGCTTTTATCTCCTTGTATGCTTACTGATTCGCATTGAGATTTCTGCATATTGTGTCCCTTTGAGCTCTTCGATGATGTCCTTTACAGGATTTAGAGAGTGATGATTAGGGGCATAATCTTTTCTTTGTCTTCTGCTTGTATGTGAAAATCTAACAACTTTGGAAATTCTGGATTGAAATGGTGTCCGTTTGTAAGAGCCTCTATCTCGAATTGGATGGCCATGAGTACCTCGACCATTGATACTCAAAAAATTCAAGCAAGTTTGATCTAACTATTGTCTTTTTTTGAGTGAGTTCTTTCCCCTATTGTGAAATGCGATCTTACCTAAGGATGTGAACAATAAAAGGTCACTATGGGTAATTCACATTGGATTTAGAATGATCTCTTGACTATTTGATGTGTTTGTAACGCAAGGCGTATTCTGGTCATCACAACGTTGATGTTATGATGCTTATACAAATTGCAATATCAAAATGGACATGATATTCATGTCATCCTGGCATTTGTGTTGGTGCTTATATCTAATCCGACATTCCAAAAATAAAATCAATATTCATATATCTATGGTTGATTGACTAGTGGATGTTGTATTGATTCCTACGCATACAAATCAATATTCATATGTCTATGGTTTCATAACTAGTGGGCATTGTATTGATTTATTCGGTTACCTAAAAATTTGATGTTGAGAATGATCGACACATGATTAGTGACTAGGTCCTAGGTCTTAGGTTGCATTTCATACTGCATGTCTCTTTGCATTTTGCATGTTTGCATGATCTCACAATGACTCAATGAAATTCAATGACTAAACAATTCTTCAAATATCTCTTCAAATCTAAAAAGAGTTGAATCCTACAAGAAGGTCCATCCAATGAAACAACAAGTAGAATCCTTTTTTGGGATCAATATCAAAATCTGTGATCATTCATATTATTAACTACTTGCATAATCAACCTTTTAATCATCACAAAAATCTAGAATTCAACTTAACTGACTATCTTACATCAAACTATCAAAATTTCAACTTGGTCAACCATGGTCAACTCATGGTCAAACCTAGTCAAACTTGGTCTTTTGGACCCTCCAACCGATGTAGAATGCATTCTCAAACGTGTTTTACCACTTCTCACATCAATTAACATGCTTCTAAACTATCAATGCTGACTTTTCTTGTCAAATTTCAATTTTAATCCCGAAGGGGGCATGGTATTGCATATCATTCAAAGTCTATAATCATATCTTTATTGATATTATATCTTTCCTCAGTAATCAAGACAACAACCACGTCTACTTGCTGATTCATAAAAAAAAAGACCTCATCACTTGGGGAAAATCAATAATTGCTCGGGACATATCAAATTCATCGAGATCCATATCAATCTGGTATTCTCTTAATCTTGTAAACTGTATCAGTTTTTTTTGCAACCATTGATTCATTAGTGATATTTCCTTGGTTCTTCAAAAACTAAAGGGTTCAGATGTGATACCAATGTGATTCAATATAAGGACAATTGGGTCTGGAATCAGTCACTCACTTCTTCACAATCATAAGGTTCAGAATCAGGTGTTTTGACACTTTTTCGCAATCATTGGTTCATTTGTTGTTATAGTTAACATTATCTTTGGTCATTCAGGACCTATTATCTTCATATCAAATCTTTCAATCAGCTTCTATTTCATATCAATATCAATTTCAAACATCAGTTTCAACATCATACACAGACTTTCTTTGAACCACTGCGCTTTGCACAACAATTCAAAGAGGGGCAAAATGTAATATCCCAAAAATGGGCTATAGGTTCATTAACCTCCTACATCGACATATCGAACAAAATCAACATCAAAGTCCTAACCAAAGGCACATCTAAACATCATCGAATCCTAATTGATTATCTTAAATTCTGCATCAGGGAATATTCCTAGTAATATTCCTAATTATCTTTAATTTAATGATTATTTGGTGATAAATTCTATTTATCCTAAAGTTTGATTAATTGAATATTCTCAATATTTAATTAATTAGATTTAATTATGCCACTTAATTATTTAATTGAAGTTAATTCTAATTATTCCTAAATTGTATTATTTAAATTTTGATAATAAATCCATAATCCTATGAATAATTGATTAAATTCTTATTTAATTAATTAAAGCAAGTTGTCAATTTTTAATAATATTATTTTTGAATAAAAGTTTGAAAAATAATTGATTAACCCATAAATCAATTGTTTTATTTTTCAAAATCAGTTAAGTTGGAAATAAATCACTTTATTATTAAATTAGTTCATAAATAAAACATGCATAATCATAAAAGTAGACAACTATCAATTATCAATTAAATCTAAACTCTATTTTAAGTTCAACTATGCTTTTGCATGTTTTTGTGAATTAAATTATCTTTATTTTCAGATAACTCAAAAATCAACCTGAGTTATTTGAGTGATTTATGGCTTTCTTTCATGCACCTCCAAAGCCCTAGATTTCTATAAATTAAGGCTTCAGCTCTTCACAAATGATCTCACGAATTTGCAAACTTACTCTGCAGGAATCATAGCATATCAAATTTGAAGAATTTGCACAATTGAAGCTTGAAGAATCATCTTGGGAATTCAAGTTTGTGAGATCATCATTATTTTACATAGCATTGCATATCATATTAGAATTTCATTTCTAGATTAGCATATCATATCAGTTTTTACATATCATAGATTTCATATCATTTTTCATCACAATTGCATCTAAAAATTAAAAAAAGATAGATTAATTGCATTCATCCCATATCTAGATTTTGCATTCAAATCCTTCATTTAGGTGTCGTCAAGGTCACTGATCTTGGTATAATTTGAGAATACATACTCGCATCTACTAGAAGGCAGTAAATTGCCTAGTTAGTTTAGTTTTTCGTTCTATTGCATGATTTCAATTTTAGCTAACCTCTAATGTTTTACTAAAGTGTTGTGTCTATAGATCAAGTACAAAATTCACACACACAAGAAGTAGTTTGACTACATGGGTTACCCTTGAGTATAGTGTCAGATAGGGATTCCAAATTTATGAGCCACTTTTGGAGGACACTGTGGTAAAATATTGGAACCAATCTATCCTTTGGGTCCTCCTATCACCCACAAATAGATGGTCAAACTGAAGTGGTGAATAGAAGTCTAGGTAACCTACTGAGATGCCTCACAAAGGAATATGGACAAGCTTGGGATCAAATTTTGGGACAAGCATAGTATGCTTATAATGATACAGTCAATCGAACAACTAGAAAGAGTCCCTTTGAAGTAGTCTATGGGGTACATCCTAGAGGGATTTTTGAACTCAGGGAATTTAAAGATGGAGCCAAAGGGAGTGGATATGCAGAAGACTTCGCCCACTCAATGAAAGAGGTACATGAATTAGTGAGAAATACATTGACAGAGAACACTGCAAGGATTAAGAAAAAGGTTGATGAAAGAAAGAAAGACCTCCAATTTCAGGTAGGGGATCTTGTAATTATCCATTTGAACAAAGCAAGGTTGCAAAAGGGAGTGCCCAATAAAATACTGATGAGGAGATTAGGACCTTGCACTATTCTAGCCAAGTATGGTCACAATGCTTACAAAGTGGAGCTCCCTAAAGACGTTGGATTATCTTGTGTCTTTAATGTTGCACATTTGGTCCTTTATAAATTCCCTAACCTTGATCCTAATCAAAGTCTTACTAAGGTCATCCAAGAGGTGGAGGAACTACAGTTACCCTCTACAGCATCCAAGCAAGCATAAAAAATACTTGTCTCAAGGGTCTATAAGAAGACTAGACAAAAGGATTACAAAGAACACCTGATAAAGTGGCATGGAAAAAATGATGTAGAGGATACTTGGGTCAAGGAAACAAAGTTCAAGAAGTTGGGGATAAACTCCAACTTGATCAGTCCAACAGTGACTTGAAAACTTTTATTTAGGAGAATGGTGCAGGAGCACCTAGGTCAATCTCCTAAGTTTTGTTTTTTATTGTGGCCTATACTGACCTTAGCCAAGTTAGGAATATGTGGAAGACCTTAGGAGGTCTAGTATGTGTGTGTCTAGGATTTCTAGATGAGGCTTAGTCCTAGCTAGTAGTTTTGGTTATGATAGTCTTAGTGTGGTTTTTAATGTGTTTTAGAGTTTAAGCTTAGGAATTTGGGTAAAACACCCCCACTTACATTGAAATTTTGGTAAACAAGCCTATAATGGATTTCATCATGATTTTATATCATTTAATGAATCTTTAAGGTGTTTGGAGGAAGCTACATGACAACATGTAAACGTTGTCAATGCAACATTTGCAACTTTTCAAAGTTGCTTGACAACTTTGTCTCCACGAAGACAAAACTTTTCCTTAGGGCTTGGTCGGTGTTCTAACCACCTAGACCTGAAAGGAAAAGGTATTTAAGCCCTAAAAAGCCTATTTCTTGAGGTTAGAGTCTTAGAGTAAGAAAATTCAAGCTTTGAGAAATTGCACTGATTTACTAGTTTTTGTGTGATAAAGAGTTATTCTGTCTTTGAAACAACCCCACAATGGATTGAATCCTTTATCTTCATGTAGGATTTGTGAAATTAGACAAATTTACTTTCTTTTTTAACTAGTTTTAAGTTCTTTTCATTTCCTAGATTAGTTTTGTAAATTTCTTTGTAAATAAACTAGTCACTGGTTCATCCAGGACTGTGTGAGGAAAAATGACTCCCCCATAGAGCCCTACTGTAGAATCATCATGGCCTTGAGGGATATTCTAGGTGAGTCTTTTTACATGGTAAATATGAAAGGAGGATCTCTGAAGAAGTGTTTATCTATTTTTAAAGACAACCCCTAGGTGAGCTCTGTGTAACCCGACTAGGAGCTTGTGAACTATTTATTGTGTTTTCATGTAGGGGTTCGATTGAAAGAAGGAAGACAAGAGTGGATTGATGGTCCTTGGGGTTACATAGAGACATTAGTTGAAGCTTAGACCCTACCTAATCCATTTGATATCCTTTTGAAGAAAAAAATCACCTGACTGGTCTAGTGAAGCCAATTAGCCCTAGAAGGCCTTGAAAGTAGGAATCCATTATATGGATACCATGGAGATCTAAAAATCACATAATCATTTTTAAATCAATAAAGGGTGTCAAAATATAAACTTTATTTTTAGAGATGTTTGGGAAATATTTGCAAGGATGGCAAAAAACTAGTCAAGTAGGGCTAGTAGAGAAATTAGGCCTAAATGCCAAGTTTCCTTATGAATTTGGAGATTGATGAAGAACAATAGAGAGGGGGGGTGAATCAATTGTTCTTAAGTCTAGATGTACTAATTGAACTTTTAAACACTTCAACAATCTCATATCTAATCACCAACACAACTCGGTCTCTAAAAAATATGTATACCAGAAACATATAACATGCAGTCCACTATCCAACAATAATTAACTTGCAGAATATTGAAACATTCACACCAATCATTCACACAAGTATAACACTAGATTTATAGTGGAAACCCAACATGGGAAAAACCACTTTGTAACATGTTACTGATATTTTCACTCTTCTGAAGTGAGCTCTATGAAAAGTCAACCTTGTTAAAGGTTAAAAACACACTACTAGGTGTGACCCTGTTAAAGGATTTAAAAAAAACTCTGTCAAAGGTAACCTGGTTAAAGGATTTAAGTACATTCCATTAGAATTCCACCTTGATTAAAGGATTTAAACAATGATTGTTAGGTTAACCTTGATTAAAGGATTTTAGACTGATACAATGGTTAGAAAGTAGCAGTAATATCTGATCTGTAAAACATACAACTCACTTTGCAAATTTGAGATCTAATTTGCACATATATGTTGATTTACTGACTGAGTACCATTTCCATCTCCATCTCTAATCTTCTTGGAATTTTCTTCAAGCAATCACAACTTTGATAAACTCCTTCACCTTCAACCTTCTGCTTAGACTTATCAGTCAATAACATCAACAACTCCAACATCCTTCTTAACCTCACAATTAGGTTTTCCTTTATACCTCTATAATAGGTAGATCTATCTTTTGCCTCTTAATCACCTTTGTAGATCTTAAGTTAGGTCAGATTCATCAAATCCTTCCATCATTTAAGTTCTTCATCCATCCTTCTAGAAACATCTTCAATCTCCTTATTGAATCCATAATAAAACAATTTACCATGCATTAAATTCTCCATACAATTAATTAATAAAGTCAACACGATTTACATAACCCAAGAATTCAACTGTGTCAGCTAGAAATCTGAATTCTTCTTCCAAATGTAAATTACTGACGCTCGGTCAATACTATGTTCATCTCCTCGGTCATCACTACGTAACTCGGTCATCTCTTCAAACTGTCTTCCTCAACTAACATTGTTTTGCTTGGTAATTTCTTGTCACTCGGCATAAACTGATGTTCATTCAACACTAAAGTTACTTGGCATATATTAGTGCTTGGTCGACACTAACATCACTTGACTTAAACTATATTTCTTCACAATTTCTCAGTTAAGCCTACTTCTTCAGTCTTTCTTCTTACTTAGATAAACAATACATTATCTTATCAAATAACTCAACATTTCCCTAGGTGCTATTATTATCTCCCTTGTCCTAATCCTTTTCACCAATCAATAGATATAGTACTTTCATAGATAGCAATTGTCTTATCAGTTAAGGTTTGACATTAATGAAAATACAACAATTGCTTCAATTGCAGTTTCCAACAATCTCCCTCTTTGGCATTGATGGCAACACCACATGAAAAAACACATGATTTACCAACCAATCCAAAAAAATTTCATTGCATCAGAAATACTTATAATATCCTTAGCTTTATTCTGATTCTCAATAACTTAGCCTTGCTTGACCATTCACACAGTTACTCCCTCTAAATCTTTTCTATCTCTCTCTGATTCTTTGAATCTTTGTTTTCATCTATCTGAATCTCTCCCTCTTTGACAATAATGCCAAAGAAGTATCTTGAACTTACATATTTCATATGTAAATTTCATCTTGTTAGTTCAGTATCAATATTTCTCCCTCTATCATCTTGCTTATGACTGATTATCAGCTTTGTTGTTCTTTTCACAACTCTAGACAGCTCCTAAAGTGTGACCTTTCCTACATCAATTTGTCAGATACTCTGTGCAGCACATTTGATGCAGTGCTCCTATCTTGACTAGGCAACATCAGTTAGGGGAAGCACCCCTAATTTACCTCTAAGATATTCATGAGAATCCTTAGGTAAAGCTTTTGTGAATATGTCTGCTAATTGTTCCTTTGTGTTCACATATTCCATTCTCACTTCTTTTTCTTGTACCAATTCCCTCAAGTAATGATACTTGATAGCAATATGTTTGGTCTTTGTGTGCATCACTGGATTCTTTGATATGTTAATAGCACTTGTGTTATCACAAAATATAACAACCAGTTCAATGATCTCCTCTTTCATACCTTTCAACAATTTATTGATCCATACCAAATTTGAACAATTCACTGAAGCTGCCACATACTTAGCTTCTGCTATAGATTGGCAAATGCAGTTTTGTTTCTTGCTTGTCCAAGAGACTAAGCTTTGTCCAAGAAAGAAAGCTCCACCACTTGTACTTTTCCTATCATCAACATTTCATGTCCAATCAGCATTAGTGTAGACTCTCAGTTCAAATTTATCATTCCTCTTGTAGTATAATCCATACTCTTTTGTCCCTTTCAGATATCTCAGTATTCTCTTCACAGCCAGCATATGATTTTCCTTAGGATTGGTAGAGAATCTTTCCAAAATCCCAACAGCTAGGGCTATATCTAGTATGTTGTGGAAAACATATTGTAGCTTACCAATCATGGATCTATACAGGGTTTGATTCACTTTTGCAGTATCATCATTCTTAGATAGTTTCTATCCAATAGCCATAGGAGTACTCACTGACCTTGAATCCTCCATTCAAAATTTTTTTAGTATCTCTTTGATATATTTAGATTGTGTAATAAAGATACCTTTCTCCATCTGATGGAGTTGTAAGCCAACAAATAATTTGATCTCACCGAACATAGACATTTCAAACTAAGTTTGCATCTCACTTGAAAATTTATGACATAGGGCATCTTGTCCACCAAATATGATATCATCTACAAACATTTATGCTAACAAAATCCCTTTACCTTCTTCAGCTTTCATGTATAGATTGTTGTTGTCATTTGTCCTTGTAAATCCAATCTTTATCAAGTAATTGTGCAGCCTCTCATACCATGCTCTGGGGGCTTGCTTTAATCCATACAATGCTTTGTTTAGTTTGCAAACCATATTTTTCTTGTTTGGATCAACAAATCCTTTAGGTTGTTCAATGTATACTTCTAATATGCCATTCAAAAATGCAGACTTTATATCCATTTGATATACCTTGAAATCTCTGTAAGCAGCATATGCAAGTAGAGTTCTCACTCCTAATCTTGCTACATGGGAAAATGTTTCCCCATAGTCTATTCCTTCCTCTTGTGCATAACCCTTGCATACCAATCTTGCCTTTCTTGTGACTTGTCCATGTTTATTAAGCTTATTTATGAATAGCCATTTTGTTCGAATAACATTCTTGTTTTCTGGTCTCGGCACTAAAGTCAGATATCATTCTTTTCTATTTGATCTATTTCTTCATTCATAGCTTGAATCCAATCTTTATTCTCTAAAGCATCTTTTACTATGTTAGGCTCAAACTCACATAATAAACATGTTGGGTCTTTCAACTTACTTCTGTTCAAGAATCCAGATTCCTTATCTCTAATGATTTGTTCAGGCTTATGATGTTTTCTCACATACTATGCCAATGTAGGTTCAGATTTATTTTCTCCTTGCTCTTCATCTTCATCATGAAAATTATCAGATTCTACTTTTGATTTCTCGACAGCATCCTCTTGATGCTCGGCATTGCTTACCTATGAGTCTGCATCTGGTGCAGGTGTGTTACTTGCTTATCCTTCTTCCATATAGATAAAATATCTATAGTCTTCAAGTTCTTGTCTACTTTCTTATTTGTTTTTCTCTGCATATTCATCAACTCTCACATTTTTACTTTCCACAATTTTGTTAGTGTTAGAATTCAAACACTTATAAGCTTTTCTCTTAGTGGAATAACCTAGGAATATGCCTTCATCACTTTTTTCATCAAACTTTCCATTTCTATTATCCTTCAATACATAGCATTTGCTCCCAAAGATTCTATAGTATTTCACATTAGGTGCATATCCATGCCATAATTCATAAGGTGTAACATTTGTAACTTTCTTGATTTGTACTTGGTTTAAGGTATAAATAGTTGTACTTATAGCTTCTCTCCAGTATTTTTGTGCAACATTCTTCTCAATCATTAGTGTCCTTGCACAATTCATAATAGATCTATTTCTCCTCTTAGCTATACCATTCTATGGAGGTGTTCTCAGTTTAGACATCTGTCTCTTGATTCCTCTATCATTACAGAACAGATTAAACTCATTTGATATAAATTCTCCACCTTAGTAAGATCTCAGACATTTTAGGCTTGTACCTATTTCCTTTTTAACCTTTTCCAAATACCACTTAAACAACTAAAATGCATCAGATTTTTCTTTCAAAAACATTACAGTCATCATTCTAGTGTAATCATCAAAAAATAGAATAAAATACTTAGCACCATAATAGCTTTGTACACCCATAGGTCCACAAAGGTCAGTATGAACCAAATCTAAAATATTCTCAGAAGTAAATGTCTTGCACTTGAAACTAGACTTTGTCATTTTTCCCAAATGACATTGTTTACACATCACATTATCAGGTTTCTTCAATCTTGACAAACCTCTAACTTTCTCTTTTTACTAATACTCACCAGATTGTCAAAGTTAACATGGCATAGCCTCTTATTCCATAACCATAAATCATCAAATTATGCAAACAAACATATCTCTTTAGATAGATCTAGATAGAACAAATTACCTCTAGTCTGTTCTCCACTTCCAATCAGTTCGCCAGTAGCATCAAATATTTTAGCCTTCCTATGATGAAATTCTACTCAGTAACCAGTGTTATTCAACTATGCAACACTCAACAAATTATAGTTAAGACCTTCAACCCAATAAGCATTTTCACAAGTGATCTTATCAGTTGGCTTAATTGATCCTTTACCTCTCACAGGACATGGTGCATCATTACAAAACTTAACACTTCTACCTTTGTAATTATCTAGGGTTTCAAACTTACTTTTATCACCAGTCATGTGATGTGAGCAACCACTATCAATAATCCATTTATCACCCTTACTCACATAAGAGATAAGTGTAATTTTCTCATCTTCATCAAAATCATCTTTCATATCAACATAAACTACTTCAATATCAAAATTATCACTGTCACTATCAGTTTCCTCTTCGACAATACAGAAGGATTTATTACCTTTATCCTTGTAATTTTTGTACCTTCAGTGATCTCTGTGATCTCTCTTATCCTTGTACTTTCTTTCTCTTTCCTCATCCTAGTCATTCCTGTCAGGACATCTTGCAACAATATGGCCAACTTTGTTACATGAAAAATAGATTATATGAAGTTTACCTTTATATTTTCCTTTTCCTCTTTTCAATCTTCTAGCCATGAGTACCTCAAGATCATCTAGTTCCTCATTAGAAGTGTCACTGTCACTTCCACTATCACTTTCACTTTTCACACATTTTCCTTTTTCTATCTTAGATTTATGCAAAATCATTTGTGACTTGAATGCATATTCAATATTAGGAATAGTGTAGTTATCATAGTTAGAAAGCTCAAAAGAAGTAAGATTACCAATAAGACTTTCCAGAGTTAGAACATTACCAGGGTTACATCTTGATTCTTGAATTGTAGAAGTTTTGATAGCATAGATAGGAAGCAAACTTCTCAATACTTTACTAATGACAGTCTCATCCTTAATGATTCCATTAGCTCCTCTAATAGCATTCACTACCTCCTTAATTCTACCATAATACTGAGCAATATTCTCACCTTCTTGCATTTTCATTTCATCAAACTTACCTCTCAGGCTTTTAGCTTTTTCCCTTAGAACATTAACATCACCACCATATATGGTTGCAAGAGTATCCCACATTTTCTTTTCAATAGTGCAATCCTCGATATCTTCAAATTCAGGGTAGCTTAAGGCAGATGCAATCTCCAACATTACATGATTGTGTTCCTATTTTGATTTCATCTCCTCTGTAGTCAAAGGTGCAGCAAGTATGACATAGTCATGTTCAACGTAGTATTTCACTGAATCACCAATACTAGCTAGATGGAGTCTCATCAAACTCTGTCATGCAGGAAAGTTCTCCTTGTTCAACTTTAGTACCTCCTTTTTATACATCTTGATCATTAGCTTCAAGTACCTTTAAACATTTTCTCTGTAAGCACCAACAACTCTGATACCAATTGTTAATATTATTTAGAACAATAGAGAGTGAGGGTGAATCAGTTGTTCTCAGGTCCAAATGTACCAATTGATCTTTTAAACACTTCAAAAATCTTAGATCTAATCACCAACACAACTCGGTCTCTAAAGAATATGTATACTAGAAACATATAACATGCAGTCCACTATCCAACAGTAATTAACTTGCAGAATATAGGAACATTCACAACAATCATTCACACAAGTATAACACCAGATTTATAGTGGAAACCCAACATGAGAAAAACCACTTTGTAACATGTTACTGATATTTTTACTCTTCTGAAGTGAGCTCTATGAAAATCCAACCTTGTTAAAGGTTACAAACACACTGCTAGGTGTGACCCTGTTAAAGGATTTAAAAATACTCTGTCAAAAGTGACCTGGTTAAAGGATTTAAGTACATTCCATTAGAATGCCACCTTGATTAAAGGATTTAAACAATGACTATTAGGTCAACCTTGATTAAAGGATTTTAGACTGATACAATGGTTAGAAAGTAGTAGTAATATCTAATCTATAAAACATACAACTCACTTTGTAAATATCAGATCCAATTCGCACATATATGTTGATTTATTGACTGAGTACCATTTCCATCTCCATCTCTGATCTGCTTAGAATTCACTTCAAGAAATCACAACTCTAATCAACTCCTTCACCTTCAGCCTTCTTCTTAGACTTATGAGTCAATAAAATCAACAACTCCAGCATCCTTCTTAACCTCACAATTAGGTTTTTCTTTATACCTCTCTAATTGGTAGATCTATCTTTTTCCTCTTAATCTTCTTCATAGATCTTAGGTTAGGTTAGATTCATCGAATCCTTCCATCATTTAATTGTTTCATCCATCCTTCTAGAAACATCTTCAATCTCCTTATTGAATCCATAATAAAATGATTTACCATGCATTAAATTCTCCATACAATTAATTAATAAAGTCAACACAATTTACATAACCCAAGAATTCAACTATGTTGGATGGAAATATGAATTCTTCCTCCAAATGTAAATTACTGACACTCGGTCAATACTGTGTTCATCTCCTCGGTCATCACTACATAACTCGGTCATCTCTTCAAACTGTCTTCCTCAGCTAACATTGTTTTGCTCGGTAATTTCTTGTCGCTCAACATAAATTGATGTTCATTCAACACTAAAGTTACTCAGCATATAATGGCGCTCGGTCGACACTAACATCACTCAACTTAAACTAGATTTCTTCACTTTTTCTTGGTTAAGCCTACTTCTTTAGTCTTTCTTCTTACTTAAATAAACAATACATTATCTTATCATAGTGCCAAATAATCAAGTACTCATTGAAGTATCAAATAACTCAACCTTTCCCTAGGTCCCTTGTCCTAATCCTTTTCACCAATAAATAGATATAGTACTTTCATAGATAGAAACTATCTTACCAGTTAAGGTTTGCCATCAATGACAATACAACAATTGCTTCTATTGCAGTTTCCAACAAGTCTTAGTGTGGTTTTTAATGTGTTTTGGAGTTTAAGCTTAGGAATTTGGGTAAAACACCCCCACTTACATTGAAAAGTTTTTAAACAAGCCTATAATTGATTTCATCATGATTTTATATCATTTAATGAAGCTTTAAGGTGTTTGGAGGAAGCTAGATGACAACATGTAAAAGTTGTCAATGCAACATTTGTAACTTTTCAAAGTTGCTTGACAACTTTGTCTCCACAAAGACAAAAACTTGTCCTTAGGGCTTGGTCAATGTTCTAACCACCTAGACCTGAAATGAAAAGGTATTTAAGCCCTAAAAATCCCATTTCCCAAGGTTAGAATCTTAGAGTAAGAAAATTCAAGCTTTGAGCAATTGCACTAATTTAGTGGTTTTTATGTGACAAAGAGTTATTTTGTATTTGAAACAACCCCACAATGGATTGAATCCTTTATCTTTGGGTTGGATTTATGAAACTAGAATAATTTACTTTCTTTTTAAATTGGTTTTAAGTTCTTTTCGTTTCCTAGATTAGTTTTGTAAATTTCTTTGTAAATAAACTAGTCACTAGTTCATCCAGGACCGTGTGAGGAAAAATGACTCCCCCATAGAGCCCTACCGTGGAATCATCACGGCCTTGAGGGATATGCTAAGGGAGTCTTTGTACATTATAAATATGAAAGGAGGATCTTTGAAGAAGTGTTTATCTATTTTTAAAGACAAGCCCTCGGCGAGCTTTGTGTAACCTGGCTAGGAGCTTGTGAAGTATTTATTGTGTTTGCACGTAGGGGTTCGATTGAAAGAAGAAAGAAAAGAGTGGATTGATGGTCCTTGGGGTTATATAGAGACTCCAATTGAATCTTAGACCCTACCCAATCCATTTGATAGCCTTTAGAAGCAAAAATCACCTAACTGGTCCAGTGAAGCCAATTAGCCCTAGAAGGCGTTGAAAGTAGGAATCCACTGTAGAGACACCATGGAGATCTGAAACTAACATAATCCTTTGTAACTCAATAAAGGGTGTCAAAATATAAACTTTCTTTTTAGAGATGTTTGGGAAATATTTGCAAGGATGGGAAAAAATTAGTCAGGTAGGGCTAGTAGAGAAATTAGGCCTAAATGCCAAGTTTCCTTATGAATTTGGAGATCGATGAAGAAATCAATGAAGCCCTAACCAAGAGTGATCAAGTGGAATTCTAGGAGATTTTTAGAAGAAGTTGAACCCCTTGCTAACACTTGATAAGGAGAAAAGACAAAAAAACACTTGGATGGAACGAAGAAGGAGCTAAGTAATGGAGGATAACCTAATGATAGAGACCCCTAGTGAAGCACAAAGAGCATCACCTCTTGGAGAAGTGTTTTAAAGTCCTGAACTATATTGAATTAGAGATTAGAAGACCCTATAGCAAAGATAGGGTGTTGGGTAACCTAGGAATCAAAAGAGACCTAGGAGGATTGTGCAAGCACACTAAGGGATTTCCTATCAACAATATATGTTGATCTAATGTTCATGGTTGGATGTCAAATGTGTTGATCTAATGTTCATGGTTGGATGTAAAAATGTTTTCATCATGCATGTTCATGTATGAATGTCAAATATGCTTTGATTGATATATTGTTGTAAACATGTGAGGTAATGTGGGAGATTATTTTCTTTAAGTACAACTCTGTGGTAATGTTATTTTGTATAGCTCATCATTATAGTGATAACTTGTCAAGTTAAGAAGAAATTATCTAAAGCAATAATACTTTACCCTCCAAGGTAAAGGCATAATGTTTTGGTCTACATTATATGCATACTAAAGTTTTATCTTATGGTTTATAAGTTATGTTTATAAATTTGAAAATATGGTATATCTAAAGTTTCAATCTACAATTCCTTTTGTGAAGAAAATTAGAGATAATTGTATACCAGACTATACTAAAATAGTATAGAGGGTCTCGAAGGAGAAGACGTAATGCTTTGCACTCTATAACACTAAAATATTTGATCAAGAAGCTTTGAGGATATTATTAAGATTATCTAAGCCATGTTTTATGTTGATCCCCTATTAGGATCACTCCTAAAGAAGGGTATTTGGGATGTTTTACAAGAGTGGGATGAGGTACACCATGAAAAAAAACCCCTAGGATTTTAGAACCTGAGTCTTCATGGGTGGTGTTTGGGGAAAAGAAGGGAGAAACCTTTAGAAAATAACCTGAGCTAAAGGGAGGTGAAGCACTAGATCAAATCTTTGCTAGACAAGCTAAGAATTTGTCAGATGGTATTTGCAGAGGTTTTGACCATCATGATCATCTTTTTATGTCTTCATTCATTCATGACATGGTGCATTACATACCCTTCATTATTGGTAGGAGAAAGAGAAGCTAAAATTATCTGACATAGAGATCACATCTTTGTATTCGGTCACAAGAAGCATCTGAAATGATCCAAATGAAGGCATAAGGCTCCTAAATAGAGTATAAGGGTCAAAATAAAATACCTCACTTCCTAAAAACCATCTTTGTGAGGAGAAGGTTGTAAAAGATACAAGTCATCTTTTATTTCAGATGTATTGTGAGGAGAAGGAAACCATCATGATCACAAGTACATATAATAAAATAGAAAACAATTACACCCACATAAACAAACTAGTTCAAACCCATAAATATTCAAGACATTACATAATGATTAATATAAAGAAAAAGGCATTGAATGCATAGTACCCATGATTTATTAAGAGAAAATATGCCAAGGAAAGAGAGAATGCCCCAGAAAATCAATGCTATAGTATACAACCCCGATCGACAAGCCATAGGGTCTTGTTCTTAGAAAATTAAAACCCCTACAAATAATATAGTGTGTTTCCTTACCTATTGAACATTAGCCCAATATTTCCAACCCCTTTAATTTTATAGGTCCCCAGGGTTTTATAGAACAACCCTTGATCAACATGTTCAAAAAATGATTACAATTTGTTACAATCGATCAGAATGTTGAAGAATCTAGCATGGATCACTCGATTCCTTGTGTTGTGGGAAAATTTATCATTTTTATTGTTTAGTCACAACAAGCCTGCCAACTAGACTCAAAAGTTAAAATGTGGTAGCTTGATTAGAGTTGACATGATTACACAAACCAATCTAAATGGTGTAAAGGGAGCAAATATTTAGAGTTTTGATGGTCATGGAAATCCTTATAGGGAAGAATATTCATTGAATATGTATCGACGGACCCCTTTCGAGTGTGGGTGTCTAGGGGGAGACTTGGTGAGATAGAAAAATTTAGAGAGAACACATCATCCATGGAGAAACTATAAACTCCAACAAGATAACATGTGTTAGCCATCATTAGGAACTTTGTTATTGTGAATGTTCCCTGCATGATCATGTAATCGAAGGATGAACACAAGAGGTGTTTAAGGTTGACGGTGTAGGAGTCTACATTTTGGAGAATTTTAGGGGGTCTCAACCTGTCAGGAGTGGACCTTAAAATATTTGGTTAGACAAAACACAGCCATATCCATTGGGTTGGAGAGTCAAATCAATTTGAATCTCTCAGATTGATTATCTTCATGAGTTGTTGAATGAACATCTGACGGGCTAGAAATAACAACATGAAAAATAAAGCATGAGAGATATATTTTGGGAAGAAAACAAAACATTAAACCAAATGCACAAATCAAACTAGAGGACTAAAGTTACATAAGAGATATGAGAAAGGGTCATTGAAGAGATACAAAGAAAAAATACTACTATGAAGGTTAGCAAGAGTTGCCAATAATCACATTTTAAGATCAAACAAACTAGATTGAAAACCTTGACAGTCATAGAGGGAAGGGGTACACTGAGACTTGAGAGTAAGAGATCATGTTAATCTTGGTTTCATAACAAAACTTTATATTTGATAACCCACGATGACAAAAACATAAATCGAGCATTAGATTAACATGTCAAAAAATAAAATTAGGCCATCTGTGAATTTGTGTGTGTGCGAGGAGTTAATCCTTCCCCTTACCAAGATGATAAAATAACTTTTGTATGTCTGCTAGACTATGTAGGTGAGATTTATTTCATTACCAACTAGATAAAGCCTTTCTTATAGTCAGGCATTTATAGCCCCACTAAGGTTATCAACTTCATAGCCATTAACATTGCCCTACTACTAGTTAGGTGTCTATAGCCTTAGTAGAGTTGCTAACATGATCTAGATTTTTTCACCTTTTTCATTTTGGATTTTATTTTCTCCTATTTTATTTTTCACTTTTTGCCTCTTTGTCTTTAGTATGCATGGATGACTTTGATGTCATACAACCTGATTGGCTACCAAGGTGGTAGCAGAATGTTCTCTAATTTTCACCTAGAAAATAGAGGAAGGACATCTCATCATCATTAGTATGGGTATTAAAATGAAGAGCATGCAAAATCCTACTAGATATCACTAATTTCATGAAATGACATCTATTAATGCTAAATTGTACAAAGAAGATGTTAGTACACAAGGATATCAAAGCTAATCTTTCAATTTAAACTAAGATTAAATTCAATTACCTTTTCTCGACAACTGAGTATGAATCTCCTCTAATCACACTATTGGAAGCCAAAATTGGGCTCAAAGATCAAAAAATGGACAAATGGAAACCCTTTGAAAATGAGCATAGTAATTTTTCTAGTTGACATGACATTCTCTCTATTGTGGAGTAAATGTGATATGCCTACGGAGGTGGTCAACTACTCTATAAAAAGGGTAACACATTTGAAAGGTGACATAAGGCATTTAACAAACTTTGAAAGCCAAAGGTGTAGGATTTGTAATTGTAGCTTAGGGAGATGGATACACTAGTAATATTAACTTTCTCATTGTCTTAGTAGCCATTCCTAGGACTCATAGATAATGATATAATGGCCTTGTTGATATGTATGGATGATACCCTGGTCCTCATTGCCCTGAAATGGGTTTTGGGTGAGGATTTTTTGAATAGCAAGGACTGCTATCAGCTCAACACAACAAAATTCATCCAGGTTTGTGGGCTCTTTGTTAGATTTAGGAGAACCAAAATACATGATAAAGTTTCTCACTATGGGCATGTTTGGCAGAATCTACTATGGGCGGCTTCACGAGGATCTGTTTGTTGCGGCTCACTATGTTATCAATTTTCCATTGGAAAATGACTTGAAGATCTTCCTTGAGACATGAGAAGAGGTTCTATGGTTTCTATTTGTTTTGAACTTACATCTCAGGCCCCTAGACATTAATAGTTGCTATGTGTAGCACAAGGTCAAATTTATGAAGAAATACTTGGACCCAAATGTGGAAATGGTTGAGGAGTGGATTGGCGACTTCTTCCTGAGGGTCTTGTTTGAGAAATCCTGGAATATGACCACTGAGTTGAGTGAAAAGGATACTTATGACTCAAAAGTAAACTTGAAGGAGGGAGAGGATGACTCAGGTGGAGATCAACCCATCTCTACAGACACATGACCTGTGCCATTAAAAAATATTTTTCTTTCTAAAACAAATGTTATGATATGAAGAAGATGTAAATGATAAAGAAAATCATGCTGAATTTTGCAAATTTTGAAATGTAAATAGATACCAATGATAAATAAAATATATATAGTTTTTGCTCATTTTATCTTGATGCTTTTATTTTATTTTCCTTATCATTTACCATTTTAAACTATTCATTTCTTTAAATCCCTAAAAAAACCTTTAATTCTTCTTTTAAAGTAATGAAATATCATAACAAGGGGCCTCATCATCATACACAAAATGATGGTAGGGAAAAAAAACATTTCCAAGAACGCGCATGAAAATGGGCAATCCTTGTTGCATTGGCACACTTTCTCTTAATAAATAAAAAGGGGTTAGTGCGAAATTATTAAAATCACCATTAAAATAATAGAATTATTGACATGTGATGATGATAATCATGAAAGACCCATTACAGACTAACAAGGGGGATTGGATAATACACATGTAAGACCGAAAATGTGGCACCTTGCATAGTAGTGCTTATTGAAAATAAACTAACCAACTAGCATAACCTAACTATTTTCACTAATATAAGAACTAAACCTTTTACAAGAACTCATTTACTAGAATTGAGAAATAACTACGCTGGGGGCCTAGCTTTTTCTTTGCAATTAATGGATCTGGAGTATTTTGACAAAATAAAGGTAATTTGGGTATTACTCTTCTTGGGTGTGATATGTTAGAGGTGATGACATAATGCTTTGTTTTGGGATTTTCTTCTAATGTTACATGAGATGGCATCTCAAGATCTTTGAAAAGACTCTTTTCATGCTCTGACATGAGCATGACTTCATTGGGTTGACAAGTAGATAGTTCTAAGTAATAACTGATTGGGTACCTGTGAGTCTTCTTAAAAATATTTGCATTAAGGGATACATCTATGTGTTCTTGGAGCTCGACAACTGGTGGTAATTCCATCTAGGGAACAAAAGAAGACTTAACCTGAGGGGGTGGAGTGCATTCATGGAATGCTTCAAGCTCATCCTAGAATCACATGTTGTCATCTTATGCTTCACCTTAATCTCTATGGATTTTAGGAAGAAATTCACATGGTGGAACCTTCTTTGAATGGATCTCTAAAACCCTTGAAACTTTTAGAGAAAGGACCTCGTCATCTTGAAAAAAATAGGGGGCTTTGAGAAGAGAAGACTTGGATCGTCAGTCTTCAAATCTAGTAGGGAAATATTATCTTCTTTTTGAAATTTTCTCACTTTTGTTAGTTGTAGAGCATGATGACCTTGTTAATTCTTCTTATTTTAATGTCAAACCACTTGTCTTCCCTCAAACAATGAAATCTTATCTGGCATCAAGGACTAGAAAGAGAACTCTAAAAAATTACTCCAATCAGGTTCATCTTCCGCTAGACACAAAACCTTTGGAATACTTGCATGTGTGAACTATTTCTTTAGAATATACTCTTCTATTAAATATGGTTCCTTAGAAGATGCCTCAAGCATAGCTAAGGAATTTCATAGGATACTCTAATGTTTTTCAAGCTAAATGATCCTCATCTCATGCTAAAGATCAAGCAACATCTCCCATATGTTGGAACTCGATATGAATGATAAGGTTGAGGAGAAACCCAATTAGCAAAACTATAGTAACTTGGGCCCATGCCCTAACTGGACCCCAACTGTTTCTTGCCATGTGCACTTGTTTGTTTCATTCAAACTAAAAATTCTAAAGCTTGTAATGGCTTTGGCAACTACATTTAGCTCTATCCCACAGGACATGACATAAAATATTGTTGATCCCCTATTAGACTCATGCCTAAAGAAGGGCAGTTGGTAAGTTTTGTGGGAGTAGGATGAGGTGCACCCTGGAAAAAAAGCTTTGGGATATTAGAAGCTATCTCTTCATGGGATTTTTTGGGGGGAAATGAAGGGAGAAACCTTTAGCATACAACTTAAGCTAAGGGAATGCAAAGTGCTAGATCAAAGCTTTGTAGGATGGGATAATAATTTATCAGATGGTATTTGTAGGGGTTTTGACCATCCTGGTCATATTTTTATGCCTTCATTCACTTATGACATGGTGCACCACATACCCTTCATTGTTGGCATGAGAACGAGAAGCTAAAGTCATGCTACATAGAGCTCACACATTCATATCCAACTGGGGGAAGAATCTGTAAGGATCCAAATTAAGGTACAAGGCTCCTAAACAAAGTGTAAGCCTTTCCATCCAAGGACAATATATACGACCCTATTTATCAACATAAATGAATAGTTTGTATAAGGGTCGAAAGAAAAAATCTCACTTGATAAAAACCATTTTCTTGAGGAGAAATTTTTAAAAGACACAAGTCATATTCTATTTTAGATGCATTATGAGGAGAGGGAAACCATCATGATCACAAGAAAAACTAAAAAAATAGAAAACTATTGCACCCAGATTAACAAATGGGTTCAAACCTATAAATATTCAACACATAACACAATGATTAATAAAAATTAAAAGGCACTAAATGCAGAGTCCTCATGATTTATTAAGAGAAAACATGACAAGGTAAGAGAGAATGCCCCAAAAAATCAATGCTATAGTATATACCCCTAGTCGATAGGCCATAGGCTCATGTTCTTAGAAAAGTAAAACCTCTACAAATAATACAGTGTATTTCCTTTCCTATTGAACAAAAGTACAATATTTCCAACCCATTTAATTTCACAAGTCTTCAGGGTTTTATAGAACAACCCTTGGTTGACATGATCACATAATGATTATAATTTGTTACAATCGATTGGCATGATGAAGAATCTGACATGGATCACTTGATTCCTTTTTTTGTGGGAAAATGGATCCTTTTGATTGTCTAGTTAGAACATGCCTACTAGTTGGGCTCAAAAGGATAATTATGGCGGCTTGATCAGAGATGCCATGATTACACGAACCAATTTGAATGCCATAAAGGGAACAACCATCTAGAGTGTTGTTAGTCATCAAAATCCTTACAAGGAAGAATATTCCATGAATATGTATTGACTGATGCCTTTCAAGTGTGGGTGTCTGAGGGGACACCTAGCAAGATAGTGGAACTTGGAGAGAAGGCATCCTCCGTAAAGTGTCTAGAAACTCTGATAGGTTGACACGTATCAATTGTCATCAAGAAATTTTTTATTGTGAACATTCCCTGTGCGATCATGTAACTGAAGGATGGACATGGGAGGTGTTTAAGGAAGACAATGTAGAAGGAGTCTATATTTTATTCAAGATTTAAATGCTTAGGTACAACACAAGTATGAACCTAATTATTATATCTCAAGATTGTATTGACTAGTTTGCAAATGATGTTAGGATTTTCAATATCTATTTATTATGCAAGCTCAATTGAATAGGATAGTACAAAATATCAGTTTAAAAATTATATTGGAAGGCATACAATGTAGTTATGAACTTTTCACAGTGGTTGTCGATCTTTCTAGTACTATATTTTGACTATAAGTGGTTATCTAGTGGACTTAGAATATTTATTCCAATGCCTTGTGGTTTGTACCTACACAAAGAGGTGTTTTAAAGTGTTTTGGGTCATGTTTACCTCTTTCCTTGGTCTGAATTTACTTCCCTTCTACCAAAAAAGTGTTTGGGGCTAATCTCCTTGGCTAAAACATGTTTTATTCTAGCTGGCTTGGGAAAGCATTTTGTTACTAGAAAAGGATATAAATGGAATATTAAATTAATTTTGAGTGTTTTTGAATCTTAACTATGCAAATAATTGTGTATAAATACTAAAAGTAGTGATTTAAATATATCTAATTTTAAATGAGTGTAGAAGTGTGCTAGAGGCAATGGACCAAAGGTAACTAATGGTTTGTATGTGTTACAGTGAATGCTTAATAGTTTTTTTTATATGCTAAGGTTGTAACCTTCTTTTGTGAATGTATTTTATTTTTAATAAGTATTGAACTTCCTTTGCTTGTAGCCATATAATTAATATTTTAAGGAGTTGTTGCTTATGTGGGTTGGAACCCTAAAAAAAAGATATAATCCAATTTTATTTGTTAGAATTTTCATCATGGTTTTTCTCTTTTTTGGTTTTCCACATAAATCTAGTATGTTATCTTGTGCAACTGTATAGAATGTTATGTTCTTTCAATGTTACATTATTGTAGATATATGAACAAAGAGCTTGACATAATATGCAATGAAAAGTTTAAGGGTTTTATTAAGATACTAATTTTCCCTCCTCTGAATATTATGTTATATTCAACAATTGGTATCAAAATAAGGTTCCTCTAAATAAATTCTAACAACTTGAGGAATATTCCCAGATGATACAAGATGGATCTCACTCATACAAGTTGTATAAGTTTAATGAAAAAAACTACAACTTCTAGTGATTAAGGACGTATGTGTTGGAAACTACAATTGAACCAATTGTTGTATTGTCATTGATGTCAAACCTCAACTGGTAAGACTATTGCTATCTAAGAAAGTACTATATCTATTTGATTGTTGAGAAGGATTAGGGCAAGGTTGATAACAATAGCACCTAAGGAAAGGTTGAGTTATGTTGATACTTCAATGAGTACTTGATTATGTGGCACAATGATAAGATAATGTATTGCTTATCTAAGTAAGAAGGGAGACTAAACAAGTAGGCTTAACCGAGCAAAAGTGAAGAAATCTAGTTTAAGCCGAGTGATGTTAGTGTCGACCGAGCCAGTATATGCCGAGTAAATTTAGTGTTGAATGAACATCAGTTAATTGCCAAGGAAGACAGTATTAGCCGAGGAAACAGTTTTAGTGGTGACCAGGCTACCGAGTGAAGACCGAGGAGTTGAACACAGTATTGACCGAGCGTTAGTAATTTACATTTGAGGAAGAATTTAGATTCCTAGCCGACATAGTTTAATTCTTGGATTATGTAAAACATGTTGACTTTATTTATTGATTGTATGGAAGCATTTAATGCACTGTAAACCATTTTATTGTGATTCCATAAAGATAATTGAGATGTTTCTAGAAGGATGGATGAAGAACATAAAGTTGGAAGGATTCAATGAATCTGACCTAACCCTAATATCTACAAAGGAGATTAAGCGGCAAAAGTTAGATTGACCTAAATGAAGAGGTATTAAGGAAACATAAGTGTGAGGTTGAATAGAGAGGATGCAAGAGTTTTTGTTATTGACTGTATAAGCAGAAAAGGCTGAAGGAGAAGGAGTTGTGATTTCTTGAAGGGATTTTTGAGCAGATCAATGATGGAGATGGAAATGGATCACAATCAATAAGCCAACATCTATGTACAAAATTGGATTTGATATTTGCAAAGTGAGTTGTATGTTTTCAGATCAAACACTGTTGTTACTTTCTAACCATTGTATCAGTTTGAAATCCTTTAATCAAGGTTGACCTAACAGTCATATGTATAAATCCTTTGAACAAGGTTGCATTCTAATGGAATGTATGTAAGTCCTATAACAAGGCACACTTTTAATAGAGTGGTTGAAATCCATTAACTGGGTCACACCTGACAGTGTGTTTGTAACCTTTGATAGGGTTGGATTTTCATAGAGCTCACTTCAGAAGAGTGAAAATATTAGTAACATGTTACAAAGTGGTTTTTCCCAAATTGGGTTTCCACTATAAATCCTGGTGTTAATGCTTGTGTGAATGTTTTGGTTTGAACATTTCTGTGTTTTACAAGTTAAATAATATTGGATAGTGGACTGCACTGTTATATGTTTTTGTTAAGTATTCAGTAATGACTGAGTAGCTGTTGGTTGTTAGATATGATTTGTTGAAGAGTTTGAAATTTTATTTTATACATCTGGACCTGAGAACAATTGATTCACCCCCCCCCCCCCCTCTATTTTTCTAAATCATATTAACAATTGGTATCAAAGCTATTGGTGCTTATAGAGAACAAGTTTAAAGGTACTTGAAGTAAATGATCAGGATGTATAAGAAGGAGGTACCGAAGCTAAATAAGGAGAACTTCCCTACATGGTAGAGTATAATGAAACTGCATCTAGCTAGTATTGGTGATTCAACAAAGTATTACATTGAGCATGACTATGTTACACCTATTGCACCTCTAACTACCGAGGATATGAGAGCTAAATAAGAGCACAATCAAGCAATGTTAGAGATTGCATCTGCCTTAAGCTATCCAGAATTTGAAGACATCAAAGACTGCACAAATGCAAAGAAAATGTGGGACACTCTTGCAAACATCTATGTTGGTGACATAAATGTACTAAGGGCAAAAGCTAAATGCCTAAGAGGTAAATTTGATGAAATGAAAATGCAAGAAGGTGAGAATATTGTACAATATTGTGGTAGAATAAAAGAAGTTGTAAATGCTATTAGAGGAGCCAATGGAACTATTGATGATGAGACTATTATTGGAAAAGTTTTGAGAACTTTGCATCCTATTTATGCCATCAAAATTTTAGCAATTCAAGAATCTAGATGTAACCCTAATAATACTCTTACTTTGGAAAGTCTTGTTGGTAAGATTAATGCTTTTAAGCTTTCTAATTTTGATAACTTCACTGTTGCTAATGTTGAATCTTCATTTAAGTCACAAATGGTTCTGAGTAAGTCAAAGAAAGAAAAGGAAAGATGCATCAGTAAGAGTGAAAGTGAAAGTGATAGATCTGATGAAGAACTAGAGGATCTTGAAGCTTTTATGGCTAGAAGATTGAAGAGGGGAAAAGGAAAGTATAAAGGTAAACTCCCTATCATATGTTTCTCATGTAATAAAGTTGGTCATATAGCTACAAGATGTCCTGACAGGGATGACAAGGATGGGGAAAGAGATAACAAGTATAAAGACAAAAGAGAAGATAGAGGTTATCAAAGGTACAAGGACTACAAAGGAAAAGGTAAGAAATCCTACTATATTGATGAAGAAGAAACGGACACTGATAGTGATGATTTTGAAATTGAAGTAGTCAATGTTGCTATGAAAGATGAGTCTGATGAGGATGATAAAACTGCACTGGTATGTTGCTACGTGAACAAAAATGATAAGTGGATTATTGATAGTGGTTGTTTACACCACATGACTGGTGACAAAAGTAAGTTTGATACCTTGGATCATTACAAAGGTAGAAGTGTTAAATTTTGTAATGATGCACCATGTCCTATTAGGGGTAAAGGATTGATTAAGCTGATTGATAAGATCACTTGTGAAAATGCTTATTGGGTTGAAGGTGTTAACTATAATCTGCTAAGTGTTGCACAACTTAATAGCACTAGCTACTAAGTGGAATCTCATCATAAGAAGGCTAAAATATTTGATGCCACTGGTGAACTGATTGGAAGTGGAGAATAAACAAGAGGTAATGTGTTCTATCTAGACCTATCTGAAGAGACATGTATGATTTCACAACTTGATGATATATGGTTATGGCATAAGCAGCTATGTCATGTTAACTTTGATAATCTAGTAGAAATCAGTAAAAAGAAGAAAGTGAGAGGACTACCAAGATTGAAGAAACTTGAGAATGTAATGTGCAAACAATGTCAGTTGGGTAAGATGACAAAGTCTAGTTTCAAGAGCAAGACTTTTACTTTTGAGAATGCTTTAGATTTGGTTCATACTAACCTTTATGGACCTATGGGTGTACAAAGCTATTGTGGTGCTAGATATTTTATTCTATTTGTTGATGATTACACTAGAATGATGACTATTATGTTCTTAAAAGAAAAATCTAATGCTTTTCAATTTTTTAAGTGGTATATGGCTAAGGTTGAAAAGGAGACAGGTAGGAACCTGAAGTGTCTGAGATCTGATCAAGGTGGAGAATTCATATCCAATGAGTTAAATCTATTTTTCAATGATAGAGGAATCAAGAGACAGATGTCTGCACCTAGAACACCTCCACAAAATAGTATAGCAAAGAAAAATGAACATGAAAGCAAGAGAGAACCAGCAGATTATAGATCTTTTGTATATATAGAAGAAGGAGAGGCAAGTGAAAAACTTGCACCTAATGTAGAGTCTCGGGTAAGCAATGTCGATCATCAGGGAAACAATGTTGAGCGACAAGAAGAACATGCTGAGTGACATGAGGAAGCTGCCAAGTATCAGGAAGAGGTTGTCGAGCATTCAGAAGCTGAATCTGACAATCTTGTTGGTGAACCTAAAGAGTAAGAATAAAGGAGAGCAGAACCTATTTTGGAACAATATTTAAGGAGACATCAAAAGCCTGAACAAATCATTGGAGACAAAGAAACTAGAGTTTTGACCAGAAGCAAGTTAAGAGACCCTATGCTCACTTCACTACATTCCATTCACTTTCAGCAAAACTCGGTATTGAGGATTCAAAGAAGCATCAAATTTTGAAATATCAGAGTGGACTTCACAGGTATATTCAAATAGAGATGGAATTTTTGAATATTGAGACATTGGCAACTACCTATAAATATGCTACAAAAATTGAAGGAAAATTCAAGCAGAAAGGGAAGAGGGAATACTTTGTAAACAACAAGCCAAGGGTTGAAGGTGGCAATAAATTTGCAGGAAAATAGGTGACCAAGGAACCTCATTCAAATTCACCCAAGAGCACATGGTGGTCTACTAAAAAGACACAAATAGACACACACATGTGGTGTGAGATGCATAAGTCCCCAACCCATAATACAAAGGATTGTCAAAGTATTAAAAATTTGATGATAGAAATACGAGGAGAGGAAGTTTAACCTGAATCATCACCCATAGATAATTCTAAGAAAGAGGAGAATGATTCCATCATAGAAGCAAACCCATATGTCCTAGTTGGAACTGCTAAAGTATTGCCTCGTGAAGATGAAGAGAGACTTTTTCATTCACAGATGTGGGTTGATGGAAAGCCTTTGCATTTTATTGTTGATAGTGGGAGTCAAAATAATTTGATCTCTAGGGAGACAGTCAAAAGCTTAAATCTGAAAGTGACAAGACACCCACAACCATACTCTATGGGATGGGTAAATGAGGGACAAGATATTCAAATAAATCAACAGTGTCATTTGCCATATTCAATCAAGCATTTCAAGGATGAAGTGATATGTGATGTAGCACCATTGGATGTATGTGATGTCTTTCTAGGGTAGCCATACATGTATCAGAGGCATGGGGTGTATGAGTCCAGGACATGTAATGTTACAATAAATCTTGGTGGAAAGAGGTATCGAATACCAGAGGTATGTCCAACACAAACTGCTTCTTTAATTAGTGCTAAACAATGTAAACGCTTGATTGCTCAAACTAGAGCTTTTGTTCTACTCATGATTCACCCTGAACAAACAAAGTCAGTTGTTCTTAATACACATGCTAAGGTGACCATAATAGAAAATCAACAAAATTAGATGCATAAAATTTTGAAAGAGTATCATAGTGTGTTTAAACCAGTAGTGGGAGTACCAACACACTGTCAAGTCAAGCACTCTATTGATTTAATCCCAGGCACACCACTACCACATGAGCCAATATATAGGAGGTCAGTTTTGGAAAATGATGAGATTAAGAGACAAATTCAGGAGTTGATTCAGAAAGGACACATTCATCCAAGTGCTTCACCTTGTGGAAGTCCAATTGTCCTTGCTAAAAAGAAAGATGGGACATGGAGGCTTTGTATTGATTATAGGGCATTAAACAAAATCTCTATTAAGAATAGATATCCAATCCCTCAAATTGATTATTTGTTGGACCAACTTAGGGGGGCTAATTTATTTTAAAAAATTGACTTGAAGTCTAGATACCACCAAGTACCAATTGATCCAACAGATGTGTGGAAGACTACATTTAAATCTAAGGAAGGTTTTTTTGAATGGTTGGTCATGCATTTTGGCCTAACAAATGCCCTAACAATATTTATGAGATTGATGAATGATGTGCTTAGACCATTCATTGGTTCTTTTGTGGTTGTTTATTTGGATGATATACTCATCTTTAGTAGAACTTGGTATGACCATTTGTAGCATGTTGAACAAGTGCTTTCAACTCTACAAAAACACAAACTTCATGCCAACATTGAGAAGTGTTCTTTTGGTATGCAGAGTATTCAATACTTAGGGTATATCATTGATACTAAGGATGTTCATGTTGATTTAGCAAAGATTCAAATAATTCAAGATTGGCCATCCCCTAAAAATTTCACAGAGCTTCAAAGCTTCTTGGGCTTAGCCAACTTCTATCACAGATTTGTGTTTGGTTTCTCACATATATCATGGCCTCTTAATCAATCACTAAGGGGTGGAGCACAATCAAAATTTTAGTAGACAGAGGCAAAGCAACAAGAATTTGAGGAGTTAAAGAAAATACTATGTTCAGCACCAGTATTGGTCCTTCCAGATCTACACTAAGCATTTGAGATAGAAACAGATGCATCCGATTATGCTCTTGGTGCGGTACTCATGCAACATGTGCATCTTGTTTCCTATCACAGTGAAAATTTTTCTGATATAGTACATAGGTACCCCACCTATGATAAGGAGTTGTATGCCATTGTTCAGGCCTGTAGATAATGGAAACACTACATACTGGGAAAGGAAACTATTATACATACAGACCATAAACCACTTCAATTCTTGCAAACATAAGGGAATCTATAGAATGATAGACATCAACGGTGGTCAGTATATCTACAACAATTTCACCTCAACATTCATCATAAAAAAGGAAGTAGTAACAAGGTGGCAGATTGTTTGAGTAGGCCTCCAATTGCAGGTTTGACAATAGTGTTGGATTCATGTGGTCATCAAGCATCAACTTGGGAACAACTATATGGTACTGATCTTGATTTTGCTAACATCTATAGTAATTTGGTAGAAGGAAAGTCTATCCCTGATTTTCACTTGCAGGATGGGTTGCTTTGCCATAACAGTCACATATGTGTACCCATAGAGGAACATAAGAAAATGATATGGGAAGCTCACTATAGTCATGTTGCAGGACATTTTGGTATTAGTAAGACTACTGCTATCCTTCAAAAGTATTTCTATTGGCCAAAGATGAAGCAAGATATCATTTCACATATACAAGCCTGTGTAGCCTGTGCAATTGCAAAGCCAACAAATCATAAGTTGGGTCTATACTTACCATTACCTATTCCTGATAAGCCATGGCAGTCTATTTCAATCGATTTTATGTCTGGACTTCCAACTACTAGGCGGGGGCATGATTGTGTATATGTTGTGGTAGATAGGTTTTCTAAAATGGCTATCATGGTGGCATGTAAAAAGATGATTTTTGTAGAAGATACTGCCAAGCTATTTTTTGAACATGTTTGGGTTCATTTTGGTTTGCCAAAAACCATTATTTCTGATAGGGATAGCAATTTCATCAGCAAATTTTGGTCTGCACTATGGGCTAAAATGGACACCATGTTGATAAAGTCCATAGCATTCCATCCCCAAATAGAGGGGCAAACAGAAGTGGTGAATCAAATGATTATTCATATTTTATAGATGTATCATTCCAAACATCCTCGCACATGGGATGAAAGCTTACCCTATGTGCAACACAGCTATAACCATGCACTCCATAGTACTACAAGGCACAGTCCATTTGAGGTTTCTCTTGGGTACCAGCCATTGACACCTATGGATGTAGCAATACCATCCCTATAATCTAATAGTCCATTGAATGGTGACACAAAGGTAGATAAAGCAGAAAAATTCATTGATAACATTAGACACCTACAACAACAAGTTCATGAGATCTTGGAGCAGAGTAATCAAAAGTATAAGGAAAGGCATGATAAACATAGAACTCCTCATCAGTTTCAGATTGGTGACAAGGTATGGTTACATTTTCAGAAAGAGCACTTGCACAGACCAAATAGGAAGCTTCATCCTCTTCGTTATGGCCCATATACTATTGTGAAACAAGTTGGTGATAATTCTTTTAAACTTAATTTTCCATCATTTTTGGGACTACATCTAGTTTTCAATGTGGAATTGTTGAGACCCTATTTTCCTCCTTTGTTGGATATTTCCCAAGCTACTAAACACATCCAAGCTATAGAGTTAAATACATCTACTACTGTTCCATCCCAGTGTGACCATGTTACTGAAGTCATTTTAAAGACTTTGAGAAATTAGAATATCCCTCTGTATTGGGTGGTTCAAGCTGGCCAACATTCTCATCAAGGCAAGTGGTTTACTAAGGAACAAATTGAAGAAAAATTTCCTCATCTATTGTAGTAAATTAGTGCAATGGGGCCCATTTCCACTCAAGGGGGGAGGAATGCTGAGGATTAAATTGGGAAATACTGAAATATAATTTTTTTCAAATTTTCCTATGTTTTAGTAAACTACATTTTTGAGGGTCTTCGGTGCATTTCTGGGCTTGGATGCCACCCAAAAGTGCCAATGGAACATTGTCACATTTGAAATGTGGTTCTAGATCTTTTGAATATCTTTCCAATGCATCAAATGGTTCACAATTCGGAGGTAGAACTAGAAAGTTATGCCTTCTCCAAGTGGACCTAAATTTTATATATAGTTTTTTGATCATTTTTGATAGTTCGAATAGTTCATTTGTAATAAATATTATGATGGCTCTTCATTTCATTTCCAAGGGATTTTGATGACCCTTGGGATCCATCAGATTTGTATAAAATCCAATATTTGAATAGAATGGATCAATTTTTGGTTTGCAATCTTATTGTTAATACTTCTCAATTTTCATGTTGAATTCTACAATACTGCAAGTATCACACTAGGTATTGTAATTTGGTTTCATAAATCAGATCACCGTACATTTTTATTGTGTGAATTCAAGCCTAAGACAACAAGGGAGGCTTTAGAAAATGAATATTGGATCCTAGCCATGAATGAGGAGATAGACCAAATAGATAAGAATGATACCTGGACTCTGGTGTCGAGACCAGAAAACAAAAAATTTATTGGAACTAAGTGGGTGTTCAGAAATAAATTGAATGAACATGGACAAATCACAAGGAACAAAGCAAGGCTGGTATGCAAAGGCTACACATAAGAAGAAGGAATAGATTATGGGGAGACATTTGCCCCTATAGCAAGATTGGAAGGAGTAAGAACTCTACTTGCATATGTTGCCTACAAAGATTTCAAGGTATACCAAATGGATGTCAAGTCTGCATTTTTAAATGGTATATTAGAAGAAGTGTACATTGAACAACCTAAAGGATTTGTTGATCCAAACAAGAGGCACGTGGTTTGCAAACTGAATAAGGCATTGTATGGATTAAAGCAAGCCCCCAGAGCATGGTATGAGAGGTTGCACAACTACCTGATACATATTGGATTCTCAAGGACAAATGACACCAACAATCTATACATGAAAGATGAAGAAGGTAAAGGAATCTTGTTGGCTAAAATTTTTGTAGATGATATTATATTTGGTGGACAAGATGTCCTGTGTAAGAAATTTTCAAATGAAATGCAAACTAAATTTGAAATGAGTATGTTTGGGGAGATCAAATTCTTTGTTGGTTTGCGAGTATATCAGATGGAGAAAGGTATTTTCATTACCCAATCTAAATATGTTCATGAGATACTAAAAACCTTTGGTATGGAAGATTCAAGGCCAATAAGTACTCCCATGGGTGCTGGACAAAAATTGTCTAAAAATGATGATGTTGTTGAAGTAAACCAGACTTTGTATAGCTCCATGATTGGAAAACTACAATATGTTGTTCATAGTCGACCAGATATTGCTCTAGAAGTTTAGATTGTGGCAAGATTCTCTGGAAATCCTAAGGAAACTCACATGATGGTTGTCAAAAGGATAATGAGATATTTGAAAGGGGTTGCAGATTATGGATTGTACTACAAGAAGCATGAAAGATTTGAACTGAGAGTGTATACTGATGTTGATTGGGTAGGAAATGTGGATGACAAAAAGAGTACTAGTGGTGGAGATTTCTTTCTTGGACAAAGATTAGTTTCCTAGACAAGCAAGAAACAAAATTGCATTTCCCAATCTACAGCTAAAGCTGAGTATGTGGCTGTAGCAGTCAACTGTTCAAACTTGGTATGGATAAAGCAATTGTTGGTAGGCATGAAAGAAGAGATCATTGAACCAGTTGTCATTTATTGTGACAACACAAGTGCTATCAACATATCTAAGAACCCAATGATGCACACAAAGACCAAACACATTGCCATTACTTGAGGGAATTGGTATAGGATAAGGAGGTCAGAATGGAATATGTGAATACAAAAGAACAACTAGTAGACACATTCACTAAAGTTTTACCTAAAGAAGCTCATGAATATCTGAGAGGAAAATTAGGGGTTCTTCCCTTAACTAAGGTTGCCTAGTCAAGCTAGGAGCACTACATCAAATGTGCTACAAAGAGTATCTGACAAATTGATGCAGAGAAAGGTCACACTTTAGGAGCAACCTGGAGTTGTGACAAGTACAACAAAGCTAATAATTAGTTATAAGCAAAGATGACAGAGGGAGGAATATTGTTACTGAACTGACCAGATGACATCTACATCTGAAGGATGTATGTTTTAGTTGTTTCTTTGGCATTATTGTCAAAGAGGGAGATGAATAAGATGAAAAGACATGGTGAGATTTTATGGAAGATCAAGTAAGAGGGATAAATTCAGAGGAAAGGAACAAGTAGAGATCAAGTGGATGTTACTGTGTGGATGGTCATGTAAGCAATGCTAATTGATTTTGAATCAGAATGAAGCTAAGGATATTATAAATATTTCTAATGGACAGATAAGTTTTGGATTGGTTGGTAATTCATGTGTTATTCATATGGTATTGCCATCAATGCCAAAGAGGGAGATTGTTGGAAACTGATGTTAATATAATTTAGAACAATAGAGAGGGGGGGTGAATCAGTTGTTCTTAGGTCACGATGTATAAAATAACTTCAAAAACTTTTCTTTAAATCAGATCAAGCAACCAAAATAAACTCGGTCATCACTGATTCAATAATAGAAACATATAACTCAACAGTCCACTACCCAGCTGTATCTAACTTGTAAAACACAGAAATGTTCAAACCAAAACATTCACACAAGTATTGACACCAGGATTTATAGTGGAAACCCAATATGGGAAAAACCACTTTGTAGCATGCTACTATTATTTTCACTCTTCTAAAGTGAGCATGGTTAAAAGCCAACCCTGTCAAAGGTTACAATACACACTGTCAAGTGTGACCTGGTTAAAGGATTTCAATCACCCTATTAAAAGTGAGCATGGTTAAAGGACTTACATACACTCCATTAGAATGCAACCTTATTCAAAGGATTTAACATATGACTGTTAGGTCAACCTTTGTTAAAAGGATTTTGATTGTTACAATGGTTAGAAAGTAGCAGTAGTATTGATGGCAACATGATATGATATCACCTGAATAACACATGGATTACCAACCAATCCAAAAACTTATCTATCCATCAGAGAAAATTTATAATATCCTTAGCTTCATTCTAATTTAGAATTAGTAAATCTCACTTTTGTGAAAGTCAGAAGTATCTGGATCTCCCTCTATCCTGATCTTTCATTTCAGTTCAATCTCCCTTACTTTCAGTGTCATGTGTTATAGTATCATTTTAGTTCAATCTCCCTCTTTGACAAAAATGCCAAAGCAGCAACTAAAAACTACATCCAACATATGTAGATATATCTGTGTAGCACAGTGTTTCTCCCTCTGTCATCTTGCTTATGACTGATTTTTTATCTTCATTTCTTCTTCACAACTCTAGGATAGTCCTAAAGTGTGACAATCTTCTGCATCAATGTGTCAAATGTTCTGTTGTAGCATATTTGATGCAGTGCTCCTAGCTTGACTAGGCAGCCTCAATTAGGGGAAGGACCCTTAATTGACTTCTCAGGTACTCATGAGCTTCTTTAGGTAAAGCTTTAGTGAATATGTTTGCCAATTGTTATTTTGTATTCACATATTCCATTCAGACTTCCTTTTCTTGTACCAATTCCCTCAAATAGTGATACTTGATTGCTATATGCTTGCTCTTAGTGTGCATTACTGGATTCTTAGAGATATTGATGGCACTTGTGTTGTCACAAAAAATAACAACAGTTTCAGTGATTTCTTCTTTCATGCCTATTAACAACTATTTTATCCATATCAAATTTGAACAGTTTACTGCAGCAACAACATACTTGGCTTCAGCAGTAGATTGGGAAATGCAATTTTGTTTCTTGCTTGTCCATGAGACTAATCTCTATCCAAGAAAGAAAGCTCCACCACTAGTGCTCTTTCTATCATATACATTTCTTTCCCAATCAGCATCAGTATATACTCTAAGTTCAAATTTGTCATTCTTCTTGTAGTATAACCCATAGTCAGCAGTTCCTTTCAAGTATCTCATGATTATTTTCACCACCATCATGTTTGTTTCCTTAGGATTGGTAAAGAATCTTGCCACAATCCCAATAGCTAATGCAATATCAGGTCTACTATGTACAACATACTACAATTTTCTAATCATGGATTTGTACAAAATCTGGTTAACTTCTGCAGCATCATCATTCTTAGATAACTTTTGTCCAGTAACCATAGGAGTTCCCACTGGTCTAGCATCTTCCATTCCAAAAGTTTTCAATATTTCATTAACATACTTAGACTGTGTAATGAAAATGCCTTTCTTCATCTAATATACTTGTAAACCAACAAAGAATTTGATCTCACCAAACATACTCATCTCAAATTCAGTTTGCATTTCATGTGAAAAAAATTTACACAATGCATCTTGTCCACCAAAAATAATGTCATCAACAAAAATTTTGGCCAACAAAATACCTCTACCTTCTTCATCTTTCATATACAGATTGCTTGTGTCATTTGTCCTGGAAAATCCAATTTGTATCAGATAATTATGCAACTGCTCATACCATGCTCTGGGAGCTTGTTTCACATATAAAGCTTTGTTCAGTTTGCATACCATGTGTCTTCTATTTGGATCAATAAAACCTTCTAGATGTTCTATGTAAACTTCTTCTTCCAGTATACCATTTAAAAATGCAGACTTGACATAAATTTGATATACCTTGAAATCTTTATAAGCAGCATATGCAAGCAGAGTTCTTACTCCTTCCAATCTAGCTACAGGGGAAAATGTCTCCCCATAATCAATTCCTTCTTCTTGTGTGTAGCCTTTGCATACCAGCCTAGCTTTGTTCCTAGTGATTTCACCTTTTTCATTCAACTTGTTTCAAAATACCCAGTTTTTTCCTATAACATTCTTATCTGCAAGTCTCGGCACTAGAGTCCAAGTTTCATTTTTCTCAATCTGGTCAATCTCTTCATTCATTTCTTATATCCAGTCTTCATTTTCTAATGCCTCTTTAGTTGTCTTAGGTTCAAATTCACATAGTAAGCATGTTGGATCTTTTGTCTTACTTCTGGTCTGAATTCCAGTGTCTCTATCTCTAATTATTTGTTCAGGCTTGTGATGTCTTCTTACATATTTTTCCAAAATAGGTTCAACATTTTTCTCTTCTATTTCATCAGGTTCCCCAACAAGATTGTCAGATTCAGCTTCTGAATGCTCGGCAACCTCTTCCTGATCCTTGACAACATTATCTTGTAGCTTGTCATGTTCTTGTTCTCTCTCAGCACTATTTTCCTGATGCTCAGCATCATCTGTCTGTCACTCGGCGTTGCTTGCTCGAGACTCGACATCAAGTGCAAGTCTGTTACCTGCCTCTTCTATTTCCTCAATGTACACAAAAGATCTGTAATCTTCTGGTTCTCTTTTGCTATCAGCCTCATTTCTTTCTGCGTACTCATCAATTTTTACATTTACACTTTCCACAATTTTGTTAGCGTTAGAGTTCAAGCACTTATAAGCTTTAATTTTTGTGGAGTAGCCTAGGAATATGCCTTCATCACTTTTAGCATCAAACTTTCCATTCCTATTGTCTTTCAATATGTAACACTTGCTTCCAAAGATTCTAAAGTATTTAACACTCGGTGCATGCCCATACCATAATTCATAGGGTGTCAAATTTGTACCTTTCTTGATCTATACCCGGTTAAGAGTGTAAACAATTGTACTTATAACTTCTTTCTAGTATTTCTGTGCCACATTCTTTTCAATCAATAGTATCCTAGCACAGTCCAAAATATATATATTTCTTCTTTTTGCTATGCCATTTTGTGGAGGTGTCCTAGGTGCAGACATCTATCTTTTGATTCCTCTATCATTGCAAAACAAATTAAATTCATTTGATGTAAATTCTCCACCATGGTCAGATCTAAGACATTTCAAGTTCCTACTTGTCTCCTTCTCAACCTTAGCCAAATACCACTTGAAAAATTGAAAAGCATCATATTTTTCCTTTAGAACCATTACATGCATCATCTTGGTATGATCATCAACAAATAGGATAAAATATCTAGCACCATAGTAACTTTGTATACCCATAGGTCCACAAAGGTCAGTATGAACCAAATCTAAAATGTGTTCAGAAGTAAAGGATTTTCTCTTGAAACTTGACTTAGTCATTTTTCCTAACTGACATTCTTTGCACATCACATTCTCAGGTTTCTTCAATCTAGGTAGGCCTCTTACTTTCTTCTTCTTACTTATCTCTACTAGATTGTCAAAGTTAACATGACATAGCCTCTTATGCCATAACCAAATGTCATCAAGTTGTTCAAACATACATATTTCTTTAGATAGGTCAAGACAGAACAAATTACCTCTAGTCTGCTCACCACTTCCAATCAGTTCACCAGTAGCATCAAATATCTTAGCTTTCTTGTGATGAAATTCCACTCAGTAACTAGTTTTGTTGAGCTGAGAAACACTTAACAAATTATAATTCAAACCTTCAACCCAATAAGCATTTTCACAAGAGATTTTATTAGTTAGTTTAATCAGTCCTTTTCCTCTAACAGGACATGGTGCATCATTACCAAATGTTACACTTTTACCTTTATAATGATGTAGGGTCTCAAACTTACTTTTGTCACCAGTCATGTGATGTGAACAACCACTATCAATAATCCATTTATCATTCTTGTTCACATAGGAAATCAATGCAGTTTTCTCATCCTCATCAAATTCATCTTTCATTGCAACATAGACTACCCCAATTTCAAAATCATCACTATCAGTGTCAGTCTCTTCTTCAACAATGTAACAAGATTTCTTACCTTTTCCTTTGTAGTCTTTGTACCTTCGGTAGCCTTTGTCACATCTCTTTTGTCTTTATGTTTTTTGTTTCTTTCTTCATCTTTATCCTTCCTATCAGGACATCTAGTAGCTATATGACCGACCTTGTTACATGAAAAACATATAATAGGGAGTTTACCTTTGTATTTTCCTTTTCCTCTTCTCAGTCTTCTAGCCATAAGAGCTTCTAGATCTTCAAGATCTTCTTCAGAAGTGTCACTGTCATCTTCACTTTCACTTTCACTTTCACTAATGCATCTTTCTTTTTCCTTCTTTAGCTTATTCAGAACTAACTGTGACTTAAAAGCAAATTCAACATTTCCAATACTACCAACAGTGAAATTATCATAATTAGACAATTCAAAAGTAGTTAGCTTGCCAATCAAACCTTCCAAAGTAAGCACATTTGTAGAGTTACATCTAGATTCCTGAATAGATGAGATCTTAATAGCATATATAGGATGTAGAGTTGTTAGCACTTTTCCAATTATGGTCTCATCATTAATAGTTCCATTTGCTCCTCTAATAGCATTCACAACTTCTTTCATTCTACCACAATATTGTGCAATGTTTTCATCTTCATTCATTCTCATTTCATCAAACTTACCTCTGAGACTCTTGGCTTTAGCCTTCAGTACATATAGATCACCACCATAGATATTTACAAGAGTGTCCCACATATCTTTAGTAGTTGTGGAGTCCTTAATGTCCTCAAATTTTGGATAGCTTAGGGCAAATGCAATTTCCAGCATTACCTGATTGTGTTCTTGCTTGGCTCCCATTTCCTTGGCAATCAAAGGTGCAACAAGTGTGACATAGTCATGCTCAATGTAGTACTTTGCAGAATCACCAATACTGGTCAGATGCATCTTCATCAAGCTTTGCCATGCAGGGAAGTTTTCCTTATTTAGCTTCGGTAGCTCCTTCTTATACATCTTGATCATTTGCTTCAAGTCCCTTTAAACTTTCTTTCTGTAACACCAATAAGCAACACAACTCTGATACCAATTGTTAATATGATTTAGAACAACAGAGAGGGGGGGTGAATCAGTTGTTCTCAGGTCCTGATGTATAAAATAACTTCAAAAACTTTTCTTTAAATCAGATCAAGCAACCAAAACAAACTCGGTCATCACTGATTCAATAATAGAAACATATAACTCAGCAGTCCACTACCCAGCTGTATCTAACTTGTAAAACACAGAAATGTTCAAACCAAAACATTCACACAAGTATTGACACCAGGATTTATAGTGGAAACCCAATATGGGAAAAACCACTTTGTAACATGCTACTATTATTTTCACTCTTCTGAAGTGAGCTTAGTTAAAAGCCAACCATGTCAAAGGTTACAATACACACTGTCAAGTGTGACCTAGTTAAAGGATTTCAATCACCCTGTTAAAAGTGAGCCTGGTCAAAGGACTTACATACACTCCATTAGAATGAAACCTTGTTCAAAGGATTTAACATATGACTGTTAGGTCAACCTCTGTTAAAAGGATTTTGATTGTTACAATGGTTAGAAAGTAGCAGTAGTATTGATCTGAAAACATACAACTCACTTTGCAAATATCAGATCCAATTCCATACACAAATGTTGGTTTACTGACTTTGAAACTTTTCCATCTCCACTTCTGATCTGCTTGGAACTTTCCTTCAAGCAATCACCACACTTTTCCTTAAGCCTTTTCACTTATACAGTCAATAAAACTTTACTATTCTTCCAACATCTACTTCACACATGCATTCACATACCTAATGCTTCGGTTCCCTTAATACTTTCCTCTGTTAGGTTAACTTTTCTTTAGCCGCTTAATCTCCTTCATAGATCTTAGGGTTAGGTCAAGTACATTGAATCTACCCACTTCATGTTCTTCATCTCCTCTTCTAGAATCATCTCAAATCTCATAAAGATTTACAATAAAACATTTTACAAAGCATTAAATGCTTCCATACAATCAATAAATAAAGTCAACATTTTTTACATAATCTAAGAATTCAACAATGTCGGCTCCAAATCTGAATTCTCTTTAAATATAAAATTGTTGATGCTCAGTCAATACCGTGATCATCCACTCGGTCTTCATGTAAAACGCTCGGTCACTACTAAAACTGTTTCCTTGGCAAATACTATCTTCCTCGGTAGTTTACTAATACTTGGTCGACACTAGATTTTTGCTCAGCATCCACTAACTCGGTTGACTCTGTCATAACTTGGCTTAAACATAATTTCTTCATTTCTGCTCGGTCAAGCCTACCAGTTTAGTCTTTAATCTTACTAAGATAAACAATACATTATCTCATCATTGTGCAACATAGTCAAGTACACTTTGTAGTATCAAGATAACTCAACCTTTCCTTAGGTGCTATTGTTACCAACCTTTCTTTCCCTTCTCACAATAGATATAGTACTTTCCTAAGTAGCAATAGTCTTACCAGTTAAGGTTTGACATCAATGACAATACAACAATTGTTTCAATTGTAGTTTCCAACAACTGCAATTGAAGCAATTGTTGTATTGTCATTGATGTCAAACCTCAACTGGTAAGACTGTTGCTATCTAAGAAAGTACTATGTCTATTTGATTATTGAGAAGGATTAGGACAAGGTTGATAATAATAGCACCTAAGGAAAGGTTGAGTTATCTTGATACTTCAATGAGTACTTAATTATTTGGCACAATGATAAGATAATGTATTGCTTATCTAAGTAATAAGGAAGACTAAACAAGTAGGCTTAACTGAGAAAAAGTGAACAAATCTAGTTTAAGCCAAGTGATGTTAGTGTCGACCGAGCCAGTATATGCCAAGTAAATTTAGTGTTGAATGAACATTAGTTAATTGCTGAGGAAGATAGTATTAGCTGAGGAAACAATTTTAGTGGTGACCAGGTTACCAAGTGAGGACCAAGGAGTTGAACACAGTATTGACCAAGCATCAGTAATTTACATTTGAGGAAGAATTCAGATTCCTACCTGACATAGTTGAATTCTTGGATTATGTAAAACATGTTGACTTTATTTATTGATTGTATGGAAGCATTTAATGCACTCTAAACCATTATATTGTGATTCCATAAAGAGATTTGAGATGTTTATAGAAGGATGGATGAAGAACATAAAGTTGCAAGGATTCGATGAATCTGACCTAACCCTAATATCTACGAAGGAGATTAAGTGGTAAAAGTTGGATCGGCCTAAACGAAGACGTATTAAGGTTGAATAGAGAGGATGTTGGAGTTGTTGTTATTGACTGTATAAGTAGAAAAGGCTAAAGGAGGAGTTGTGATTTCTTGAAGGGATTTTTTAGCAGATCAGTGATGGAGATGGAAATGGATCACCGTCAGTAAGCCAACATATGTGTACAAAATTAGATCTAATATTTGCAAAGTGAGTTGTATGTTTTCAGATCAGACACTGTTGTTACTTTCTAACCATTGTATCAGTTTGAAATCCTTTAATCAAGGTTGACCTAACAATCATATGTATAAATCCCTTGAACATGGTTGCATTCTAATGGAATGTATGTAAGTCCTATAACAAGGCACACTTTTAACAGAGTGGTTGAAATCCTTTAACCGGTCACACCTGACAGTGTGTTTGTAACCTTTGACAGGGTTGGATTTTCATAGAGCTCACTTCAGAAGAGTGAAAAAATCAGTAACATGTTATAAAGTGGTTTTCCCAAATTGGGTTTCCACTATAAATCTTGGTGTTAATGCTTGTGTGAATGTTTTGGTTTGAACATTTCTGTGTTTTACAAGTTAAATACTATTAGATAGTGGACTACACTGTTATATGTTTATGTTAAGTATTCAGTAATGACCGAGTAGTTGTTGGTTGTTAGATCTGATTTTTTGAAGAGTTTGAAAGTTTATTTTATACATTTGGACCTGAGAAGAACTGATTCACCCCCCCCCCTCTCTGTTGTTCTAAATCATATTAACAGTACATCCACTTAAATGCCCTAGGGATTAGGGTTTGACAATAAATTAAAGATCATTATATATAGGTTGTAAATTTTTTGAATGAATAACCTGCAAGAAGATTAGTACAATCCAACCACAAAAGATCTTATCTAATTACATAAACCATACACTCATCCAAAAGATAAAGTCAAATAATCAATCAACCATGCATAAAAATGGATCTTCACAAAGCAATGCATAAAATATATGTCCCTATTTTCTCCTTTGTTTCTTTCTTTTTCATGCAATGTGGGCTGTCAAATTTATTCCAATGTGACAACATGAAAATTCAAGAATCCTAGTTAAGAAAATTGTGAGGAATCACCTCATTTTTATAGATTTATAAACTTCAATGAAATGTTTAGATTGAGGGGTGTTGACTAATAATGAATGGCTATGATTAATTTAGACTCGGCTAATCGGATAGATAATTGAACAAAATTGACAGTTGACTGGTTGCATGATAGGATTGATTGAATGGACAACTTAACTAATTGAGAGTGAACTGAGTGCATGACTAATGGCTAAAAATATAACTAATTTCATGATAGGAGACTAGAGATATAAGTGATTGTTTAGATTAGTAAACTGGTTTGATTGAAAAGAACTATTAGTCAGTGGAAGTTTAAGGGGTGGACCTGAAGAATATAATTAGAATTAAATAATTATTTAATCTTACATATGAGATATAAATAAATTAAATAATTTATTTAATTTTAGAAGACATAGTAATTTAATAGCCACAACAATTATTTAATTAGGTTGACAAAAATAAGAAGAATCTATTTAATTAAATAATATGTGTAGACTAGGATTTGAGAGTGCACCTAAACCTGTTTTGAAGGCCAAAGACAAACAAACGTCATAGCATATTATCAAATCAAATTTAAAGGTAAACAAACTAAAATCAAAGCCACCTCAGTTTAAGCTTAAAACGGATGCGCCCATGCACCGTTTGATATGCTTAGATATAGAGGGATGTGGGTGTGCAAACTCAAGCACTTGGAGCATGCAAGATGGATGATTTGAGGATCAAGAAGACCCAAAATGACACAAAATAGGTATGAGGAACCTATTTTGCCTCAAAGGCCTCAAGAACACACAAATATGCAAAGCTTAAAGAAAGAACTAAGATTAAAACAAGAAATGAATCTATGTTAATCCATTTAAGCTAATTTAGATGTGATTTAAGCTTGAAAATGATCTAAAATGATGAGTTTATGCTTATGCTAAAATGAAAATGGCATTATAACTTTGCTATTGAGTTTGAGAGTTGAGAGATGATTTGCCTTAGGAAGTGAGGGTATTTATAGGATTTCTAAAGGCTTGGGGTAGGAGGAATGAATGGCCAGGATTGAAATCCTTAAGAGAGGCCAAGATTCACTCAAAGGGAAGCACATGGATTGTGCTAGTTCTCAGCCAATCAGGAGGTGACACATGTCACAAGGTGAGTGGATGAAGGGAAGGGCAAAGAGGAGTCAACAAAGGGGGCTCCAAGCTCATAACTCTCCAAATAAATGCTTGTAAGAGCAATGAATGGGCTTTAAGAGGCTTTGAAGACTTTGGGGAAGCAATAAATGCTTTGTGGTTGAGATATTTGGAAGGAAAGACTTTGCTTTGGTTTAGGAAAGTCTTAAGCTTGGTTAGGATTGCACAAAGGTTTAAGGTTAGGATTAGGATTAGATTAGGACAAGAAAAGGATTAGGATGGGTGAAGAGGGTGGATTTGAGAAGATTCTAGAAGAGTCTAGATTTCTCCTTAGTTTCATGGAATAAAAGTTATTCATTCCAAAAGCTTAAGTTTTAGGAATATTTATTAAAATATTTTTAATAAATATGAAAATTAAATATTTAACCTTAATTAAATATTTAACCTTGGGATTAGGGTTAGAAAAGATGGGATTAGCCTTTTAATCGAAATTAAGAAGGGATTAGAAGATTTTGGAAGAGGTTAGTGGTCTTAAGGAAATTGGCCAAGTTTGGGATAAAAAATAAATTAAAAATAAATTAATTTATTTTTGAGGTTTTTGGTCAATTTATTAATTAAATAATTAATAAATTAGGGATAATGTCCAAATGACATTTTTAGGCTAGATTCCTTAATTAAAGATTTTTAATTAAGAGAGAGGGATTTAATGCCATAAAAATAAATAAATTAATTAAATAATTAATTAATTAATAAATGATGATGTCATCAAGGATTTTCAGAAAACAAAAATAATTTATTTTCTGAAGGATTTTTCGGTGTCTACAATATGATTTTTTTAAACTGTCTAGTAAACTTTTTAACATGACCTGTGATGCTAGCATGACATGCCCTTTGGCTCCGCATGAAACACTTTTGACCTTGAACTGTGAATGAGTGAGGCCACAAATGGGGGATCTCATCCCCTTATTACACAGTTGAGTTCCAAACTCATGAGCACATTAGATCAATGAAGGCACAAACTCGTGATTATAATAGCCCAACAAAGGTTTGAACCTGGGTGGGGACAACAACACCACCACTTAACCAAAACACCAAGTGGTGGACCCCTAAATAATATGATTATTCAATTAAAATTAAGAAAAGAGATTAATTAGATAATAAAAATCATTTAATTATTTTTTTGAGGAATAATGAAAGAATCTAGAAGAAATATTAAATACAAGTTAACTAATTAAATAAATAAATAAAATTATTCAATTATAGGAATTGGAGAGAGATGATGATTTTGAATTTTGAATATGAAGAAAAACATCAATTAATTAAATAGTAAATATTATTTAATTAATTAAGATGAACACTAGTAAAAATGTTGTGCGCGGGTGATGAGATAATTTTTAGTGTCTATAGGTTATACTCCTTTTGCTAGTCCTACAATTAATCCAAAAGAGATTAAGGCGAGTAAGAATAATGACAAGGCCAAAAATATTATTTTAAGCGGATTGGAAAATTCTAAACTTGTGAAATGCACGACTAAGGATTTATAGGAAAAAATAAGAAGTATTTATGAAGGAGGCACTAAAGTGAGACAAACAAGCTATAAATCTATAGACATAAATTTGAAAACTTAAGGATGTCAAAGAATGAAGATATTGTTGGTTATTTACTCTAGTAGATGAAGTAGCCAACACCACGAGAAGTCTTGGTGAAGAACTGAAAGAATAAATTGTGGTAAAAAGGTACTTAGATCTATTCCAAAACCTGATAGACCTAAAGTGTTTTCTATTGAGGAAGCTAGATATCTAGGCAAATTTTAAGTGGATCAATTGTATGGTAGACTTATTGTTTTTGAAATGAGATAATTTGACCAAGAAGGTCCAAAAAGGGAAGTAGCTTTCAAATTCAATAAGAACAAGAAGATTGATGTATTTGACAAAAGCAATACCTCTAATGAGGAAGAAGCAAACTTGGCAAGGGATTCAAAAATGGCATTGGCCAATGAAAAGGTAAGTTACCCTTCAAATATTTTTATTGTGGAAAAATTATTCATTATACTTCAAAATGTCCTACAAGAGAATCAAATAATGACTACAAGTATAAAAGAAGTCTATATGCCAAAGAAGAATACTATTCTTTAGAAGATCGAGAACATAGAATACTAGATGATGACAGGGGGATAAACTTTTCCTGGCTCTGAATGTCGATAATAATACTAATAGTGCTAAAAAATGTGTAAATAAGAATGCTCCTAAAAACCCTAATTTTCCTAAAAAGGCTAATACATTGGAGAATGTTGATGATATTGAAAGTTCAATGATTGTATGGACTGATTTTCATGAAAAATAAGTAAAAAAATCTTGGGTATTTGATAGTGGGTGTTTCAACCACATGACTAGTGATAAAAGAAAATTTATCAACCTTGTAAACTGGGATGGAAAATTAGTCAAGTTTGGGGATGATACCTCTACAAGGATTTGTGTAAATGGAACAATAAGAATTGATGGGAAGAATAAGACAAAATATGTTCTTTATGTTAATGGTCTTGAGCATAATCTTGTCAGTGTAGGTGAAATGTGCATCAAAGGATACAATCTCATATTTTATGATAGACTATATGAAATCAAAAAATAAAACTAGGAATTGGTGGCAAAAAATGATCTAGGATTAAAGGATATGTATACCTCCTAAAGGAGGCTAATGGGAGAAAGTGTATTTTGGGACAAACAAGTGATTGTTGACTATGGTATAGGCGAATGTGAGACATCAAATTTGATAGCCTTGTAAGGATTATTTCTACACATACAATGAGATATATGTCAATGTTTGTCAAGCCTGCAAACATATTATGCAAACAATGTTAGATTGGAAATAATACAAAGAAAAGATTAATGAGCAAGGAGTTCTCTTCTACAAAACCATTGAAACTAATTCAAATTGATCTACACAAACCTACCATAACAATGATTCTTCAAGTTGGAAAGTACTTTATGTTACTCATTAATGATTTTACTAGGATGATTACATTTCTAAGAGAAAAATTAATTTTTTTTATAAGTTTAAAATCATTAATTTGATGGTTAAAACTGAAATAAATAATAAAATCATGTTTTTGACATTTGATAGAGGAGGTGAGTTTACCTTAAATAAATTTTTAATATTATGTGAAGAACACAAAATAAAGAAACACCTATTGACACCTAGAACTTCTCAACAAAATGGAGTACTGGGGAGAAAGAAAAAAGTTTTCAAGAGATGACAAGAACAATGTTGAAAGAAGCTAATTTTCCTTATATTTATTGGAGGGGGGAAATTCAAACCATACTCAATAGAGGACAACCAAGGGTGAACAACATCAAAAATCCTTATGAGTTATGATATGGAATACCAACAACTATCAATTATTTCATAGGTTTTTGTATTCGATTCCAAATCAATAGAGATGAGGGAGATTTGGGAAAACTTTATTCTAGATATAAGGAAGGAATCTTCCTTGGCTACTCAAATAAAATAAAATCCTATAGGTGCTACAATAAAATACTAAAAAATATAATTTTTGATTAAGTGAAAATAGGTTTTGAAGGGGATCTGAAACCCTTTACATCATTAAGGAGAAAGAAAGATCATCAAAGCATAGCATAGAAGAACCAAACAACAAAGACAAAACAACTGACAACCAAGAACAAAAGCTAGCAAAAGGAGAACAACCATTATAGGTCCAACAAATAGAAATAGAAAAGGTTAGTAGAACCCCCAGGTAGAGACAGAGTTAAGTGAAATTCTTAAGAAGATTTGTTGCTTTAATCTCAAGTTGGCTCATGGTATCATCAACTTTTTTCAAGTCCTCTATATCCTTGTTAGCATTTTGCACCATCTTCTTCGTGTTGGCATAGGTTCCCTTTCTAGGCCCATCAAGACATCAACAAGATTGGTGTCCTTATCATCAACAACTTGTACAATGGTTTTCTCCTTGTTGATGTGCTCCAGCTTGGTAATGAGGATCCTAAGGTGCACCGAAGAAGCCTTAAGGATCTTATAACTCTTGGAAGTGTAGGCTTTGTTCATGGCTTTAGCATCATTAACAACCTTCGTGAGATCTCTGAGCTCTTTAGGGAAGGAGCTATCCTTACCATCACCAATAGCCTCTATAAATTCTAATTTTATGGTGAAGGACCTATGATTTGTCTTCATTTATTTCACCTCATGGAAGACCCATTTAACAATCTTATAAAAATCCATTTCCCCTTCCTTATCTATCTGCAACACATTTATATTGGGATCATTTCTACAATTATCAATTTTAGAAAAGGTATCTTCCTCCCTACAAATGCCCATATCAACATCAGTATTAACAAGATCACTCTAAGGAGATCCACCACCAATCACATTCTTCAAAACACTATCCACACCCAAAAAAAATTTAAAACATTCTCAAGTGTAGTGCTAGGTGGATAAGGTGGGCAATGGATAACAAATTCCACATGGCTATTAGGGGCATAAGGGGAATAGGGAGAACAAGGCGGGGAGTGAGCAGGGGTATCAGGAAAACACCTAAAAATATAGTTGAAAGTGAAAATGTCAAGGTGGATGAAGATTTCAATTAAAACACATGTAAACCTAAAGTCTATGGATCAAATGAACCTCTAACCGTAGAAGAGGAAGATGCACCTAATTAGGTACAATATATCACTAATCACATGTCTATACTGAGTCTAATCAGCCTAAGGTGACACATCATCCTTTCTTAAAAAATAACCTATTGCATAGGAATGCACACCTAAATATTGCAACCCCATACAAAAATTCTTCAATGTATCCTTCACATATTTAGATTGAGACATACATATACCATTGTATAATTGAGAAATTTGAAGTCCAAGAAATAAACATAATAGACTTAGCATAGACATTTAATTTTCCTTATGCATTTATTCAAAAAAAAAATTACATGTTGTATCATCTCAACCAAATATTATATCATCAACATATCCAATGACAATTAGAATTATTTCATCCTTAATTTTGATATAAAGATTTATGTTTGTAGTAGAACTACACCATCTACATTCTATTTGTTTTTGAACACCTATTTTGTCCCTATCATATTTTTTCCAATAGGCCTTTGAAACAATTCCCAAGTTTGATTTTTTGTCTCCAATTATCTGATCTTTTGAATGATTCTTTTGAACAGATTTGATTGAAGTTTTAGAGTTATTTTTAGGTGTGCATTCCTATGTTGAAAGTACAATATTTATGTGTACATTCCTATGTTTAAGGATGAATCTCTAAGCGTAGAAGAGGAAGATGCACCTAAATAAGAGAAAGAAACACCTAAAAATAACTCTAAAACTCCAAACAAATATGTTCAAAAGAATCATTCAAAATATCAGATAATTGGAGACAAAAAATCAAACTTGGGAATTGTTTCCAAGGCCTATTGGAAAAAATGTGATAGGGACAAAATAGGTGTTCAAAAAAAAATTGAATATAGATGGTGTATTTGTACTAATATAAATATTTATATCAAAATTAAGGATGAAATAATTCTAATTTTCATTGTATATGTTGATACAATATTTGGTTGAGATGACCCAACCAAGATAGTTGAAAGTGCAAATGTCAAGGTGGATGAAGATTTCAATTAAAACACATGTAAACTTGAAGGCTATGGATCAAATGAACCTCTAAACATAGGATAGGAAGATGCACCTAAAGATGAGTAAGAAACACCTAAAAATAACTCTAAAAATCCAACTAAATATGTTCAAAAGAATAATTCAAAAGATCAGATAATTGGAGACAAAAATAAAACTTGGGAATTGTTTCCAAGGCCTATTGGCAAAAATGTGATAGGGACAAAATAGGTGGTCAGAAAAAAATTGAATGTAGATGTTGTAGTTGTACTACAAATAGAAATATTTATATCAAAATTAAGGATGAAATAATTCTAATTTTCATTGCATATGTTGATGATACAATATTTGGTTGAGATGATACAAAATGTAAGATATTTTTTGAAGAAATGCATAAGGAATTTGAAATTTCTGTGCTAACTGTGTTATGTTTATTTCTTGTACTTAAAATTTATCAATTAGCTAATGGTATATGTATGTCTCAATCTAAATATGTGAAGGAGATGTTGAACAATTTTTGTATGGGGTTGCAATATTTAGGTGTGCATTCCTATGCAATAGGTTATCTTTTAAGAAGGATGATGAGCCACCTCAGGCTGATCAAACTTGGTATAGATATGTGATTAGCAGTAAATTGTACCTAATTAAACCTCACCCTGATATTATGCATGTTGTATGCTTGGTTCTAAGATTTAAAACTAATCCAAAAGAAACTTGATGGAAGGATGTAAAGAGAATATTTATATATTTAAAAAACAATTTACTATGGACCATGATATAAAAAGGGGAATGATTTGGAAATGATTTCTTATACTAATACTGATTGGCTTGGTATTATTGATGATACAAGAAGCATGAGTGGGGGAGCCTTTTTACTTTGGAGTAGATTAGTCTCATTATTTAGTAAGAAGTAGGACGTGGTGTCCCTATCAATAATATAAGCAAAATATAACATAGTAGCATCTTGTTACACCCAATTGTTGTGCATGAAGGAGAAATTGAAGGATGTCAAGGTAACATATGACTAGTCCGTTTATATTATATGTGACCATACAAGTACCATTAATATTCCAAAGAATCTTGTTATGCTATTAAAAACCAAGCTCATATATATTCAGTATCACTCTTTAAGGGAGAAAGTTGCATATCAAGAAGTGGAGTTGGAATATGTACCTAAAAAGGATTATATTGTATATTTTTTTACAAAATTTATTTCAAAGGATACATTTTATTGTATCAAATATAAGTTAGGGATTATTGTCCTTCATTTTGTTGACCATATGCATAATATGGTGCATCTTTCTAGTAGGGAAATTCAAGGCATATTTTTTCCTAGACTTACAAGGTCTAGCTCTCAGGGGGAGTTGGTAGTGGATTGATAATGATAGGGGGAGTATGTTTTTAGATCTCAACAAAGACCCCTTGCCCCTTTTTGTTGATGTCAAAGAGAGGGTGGGGGGGGGGGGTGATTGGAGCACATAAAAGAGGTATTTCCATCAATGTAAAAGTGGGATATTATTGCATATATGACAGTGTGTTGTCATTAATGTAAACCTATGATATGAGTATTGTAGATATAAATCATTTATGATTTGATTGTTGCATATATGGAGAATTTTTGATATGATATTTATAGACATGTAGTGTATTATCTTTGATCATTATTGAATGCTCTTGTTTAGATTTCCAAAGGGGGAATTTGTTGTAGTTTTATTATAAGTGGTAGTATGTTATCATTGATATCAACCTATGTTTGTAAATATTTAATGTTTATGGTTCAAGGTTGCCAAAAATTAGTGAGAAAAATTCTTGATCTAATGTCCATAGTTGGATGTCAAATGTCTTGATCTAATGTTCATGGTTGGATGTCAAAATGTGATGATTTGTATGATGCTCATTATTTTTGGTTGGATGTCAAAATGTGTAGATCATACATGTTCATGGTTGGATGTCGGATATGGTTTTATTAATAGATTTTTGTCTTTGGGTGCAAATGTGTTAATGTTATTACTTATATTTTAGCATTACAATGATAACTTGTGAACCTACCAAGAAAGTGTCTAAAGCAATAATAGTTTACATTCCAAGGTAAAGACACAATGTTCTAGTTTTCATTCTATGAAATAGTAAGATTTTGTCTTGTAGTTCAAAAGGTATGTTTGCAAAGTCGAACATATGGTATATCCTAAATTTTAAGCTACAATTCCTCTCATAGAGAAAGTTAGGCATACATGTACTAATCTACTAAAATAGTATAGAGGGTCTTTGAGGTGAAGATATAATTCTCCACATTTTATAATACTATAAGATATGCTCAAGTGGATTTGATGATATGATCAATATTTTCAAAGGCATATTCTATGCAAGTTTCAATTTCTTAGGCACACTGCAAGTATGAATCTAATTGTTATATCTTAAGGCTATATTGAATGGTTTGCAAATTTTGAAAATTTGTTTTTTGTACCAACTCAACTGAATATGGAAATGTAAAATAATAGTATAGGAATGATGTTAAAATTTATATAATATTTTTATGAAGTCCACGTGATGGTTATAGTATTTCTTACATTATTTTTTAACTATAATGGATCCTTGGAAATTTAAGTGGTTTCTTGGCAAACCTGAAATATTTGCACCAATGCTTTATGGTTTATGCAAGCATGAAAAGGTGTGTTAAAGTGTTTTTGATCTTGTTTATCTCTTTCCTCAAATCACATTTACTTCCCTTCCACCACAAAAGTGTTTGGGGCTAATCACTTAGTCAATTCATGTTTTAGGTCTACACATTTCATATTGGCCAACTTGGAGAATGTTTTTGTTTCTTGTAAATGATATAAATGGAAGTTCAAATAAATGTAAGTATGTGCAGTAGTGAAGTGTGCAAATACATGCTTAATTCATACTAGAATCTATGAGATGAAGCTATCTAATTTTGAGTAAGCCCAAAATAGTGCTAACCTAGTGAGCCAAAGGTAGTTGATGGTTTGCATGTGTTGTAGTGGATGCTCAATAATTTTTCATGATATTTTGAGGTTGTAGTCTCCTTATATAAGTGTTTTTATTCTTAGGTACTAGTGAACTTTTTTTGTCGTAGCAATAAAAATAATATTTTAGGTAGTTATTATTTTCTTGGGTTGTAGCCCTAAAACATAGTTGTAATCCTATTTTATTTGTAAGATTTATCACCATGATTTTTCCCCTGTTTAGATTTCCATGTAATTTTGACATTCTCTTATGCAATTGTGTGTAATGTTAAGTTCTTTCAATGTTACATTATTGAAAATATATGAAGTAAAAAGATATTAATTCACCCTCCTCTTAGTGTCCTACTATGTTCAACATTATTTACAAGCCATCGGCCTATTATCCTGCATTTTGGGCCAACTTAGCTTTCTCCTTGAGAATGATAAGACCATTTCAATTTTTTTATTGAAACCTTTTCTTCTTGGAATATTTTATTGGAGGTGAACATCATTATTTTGTTAGATAATGTTTATAGATACGTGCATTTGTATTGGTTATCTAGTGGTTATCATTACCTTTGTCTAGGAGGGTAAACTGGTTCTATTGATTAATATTATTATTTGGTGAGTGGATTTAATATTTTTTTAGGTGTGAAATGGATACTAATGAATCTAACAATATAAATTATGTGAGATTAGTTCATTGATTAACCATTCCAACACTAAACATTTAAAATACAAGAGAAAGAGGGGTTTCCAAACATAACTCTCAATATAACCCAAGTTAGATTAGCAAAACCCAAGAATATGAAGGGATGCTAATGCTAAACCCAAATTATATCAAGGAAGTATGCAATAAAGTCCTCTTTCATGCTATGTAGGCTTTGATTAAAGATGTGTAAATGCAAATGTGAAATTGAACCATTTGATTTAATGAGAAAAGTAAGATTGGTCTAGATGCTAAGTGTATGTAATTATCCCAATTATGATATGAAAAGAGGTCTAGACTAAGAAATGAAATGAATGATAGAGTAATTACCTCAAAATGTGTAGAGGAATATGCCTTTTTTCTTTGAAAACTATAGAAAACCTAGAAAAAGTTATTTTCCTCAGACCTCCAGGAACAAGTCGACCGGGTGCAACATGTTCCAAACACTTTTCCATGAAGTCACTATGTTCCCATGACACTATAGTAAAGTCAACCTAACTACTTTGGACATGTCTTGGCAATTAGTTTCTAGATCTGTGGTTGTAATTCTGATATCCCGCTCCTACACATATAAAAGCTTGTTTTAGGGTTTGGGTGGACGAGGGCTTGTCTTGGTCAAGCCCTAGATTGAGGAATCAAACTTGAAATTAAAATGTAAATATTTAAAGGAAACAAGACAAATTTAATTATTCACCTTGCTTGTAGAAACCCTTGTCAATAAGGATTTTGTAATGCTTGTATTTCATAGATGTTGAAAGTGCAATGATGAATGTAGGAAATCTACACAAATGCAATGGATCTACCAAAACCACATCATGGAGCCATGGATGTAAATGTGCATCAATGAAGAAGATGAAGAATACATCAAATGTATATCTCCTCCTATTAGGAATAACATTCCACAAATATAATTGAGAGGGGGGGTTAATCAGTTGTATGATAGATTATTAAACTTTAAACTTTGAATAGCAACAATACCAAATCAAATGAATACAATGAATGCCAACACAATAACACAATATTTTTTCTCGAGGAAACCCTGTAAAAGGTAAAACCCTGGTGGTAATTAGCACCCACTAATGATGTACTAAGAGTATTGTATCCATGTTAAAAGATCTAGCCTTGTTAGGAGTTGATTAAAATATTACAATACATAGTGCTTATTAGAGGACAAACCCTATTAGGACTCAAAGAAAAAGAGTAGGCTCGCTGCCCAAAGAAGGTTATGTCCACCTTCATAACTCATTATTCATAACATAAGTGTATATAAGGGAAAACACACAATCCTTGTGAACTATCTGACAACAACTATCTTTGCTTGATCAGTTCCAATGAAGTATATAAGATATCTCTTCTCTACATCCAACAGACACAAGCTCAATACTGAACCACAATCCTCTTTTCATCATATTCATACTACACATCTTTTCAAAACAAAAGATCTTACATATATACCCTATTACAAAATAAATGATCAGGTCAGCCAATTAGGGTTTCCTAATATACAAATAATCATATAAACCCTTGCTAAGATACATACGATATCTAAAACAAATATACAACAATTACAATTCAATAATTAAGTTCCTATATTCATAATCCATGCTCGCAATCCATAACACATGCTATAATTTTGAATTTGGCCCCAAAGAGATCTCCTCTAGAGCACACGCCATAGCTGACATCATCATGCATCTCATTCTTGTTAAGATCAATGAACATTCCTCAGTGTTTTATCAGTCATCCCTTAAGCTTGCATAAACTGGATCCTCATCGCTTGTAAGATATACTCAAAACATAGAGACTTACTCTGTCAACTTCCACTACCATAGTCCAGTAACCAGTCTTCAACAAATCTTCTATAACTCAACCAATATGCAATATTACATAATGTGATCTTAGATATAAGATCACAACATGTTCCTATACACATAATTATGTTCACACATTTTGACTCATCTGTACGACATCCGTACACTATAATAACTAGTCTATTCTCTCCATAGAAACATATGTTGACATCAATGACAAAACACGAATGACAACAATAGTAATTCCAACATCACTCAATTAGGTTATCAATGTTGTGTAGTGATTAAACATATTAAATGCATTAACAATCTCCCCAATGCATTAGCAATATCCATCAATCTCCCCCTTTGGCATTGACGAAAACATATGGGAAAATCCATCAACCCAAAAAGTATTCTCTCAATATCTTCAACATAATCTCAAATAGTGAACTCTTCTCCATAGTATCTCTCCTTATATAGTAAGGATTTTCACATAGTCTCTTTCCCCCTTTGACAAAAATGGCAAAGGGTGCCATAAGTCATCAACTATCTTCATTAATCAGGTGTTGAATCATCCAAATATATTTTTTAGGCCTTCAACAATCACTCCCCCTGAGGAGTAGATCCATACATCAAGTCCAAAATATGATAAGGCTCTGAAAATCTCTGGACTGATGCATCCCTACATCATTTAATTCTCACAAGGAGGGGTATGCACCCCAAGCATACCTCTGAGATACTCAAAGGCATCTTTTGGCAATGACTTTGTAAAGATGTCTACTATCTATTCTTTAGTGCTAATGTATTCCAACCTTATTTCTTTCTCTACTATCTTGTCTCTCAAGAAGTGATACTTAATAGAAATATGCTTGGTTTTAGAATGCATCACAAGATTTTTTTACATATTTACTGTACTGGTGTTATCACAATGGATAACCACTGGTTCAACAAAAGTTATTCCAATATCTTTTAGCATTTGTTTCATCCAAATAATTTGAGTGCAGTTAATAGTAGCAACAACATACTCATATTCGGTAGTAGATTGAGCTATACAATATTTCTTTTTACTTAACCATGAAACCAACTTTTTCGCAAGGAAAAATGCACCTCCACTAGTACTCTTCATGTCATCAATATTCCATGCCTAATCAACATCAGTATAAGCATGTAGTTCAAAATCATCATTTTTATCATACCATAATCCATATTCCATTGTTCCTTTCAGGTATCAAAATATCCTTTTTACAACAGCCATGTGTGTTTCTTTAGGATCTGCCTGATATCTAGCCACAATTCCAACAACATTAGCAATATCTGGTCTGGAGTGAGTCAGATATTGTAATCCTCCAATCATAGATCTATACTTGGTCTAAAAAAGACTCTTTGTCTCATCTATATTTGTCAGTTTATGACCAGTCACATGGGTGTACCAACTAGTTTACAGTCTTCCATTCCAAAAAAATTCAACATTTCTTTAAGATACTTAGTCTGAGAAATAAAAATCCCATTGTTGCTCTGATTTATTTGCAATCCAAGAAAGGATTTCATTTTCCCTATCATGGAAATCTCAAATTCATTCTCCATCTCTTTAGAAAATTTCTTACACAGTTCATCATTGCCTCCAAAGATAATATCATCAACAAAAACTTCTATTATCAAAATTCCATCTTCACTAGTTCTTAAATACAAGTTGTTGTCAGCATTACCTTTTCTAAATCCAAGGTGAAGTAAGTACTTGTCTAACCTTGCATACCAATCCCTTCATGCTTTCTTCAGTCCATACAATGCCTTCTTCAACTTGCATACCATGTCTTCATCTTCTGATAGAGGAAATCCATCAAGTTGTTCTATATATACCTCTTCTTCAAGATCCCCATTCAAAAATGTAGATTTTACATCCATATGATATACCTTGAAGTCTTTATGTGCAACATAGGCTAGAAATAGTCTCACGGCTTCTATCCTAGCAATAGGAGAAAATGTCTCTTCAAAATCTATGCCTTCTTGTTGTGAATAGCCTTTGCATACCAATCTTGCTTTGTTTCTTACAACAATTCCTTCTGCATTCATTTTGTTTTTGAAAACCCACTTAGTTCCTATTATATTTTTGTTTTTAGGTCTACGAACCAATTCCCGAGTGTTATTTTTCTTTATCTAATCTAATTCTTCCTACATAGCTTTGATCCAAGATTCATCTCTACAAGATTCATCAGTAGTCTTTGGTTCAACTTGAGAAATCAAACAAATTTCTTCCCTTGTCTTTGATCTAGTCATTATTCCTTAACTTGCATTACCAATAATTTGATTTTCAAGATGATCTTTCAAAACATACCTCAGAGTCTTAGGAATCTCAATAGCCTCATTTGTGTCATCATCACAAATCTCATTTTCACGTTCAATTTCAACATGTTCTTCTTCTTCTATAGTAGTGACCTCCTTGATCTCTGTATTATGATTATAGTCATACATTCTCTCTTGTATTCTGATTACAGTCATACATTCTCTCTTGTATCTCAGGTTAAATCATTTGAAAGCCTTTCTTTTAGTAGAATAACCAAGAAAAATTCCTTCATCACTTCTAGCATCAAATTTCCCTATTTCATCATCTCTTTTGATATAGCATTTACTACCAAATATTCTAAAATATTTTATAGTAGGAGTATGATTAAACCATAAGTCATAAGGATTCTTACTTTTACCTTCTCTGATTTGAATTCTATTCAGTGTGTATACTATTGTCCCAACAACTTCTCTCCAATGCACATGAGATACATTTCCTTCTAGCAACATTGTCATAGTAACATCCAATATTGTTCAATTTATTCACTCCTCTTCCCATTTTGCTTTGGATTCCTATGAGAAGATGTTTTTCTTTATATTCCATGTTGCTATTAACAAAAAGTATAAAGTACCTTTCACCATAGTATGATCTTGTCCTTGTAGGTTCACATAGGTTTGTATGTACCAGATCCAACTTTCCTTTTGTTGTATATGATTTACTTTTATAACTGCTTCTAGTCTGCTTTCCCATAACACATTCTCTACACATAGTGTTAGATGGTTTTACAATTTTTGGTAGGTCTTTCGCTGCATTAGTCAAGCTTGCCTTCACAATATTATCAAAATTGACATGAAAAAACCTTTGGTTTCATAACCAACTGTCATCTATCTTTGCAACAAAACAAGAAGCTCCAGATGTATTTAACTCAAATACATTACCTCTAGATTTAGTACCAATTGCAATCAAGTTTCATGTCTTACTTCTGACAAAACATTTTCCATTAATGAACTTTAATTGATATCCTTTGTCCATCAGCTATCCAACACTCAACAAGTTATGCTTAAGTCCATCAACAAGTAGTACATTGTCATTATTATTCCTTCCATCGAAAGAAATAGATCCTACTCCTATGATAGGATTAGGAACATTGTCTCTCAACCTTACAACACCACCATCATACTTCATTAGTTTAACAAACTTTTTTTGGTCTCGAGTCATATGATGTGAGAAACAACTGTCTATAACCCATTCAGATTTCTTATCAACATGTGATACTAAAGTTTTTTCTTCATGTACTGGTGTTTCATCTTTAATAGCAATAAATCCAATCTCCTCATAATCACAGTCATGATCATCATAAATACCTTCACTAGCATAATAACATTTCTTTTCTTTTGAATACTTAGGCTTGAAAAACTTAGGTTTGTGCTTAGGAACTCTTGTAGGATATCTAGATGCAAAGTAACCTATCTTATTGCATGAAAAACATTTCAAAGGTAACTTTCCTTCAAATTTACCCTTACCTCTCTTTTCTCCTCTAGCTATTAGCGCAACAAGTTCATCTAGCTTTCTTTCTTCTTCTTGTATCTATTCCCACTCGTCAACATACTCACCAAGCTCTTCCTTTATATTACCATTGTTGGAGCTCGCAATTCTAGATATTGTCTTCTTGTGTGTAGATACCTTAAATGTTGTTTCAACTTTAGGGAAAGAATCTCCCATCTTTGCAACTTCAAAGGTATTTAGCTTTGCAATCAACATTTCTCTGCTAAAGTTTATAGTCAAAGGTATAATCTCTTCTATAGCCTGAACTTTGGTCTTGTAAATGTAATACCCCAAAATTGGCACCTTACAATTCTAATCAATTTTGGTGCATTCCTTCAAATTTCTATATCATCAAAGTCCTATTGTACTAGGCAATTATGTCTCCTATTTGACTTTATTTGACTAGGTGTCAAATGCAAAAACCCTAAATTTGCATTAATCATACACTATATTTAATTCTTAAATATTCAACATTTATTGGCTGAAAATCCCTATGATTAATTAATTTAATTCTAAAGTCCTAGTGCTTTTAAATTAAATTAATTCCACCCCCTTTAGCTAATACACATCATGAAATTAAATAATATTTGGTTATTTGAATGGACATCTTTATTTGGATTTATTAATTCAAAATTACTTGAAAAGCCACCCATGTGGCAATATTCATTCATTTAATTAAATAATTCTTTCATATTTGTCTCACCTTCCTCCATGGAGATGAAGAGTCAGCCATTTCTTTTCAAGAAACTCTTCATCCTCTCTCCCATCTTTTCTATATTATAAGCTCCTTTTCTTTGTTTTGAGGAGGCAATTTTAGAGTATCAAAACTATAGTTCATTTTTGTCTCAATTTCTCATAATTTAAAAAGCTTTGTTATTGCATAATTAGTATAATTCTCATTTTAGTATAATATTGCATTCTCATTTTAATATAGTTTGCTTACTTGTTTAATAGCTTAATTCTCAATTTCTTTCAAGCCTCATAGATTAAATCTACACTTTCATTTTTAGATTACAATTTGCATCTCTCATATAGATTAATTGCAATTTTCAATCATTTCAAGCATTTTAAATCCTCCATCTTAGCTTGGTCTATGGTTGTTGGCTCTCTAATCTAAGAGTAATTCAAACACCCCAACTAATTAGGAGGCAACAGGTCGATTCACTATGAATTCATGAAGTGGGTAATTCATACTCATTTTCGTAATTCACTTTGTGAGCAATGACTATGTTGTGTCTATGGCTAGATTAGAGGTCCACGTTCATCTATAAACATTTTGGCACCCACCATGGGGCAGAAAATTGATTTCTGGCCTCACTCTCAAAAAATTTATGACAAGAATTTCAAACTCTTTCGTACGCCCGTACATCACTGTGTACGAAATATCATGTGAGCTTACTGACCGTGCCACGCAAAGATTTGCTTTCTGGGTACTTCCTCGCATGAAGCTTTGCTACCAGTAGCATTTTCTTGCATGTAGCATAGTACTTTCTCATGCGTAGAGGTGTACTCCCTCATGTGAGTTTTGGGCATTAGTTTTTAAGAATTTTTTAGTTTCTGTGTCTTTCTATTGCAGATTTCTAACATTTGTTGTCTACTATGATTTTATATCTCTATTTTTCTTATAGCATAACAGTGGTCTGTAGGGCATGTGATGAAGATAACACTTGCTAACAGTTTTCTTGTAGGACGATTTTCGAAGACATTCAAAAACACTTTGTTTGTTTATTTCTCTCATCACATAGTATAACTAGGGCCTTGTTAAAATTTCTTAAGGGTCTTGATAGTGAACTAGGGTAATAGGCTCTTCATTACATGGAAGTGATGCCCATGGATGAACCCAAGACCTAGAACTTTCTAGCATGATAGATACCTAGGGAAGCAAAGAAAGGTAGTGAATCTTTAGCATGTCTACTTGTTAGGGGATTATGCTCTTCTCTCTTTGAGAGAACCAGAAACCCAAAAGCTTGTGGATTGGTTGAGGAGGAACTAGCTCGGTGATGAATATGTCTTGCGTATTTGGTTAAGGTGAAGAGGTAGAGAAGTATGTTCTTCTCTCTTTGAGAGAATCAAAAAATTTGACCCTCAAATCCAAGCCAAGTTGTGTCACCTTTAGAGGGCCTGCCAGAAGTTGGACCTCCGGGAATGACCCAAGTGAGTACACACCTATTGCCAGTGATTCCACCTCACTATAATAAAGAATGCTTTGTTGATTCTAAAGACTCCAAATCCATGTTAACTTCTTTCTCTTGATTTTGACTATCATCTTGAGAAAGCTCCATCTGTTGTACTAAGTGGTGTCGCTCCTAGCCCTGCTTGCGAGGGTGTATGACTTTTGGGTGTTGGTGTGGCTGCGAGGCCTCAACCTTGTATTGGGGGTACCGAAGGTTGGTGTGAATAGAAGCCCACTAAAAAATTTCTTAGTTAGTTTCTTACCTGGATCACCTCTGAAAGGAGACATAATCTTTGTGTAGGGAGGGGGAAGAATCTCTCCCCTAGATTCTCACCATAGGCATGCACCTGGACATTTGAAGGTGGTATATGACACTGGCCCATGCTTCAAGGGTAACCTTTGAACATATACTATTGAGTCCTTGGAAGCACCAAAAACATGGGTGCCCTCTAGGGGGTGACACGACTATGTGAGGTGAACGCATGCACGTAAGTTGTGAGGCACAGATTTTGTCTTCTCTACCATTTCTTTTTGTAGGGATAACTAAGTGATTGTTTCAAGTTTTAAACTATCCATCATGATTAAACAAAGACTCCCATGATTTTTCCAAGTTGCTTTGTCCTTGGTAGAATTATTTGCGACTACTTCTTGCGTCACTAGTGCTTGATCTAAAACTTTATGCTTGTAAATGAATCCTTGAAACCTTCAAAACTGAGATTCCTAATTCAAACTATCTTGAAACTGTCCAAAAATTGGAAATTCTATTAGAGAACAGTCCTTGTTGTGTCTCAAAATCTGACTTTTACCTTGAAATTGTGTTGAAACTATCAAAATTTGGTCTTTTCCTACGCGAGATTTTAGAACCTGAGCATTTCCTCACGTGAGATTTCATTCTCTCACATGTAGACTGACACTTTCTCATGTGAAAAAGCACTTTCTTGCATGAACCTGTACCCTAATTTTCAAAATAGTGAGCTATTTTTGGTTGACTGGTGAATTTTCTACCTGATATGATTTTTGCCTGAGGTCTGTTTGTTTGTTCTCATGTCATTCACTGTCTGAAACTAAGTGTCTCGAGCTGCAAACCAAATGATTACCACTTAAACTCATATTATCTCTCTATTATTTGTCCTATCTCACTATGATTTTGTACCTTGCGATGCGATAGTCACATCTTGGTTGTTCTAGCCATTCTCTTAACGATTTGTGTCGGGTGCATTTCACATCTTGGCTATTCTAGCCTCTTATATCTCCTTTTTCACTATTCTAGAGATAGAGTTCTAGCATAATCCCAAGTCCTCTCTTGTTACATTTTCATCTATTCTATTATGACTAGAAGTGACAACACATTCCCCATTTGTGGAATCGGACAAGGTAGGGGTAAACCTTGTAATCAAGAAATAGGTTGTTCTGAACCCATTATCCAATCTGAGTATTGTGAGGGATCCACAAGTTCCTCTTCATTGAGTACGCTAAAAGATAGCCCACCTCAATCATCATCTCTAGTGTTCCAAGTGTGTAATAATCCATTGTTTCAAGTGCAACCCGACTCATTGTTTCAAGAGAAAGACAACTCATTGTTTGGTAACGTTGAGAGGCCATTTCCTCAAACTAATCCTATTAGCATTATTGAACCTACCAACTCTGCCGAACCTATCAACCCATTTGAACCTATCGACCCTCTTGATCCTATTAAAGTGCCAAAGATTACCTTAGCTGCACCCTTTCAGTGTCATTCATATCATTTTACTGAGTCTACATTTGCTGCACAATCCTACAAGATGGGAGATCCATTTGATTTCCAACCGAGAAAATACAACCAAACTCATGATAAATCTCAAAAAAACTAGCGTCCTAATCACTCTCAAAATGATCAATGTTATGATCAATCTCAAAATGATTAGAATCAAGACCAATCCCAAAACAAACCTCAAGTCGATTGACAACCATATCACTATCACCCTCCTCCATATGACCAAAATCAATCCTAGAATGATCAATCCTAAAACAAATCTCAAGGTGACTGACAATCATATCACTATCACTCTCCTCCACATGACCAAGACCAAGATGATCAGCAAAAAGATCAAGTCCCAAGAATTTATAAGATTCTTGGTAATGAAGATGAGGTAATAACCCAAAATGACATAGATGTGGTCCAACAAGGGTCTTATCAAGATGATGGAGATCCTCCTTCTAGAGGATAAGGAGAAATATTTTCTAGAACTAGCCAAACAAGGGGCGAAATTACCCCAAGACTACCAAGTCAAAATGCTTGTGGCCAAAGAAGAAGAGATTGAGATCTCAAAGTTGCAAAAGATGATTCGAGACATGCAAGACCAAATTATCCAACTTGTGAGGGATAAAGATAAACCCGCACAACAACTCACAATGTGAAGCATCTATCCTTTCCCATTTGATAAGAGTCTTCCCATGCCACCTTTTCCCAAAGGTGTAGAGTTGCCTATATATGACAAATACTTGGGTACTACTGATCCCCAGGATCACTTGAGGGAGTTTGGTGCTCTATCTATGGAATTTATACATGATCAGGCATATCTTATGTGCCTCTTTCCCCGTAGTTTGGGTGGGTCCACTATGGAGTGGTTTTCTTGGTTACCCACTAGAATCAAATCTTTTGATGAGATCACTAATCTATTTATCCAACATTACCCACACAGTATTCAACACCCAATCAATATTCGAGACCTTTGCAATCTAAAGAAGTGACAAGGGGAGCCTTTCTTGGCATTTCTCCACAGATGGAGACAACTATGTACCAAATATCCTCACAAACTATCAGAGTCTGAGAGACTCGACATCTTTTTGGACAATCTTGTCCCAGATTTTGGATATTAAGTGCAATTACAAGGTCCCCTAACCTTTGATAGTATGAGTAAACAAGTTGTGCGCATAGAAGAATTTATGATCAAAAAAGGAGAGTTGACTTTGCAAAAGGATAACAAACAAGGGTCTTCCTCCTCAAACAAAGATAAAGGAAAGTTCATCAACAAGAATAGAGACATTGTAAATGATGGAGTGGTTGACAATGTGACCCCGAAGCCTGCGAAATCTATTTTCAATCTTTCCTCTAGTATACAAGTGGTCAAAGCTACTAAAAAGGCCGCAATAGAGACTTAACAGCCTTCAAGATTTTCTAAAAACAAACCTTGGGCATCCCGACCCAAGCGTGAGTTCACATCCTTAGGAGAACTTCTTGATGTGGTTTATAAGACTCTTGTAAAAAACTAGATACTCACTCCTTTGGAAAAGTGTCTCTATGATCCGCAACCATGACCTCATTGGTGGAACGATAATGCATACTATGACTATCACCAAAATAAGGGTCATAAGACTTCTACTTGTCTCCAACTGCATCGTAAATTCCAAGATTTAATTGACAACAGTGACATTTTTATGGATGGCCACAACAAGAATTTAGATCATCAAGCATTTAAAGATCCCTTTCCTCCTCATGAGAAAGGTGAATCTTCCCAGACTAAGAACACCAATGCTAAGGTCAACTACATGTACACTACTGATGACAATGTCACTGGTATGGTTGAACCTATTGGGGTTGAGTATTGCGATGTGATTACTATTAAAGGGAGTGAAGATGCTTCTAAGACTAAGACTCCTTTTGTCTTGCGAGGCCTCGGGTCTCATTCTTCCAAACCTAAATCATCTCAGGATTGCACAAATTTTTTTACTTGCTCTCGTGCGAAAATAACCATTAAGGGTCCCGACCCTTCTACATCCACTCCAAAGCAACTTGCAGATAAAACTGATGTTGGTCCTACCAACAAGAACTTGAAATTAGTCCCTACATCTAGTGTAGGTAATTATAGCATTCTAGATCAGTTGTAATGTACCAACGCTCATATCACTATCTTTTAGTTGTTGAAGATCTCACCTACTCATAGGGAGATTCTAGATAAATCCCTCATTGAGGAAAACATCCCAAAAGATTTGTATCTTTATTGGTTTCAATCCATGGTGGGTCATCTAACCTCACCCCACTATTTGTCCTTTTCTGAAGAAGATGACCACTCACTGAGCCATCCGCACAATGCTCCTTTGCATATAGAAGTCATGATAGGTCCAAAGCATGTCTGTCGTGTCCTCATTGACAATGGTGTTGGCCTAAATATTTTCTCTGCTAAGCTGCTCACTCAATTAGGCTATGATGAAGATTGCATAGATGTCCATAAGAAAATCACCATTAAGGCATATGATGAAGAAGAATGTAAATCTAAAGGTTTGGTTGTGCTGCCAATCTGAGTTGGGCCTATTGAAAGAGACATCATTTGCCAAGTTCTAGATATTCCTCTGGCATATAATATACTATTGGGTAGACCATGGATCCATGAAATACTCTACACATCATCAATGTATCAAGTTCATGTTCCATGGTGCAGAAGTGATAGTTCCTGTTGTTAGGATTAGTCCCAAGAGATAACTGAGAGGGGGGGGGGTGAATCAGTTATCTACAAGATTCAATTCTTTATCCAATTAAGTATACTTAAACATAAAGCATAAACATAATGAAATAACACAAGAACACAACACCAATATATTCGTTACGGGGAAACCCAAATAGGTAAAAACCCCGGTGGGAATTAACACCCACTAATATTATGCACTAGTGTATTATGATCCTTGTTAGAAGATCCTTAACCCTGTTAGGAGTTTCTTTACAATATATTGAGTACAGTAGACCTGGTCAAGGGTCAGACCCTATTAGGAGTCTTTTACAATTGTCCCTATTAGGGGAGAGGATGCACTATTCGATAGCACACTGCTCAAAGGGGTGAAGACTACAACCTTCTGTTTAACAGATACACACTATATATGGATCTTGGTGAACTATGCTTTGACTTGTTGTCTAGATCAGTTCCAATGTATAGCACAAGTACTTTACTTGGTCACATAGACCTTCTTCTGATGGCTCAACACTTCGCACACTCTGCTCTGCTTTTCTTAATCAACTATGAACCACACTTCAGCAATCACAAATGACTGCCTATAAATATCTTTCCTCTAAATGATATAATCAAGTCAGCCTATCAAAACCACCTTGAAATCATAATAGAGAAACTATAACAAACTCCAATAAACATTCTGTCGGCTCTACTATGCATGCAACATAATCTAGGACATGTCCAATAAGATAATTATGGACGCACGCTACACACTATCGACTCTACCAAAACAATTGGATCTTTCTTCTCAAGCTGAATTAATTCATGCACCCTTAACCTAACATCAATAACTCTCCTCTAAGCTTAAATCCAAGGGCGCATACCCACAAGATAGGTGCAACTATATAATCAATAAAATCTCTGTCGGCTCTTCTGAATAAACATAGGAAACTACTGGTGGCGAATAGCAACTGCATAACTTCACTTCTACTCATCAACAGACTATGTGTCCAAGAATAAAACATCACTAACATGTCTTCAACATATATGCAAGTGTGCAAGGCTCTATGATAACTGTATAGACAACCATACACAGAACACTTCATGTTACTCTATCAGGAACACTGCTGACACCAGCTGTTATATAACTATCTGTACTAACAGTTAACCTTAGCGCCCATGATATCATGATGATATCATTTCCATGCTACATATATTGAAATCTTACTACATAAGACTTCTATGCATGCTACTTTCCATATGTTTTCATCAATGACAAACATACAGTCAGTACTAGCCTGCTAGCAAATCTCCAACAATCTCCCCCTTTGGCATTGATGGCAACATGTGGATTGAAAAAAAACCATCAACCCAAATGAACATTTATTTTATAACATTCTCCATTTCCTCTTCAAAACTCCCCCAAAGATGAATCCTCCATCTACTGCAATAGTTTCCAGTATTCTCCATTTCCTCAACTAAACTGCTGTCAAAATTGAATGCTTATCCCCCTTAGTATATTACTCTTCCTTTTGCTTCTATTTTTCATGACACTATATATTACTCCCCCTTTGACATCAATGGCAAAGGGTGCCATTCATTTTAAGCACTAGTACTACTCCTGAGGTAGATTAGTCAACGTTTCATCAGTCCTTGAGGACTAATGCCTTTCCTTCTTTCTTCTAAGAAGAATCAAGGGAATTACTCCCAACTTCTCCCTGAGATACTCAAAAGTATCCTTAGGCAAGGGCTTTGTGAACATATCTACCAACTAATCTTTAGTACTCACATAGTCTAACTTGACTTCTTTCTCTGCCACTTTCTCTCTTAGGAAGTGATACTTGATCTCAATGTGCTTTGTCTTTGCATGCATCACAGGGTTCTTTGACATATTGATAGTGCTAGTGTTATCATAGTGAATAACAATAGAATAATCAATCTAAATTCCAAAATCCTTTATCATCTGCTTGATCCAAACAATTGTAGAACAATTCAAGCTGCTACAACATACTCCACTTCTGCTATTGACTGAGAAATACAATTTTGTTTCTTGCTTGTCCAAGTGACAATTCTATCACCAAGAAACACTACTCCACCTGAAGTACTCTTTTTGTCATCAACACATCCTACCCAATCTGCATCAATGTACACATGAAGCTCAACATTTTCTGAATTAGGATACCATAGACCATAATCTATATTGCCCTGCAAGTATCTGAATATTCTCTTTACTGCCATGAGGTGACTTTGTTTAGACTCTACTACAAATCTTCCAACTATACCAACTACATTGGAAATATCAGGTCTGGTCTTAGTAAGATATATAATTTTACCAATCATAGACTTATAAAATGTTATATCTACTACTAGTGAGTCATCTTCTTTTATAAGCTTGCATCCAGTGATCATAGGGGTTCCTACTAGCTTGCAATAATCCATCTTGAATTTCTTTAGTATCTCTTTCACATATTTTGACTGATTAATAAAAATTCATTTTTCTATCTACTACACATTTAGTTCTAACAAGTATTTGATAGGACCAATCATACTCATCTCAAATTCATTCTGCATTTCTTTGGCAAATTTTGCACTTAGTTTGTCATTACCTCCAAAGATAATTTCATCAACAAATATAGCTACAAGTAGTAAACCTTTATATTTCTCTCTAATGAATAGATTACAATCTGTTGCTCCTTTCTTGAATCCAATCTTTGTTATATATCCATCTAGTCTCTCATACCATGCTCTAGGGGCTTGCTTAAGTCCATAGAGGGCCTTCTTCAATCTGCATACCATATCAAGTCTATCTGATAAGGTGAATCCTTTCAAATGCTCAATGTATACTTCTTCTTTCAAATCTCCATTTAGGAATGCTGACTTGACATCCATCTGATAAAATTTGAAGTTTTTTACTATAACATAAGCTATAAATAACTTAATAGCTTCTAATCTACTCACAGGTGCAAATGTGTCTAAATAATCAATGCCTTCTCTTTGTGCATATCCCTTACATACTAATCTTTCTTTATTTCTTACTACTCTACCATCTTCATTCATCTTGTTTCTGAATATCTACTTTGTTCCAATCACATTCTTATCACTAGGTCTTGGGACCATTTCCCAAGTGTCATTCTTAATAATCTGATCAAGTTCTTCTTTCATAGCATCATGCCAATCTGAATCATTACATGCATCTTCAACACTTAAAGGTTCAATCTGAGATAGTAAACATACTGCTTCACTGCTAGCTGAGTTCTTTTCTTGTGACCTTGTTAAGACTTTGCCACTCTAATCTCCAATGATTTCTATCTTGGAATGATTTCTTGATGTAAACTTTGGAACTTTAGGTGATGCTAACTTATCAACCTTAGGAGTTTCTTCTTCACTTGTCTCAAGGTCATTGAATAACACATCAATACTATCAAACATTTCTTCAATAACTATCTCACTAGAGGAGGGTTTGGGTTCTTCTTCAATCATGGGTGAGTAATCATGATATCTTGCTTGAATCATAATCTTTACATGAGCACTTTCTATGATCTTTTTCAATCTTAAATTGAAACATCTATAAGCTTTACTTTTAGTAGAGTAACTAAGAAAAATACCTTCATCACCTCTTGCATCAAACTTGCCTACTGCTTCATCCCTCTTGATGTAGCACTCACTTCCAAAGATTTTGAAGTGTTTTACTATGGGAACATTACCAACCCATAGCTCATATGGTGTTTTGTCAGCACCTGGCCTTAATTGAATTCTATTGATGGTATAGACTGTTGTATTGACCACATATCTCCAATAGGTGTGTGCAAATTTTCCTTCTATCATAATGGTGCATGTTGTATCAAGAATGATCATATTCCTTCTCTCTGTAATTCCATTCTGCTGAGGGGTTCTAGGTGCACTTAACTGTCTCTTTATGCCATGTTCTTTGTAGTACTCATAGAATCTATCAAAGGTGAATTCTCCTCCTCTATCCGATCTCAAACATTTTATCTTTAGTCCAAATTCATTCTCAACCTTAGCTTTGAATATTTTGAATTTCTCAAATGCTTCTGACTTATCTTTCAAGAATGCAACCCACATCATTCTAGTATAATCATCAACAAACAAAATGAAATACCTTTCACCATAGTATGATCTTATTTGAGTTGGACCACATAAGTTTGTATGAATCAGATCCAACTTGTTCTTTGCTAAATTATGCTTGCACCTAAATGAATTTCTCACATGTTTTCCCATCACACATTCCCTGCATATAGTATCAAATGGATTTGCTATGCTAGGTAGATCTCTTACTACCTTTACATTTCTTATCTTTACTATGTTATCAAAATTGATATGACATAGTCTTTTATGCCACAACCAATTGTCATCAACTTTAGCAACAAAACAACTTTCTTCTAAATTGAGTTGAAAAACATTACCTCTTGTCTTTGAGCCTAATGCAATCATAACACCATCCTTGTTGTTAATGATGCATTTGTCATCTTTGAACTCCAACTGATATCCTTTTCCAAGTAATTGTCCAACACTAAGAAGGTTATGTTTCAAACCATCTACATAGAGAACATCATCAATACTTACCATCCAAAGTGATGGCTCCTCTACCAACTATTGGTTTAGGAGTGTTGTCTCCAAATCTGACCATGCCTCCATTGTATTTGTCCAAATGAAGAAACCTACCTTTATCACCTATCATGTGATGTGAACAACCACTATCTATAATCCAGTCTATCCTTATGTCAACTTCTGAAATCAATGCTAGCTCTTGATTCTCTTTCTTATCTTCATGAACTATCTTGTTATTCATTTTGTCTATAATAGCAATGAATCCAATTTCTTCTTCACCAAATTCTTCATCTGAAACTCCATCTCCAGCATAGTAGCATTCCTTAGAGTACTTAGGCTTGTAATCCTTTTTGAACTTTCTAGCTCTAGTAGGACACTTAGATGCAAAGTGACCGATCTTGTTACATGAAAAGCACTTAAATGGAAATTGACCTTCATATTTTCCTTTTCCTTTCTTTTCTCTTTTGGCAATCATAGCATTGAAATCATCTAATATTTTTTCTTCATCATTATCATCAAAATTACCAAAAGTGTTTGCAGATTTCTTACCATGAACTGTTGCTTTGAAGGTTGTCTCACTCATCAGTTCTATCTTCAATCTTGAAATCTCAAAGGCTGAGATTTTTCTGATCAAGTTCTCTCTCTTGAAATTAGATGTAAGTTGCATGGTCTCATCAAGGATGTTGATCTTGCTTTCATATTCAAGAGTGAGAGTAGTCATTAACTTGTCCATAATTTCCTCCTCTAAAATCTCTCCACCATTGTTTCTGATTCCAGCAACTACTTCATTTATCATTTGATTATAAGCTCTAATGTTTTCTTCAGGCATCATCTCTAATGCATTGTATCTTTTCTTCCATGTCTTTCTGTGTGCATCCTTTGCTTGTTTTTCACCTTCAAATATGTCTTCCAGGTGCTTCCATATTTTGTGGGTTGTATCTACCTTTTTTATTTCTGAAAACTCACCATCAGATAGGGCGCTGATAAGAGCTTCTTTAGAAATAGCATTATGATGAAACAATTCATTTTTCCTATTAGTAGCATCATCCTGTACAAGGTCTTCTAGGGTAGGTATCTTGGCTGCTTTGATAGTTACATCAAAAACTTCAAAACCAATGTACTATAAATGGGTCACCATCTTGTTCTTCCAATCAAGATAATTCTCTCCATCAAACTTAGGACTTTCTTTCCTGAAGTATGCCATCTGATCAACCTCAAGCTATTAAACTTTCTCTCTAAGGCACTTGGCTCTGATACCAATTGTTAGGAATAGTCCCAAGAGATAACTGAGAGGGGGGGGGGTGAATCAGTTATCTACAAGATTCAACTCTTTATCCAATTAAGTATACTTAAACATAAAGCATAAACACAATGAAAGAACACAAGAACACAACACCAATATTTTTGTTACGGGGAAACCCAAATAGGTAAAAACCCCGGTGGGAATTGACACCCACTAATATTATGCACTAGTGTATTATGATCCTTGTTAGAAGATCCTTAACCCTATTAGGAGTTTCTTTATAAGATATTTAGTATAGTAGACCTAGTCAAGGGTCAGACCCTGTTAGGAGTCTTTTACAATTGTCCCTGTTAGGGGAGAGGACGCACTATCTGAGAGCACACTGCTGAAAGGGGTGAAGGCTACAACCTTCTATTTAACAGATACACACTATATCTGGATCTTTGTGAACTATGCTTTGACATACTATCTAGATCAGTTCCAATGTATAGCACAAGTACTTTACTTGGTCACATAGACCTTCTTCTGATGGCTCAACACTTCGTACACTCTGCTCTGCTTTGCTTAATCAACTATGAACCACACTTCAGCAATCATAAATGACTACCTATAAATATCTTTCCTCTAAATGATATAATCAAGTCAGCTTGTTAGAACCACCTTGAAATCATAATAGAGAAACTATAACAAACTCCAATAAACATTTTGTCAACTCAACTATGCACGCAACATAATCTGGGACCTGTTCAATAAGATAATTGAAGACGCACGCTACACACTGTCGGCTCTACCAAAACAACTGGATCTTTCTTCTCAAGCTGAATTACTTCATGTGCTCTTAACTAAATATCAATAACTCTCCTCTAGGCTTAAATCCAAGGGTGCATACCCACAGGATAGGCGTAACTATATAACCAATAAAATCTCTATCGACTCTTCTAAATAAACACAAGAAATTGTTGTTGGTGAATAGCAACTGCATAACTTCACCTCTACTCATCAACAGACTATGCATCCAAGACTAAAACATCACTAACATGTCTTCAACATATATGCAAGTGCACAAGGCTCTATGATAACTATACAAACAACCATACATAGAACACTGCTGACACCAGCTGCTATATAACTGTCTGTACTAACATTTAACCTCTGTGCCCATGATATCATGTTGATATCATGTCCATGCTACATATACTGAAATATTACTACATAAGACTTCCATGCATACTACTTTCCATATTTTTTCATCAATGACAAACATACAGTCAGTACTGTCCTGCTAGCAAATCTCAAACACCTGCCACTACCAATTACTCTTGCAACACACTCACACAATCTACAGACAGTCTTGTCCCAACTAATAGAGAGTCCACTTAATTATATGATGCCAAGCTCTAGGAAATGGAATAGACTCTGAAGCTTAAGGATACAGGCATGGGAGGATATCAGATAGAATCGGTGCTATCATTAGCAGTTCTACCTCTGTCTCTGCATTCCTACAGGAGACCCTATGAGAACAACAAACCTTCTGCTTGTTCTCCCAAAGTAATCTATGATGGTGCCTTTGTCAAGGCCACAACACCATTAGAGGATGAAGATGAGGAAATATCTATTACAACTTGGCTTTACAAAGGAAAAGAAACATCTAAACAGATCACTCATGCGCATGACTTAGAACAAGAACCATATAGTGAAGCCTTCAAAATCATGAAGCACTTGGGTTATAAAGGGAGTGGCCCTATAGGGGTAAATGACAATGGTTTTCTTAAACCAATTGAAGCCATAGGTCATTGCACCAAGGACACCTCAAGTCTAGGCTTCAAGAAAATCCCATTTCATCTAGGGATTAACAAGTTTGTACCAGTACCAGAGCTAGAACTAGAGCTAGAATTCTAGCTAGAATTTGAGGACATTACCATAGCTGATAAATTAGAGAACAATTTTGACAAGGATACTTTTCCATATCCTATTCCTTCAAATCTTGTTGCATTATTTGAAGGACCAGATGATCCTATTATACCTTTCCATCTGGTAGAGACTGATAGTGATTCCGATGACACCACTTTAGTGCATCGACTCATGTATGACCAATGGAGAGAAATACAAATGGCTGATCCCAATTTTTAGGATGAATGGTACATACCACTACATTTTTGAGATTAGTTTGAACAAGATCAACTTTGACAAACCATTAATACTACAAGAGATGAAGATGAGTCAAATGGTACAACTAGTGTTGATGGAATTCCCATATCAAGCATCACTGATTCACATGAATATGAGTTTGAATCTCTATCTAATGCCACTTTTGATAAAGACATAGATGTTGTTCATGTGTATGAAAACCTTCCCAAAGTAGGTGAAGGGTCTAGTGTTAGGTCGACCGAGTGTGAATTTACTAACACTCACATTCCCTCTACTTCTGCTATGAGGACTCAAGAAGAATCGAACACACCTTTGGATGAGATCACTCTAGGTCTTGACTTACTCATCCATGATTTCGATGGCTATATTGTGAATGCACTTGAACCCACCACTTCTCTTTCACTCTACCATCCTAAACTTATCAACTAGAACTCTCCCTCTCCAACTAGCGAAGTCCTTATGTTCCAGAATGACTACACTCTTGCACATTATCTTAACGTTGTCAAACCTGTAATGTTCTCCACTAGTGAAGATAGTATCAACATGACTGAAGCTGATATCAAGTATCTTAGTCATAAAATTAAAAGAAAAAAGAATAGATGCTTTGATGGTGAAAACCACATTGTGGTAGTGTCAGAGCCAAAAAAAGTAAAAATAAAAGATGTATCTAAGGGTGAAAACCTCTCTGGGGTGCCCAAGGATGAGATACTTGATACACTTCCTAGTCATTTTCAAGAGAGATCATTAGTTCTGATTGAGCCAACCAAACCAGTGAATTTGGGTATGAAAGCTGCACCACAAATCATTCATTTAGCACAATCATTATCTGCAGAGGAAAAAGAAGAGTTCACCAAATTCTTTCGAAGCAAGAAAATTAATTTTGCATGGACTTACTCTAATATACCTAGATTGGATCCTAATCTAATCATGCATCATCTATCTATTGCACCAGGCATCAAGCCTATCAAACAAAATCTTTGGAAGATGCATCCACATGTGGCACTTTTAGTCAAAGAAGAGCTAGAAAAAATTCTAAAAGCTAGTTTCATTAGAGCTATTGACTATGCAGAGTGGATCTCTAATATTGTTATAGTTACAAAGCAAGATAATTCTATCCATGTGTGCATAGACTTCAGAGACCTAAATAAAGCATGTCCTAAAGATGACTTTCCATTACCCAATATCGACATGATAGTGGACATGACAACTGGTTACCAAATGTATTCTCTAATGGACAACTTTTTTGGTTATAATCAAATAAAAATTACACTAGAAGACCAAGAAAAGATAGCCTTCACATGTGCTTGGGGAACATTCTATTGGAATGTCATGCCCTTCAGACTGAAAAATTCCAGAGCTACATATCAAAGAGTTGTCACTACTATTTTTCATGACATGATGCACAAAACAATGGAAGACTATGTAGATGACACTTTGGCTAAAATCATGTAGCAGAAAACACACCTTGCAGATCTAGGTCCTATACTATATTGAATGGAACAATTCAGTCTCAGACTCAATCTAAAAAAGTGTGCATTCGGTGTCACTTCTGGCAAACTGTTGGGTTACATCATATCTGCTAAAGGCATAGAGGTAGATCTTGAGAAAGTTCAAGCTATCATGAAGATGCCTCCACTAAAGAATATCAGTCAGATGAGAGGACTTCAAGGTAGACTACAATCTATTAGGTGCTTCATTGCACAACTGGCTGATAAGTCATAGCCATTTACTAAGACTCTACATAAAGGTGTGACTTATGAGTGGAACGAAGAATGTGACAAAGGGCTCACTCAAATCAAGAAATATCTTGCAAATCCACCAATCTTGATGCCTCCTATTCGTGGGAAGCCACTAATCCTTTATATTTCAACTACAAACACATCTATGGGTGCTATGTTGGCTCAAGAAGACCGAAATAACAAGGAAATAGCCATTTATTACATTAGCAGAACTCTAGTCTCTTATGAGATGAACTATTCAGTCATTGAAAAAGATTGTCTAGCAGTGGTGTTTGCTTCATAGAAATTACAGCATTATATGCTTGCTCACACTACAAGACTTATTGCTAAAATTGATCCATTAAAGTACTTACTCAGTAAAGCTTCTCTCATAGGTAGACTGGAAAAATGGGTCATGATACTCAGTGAGTTTGACATTGAGTATGTAGAGAGAAAAGCTATTAAAGGACAAGCTATTGTAGATCAACTGGTAGAAGCTCCCCTCAAGGATCATCAACCATTGAAAATTCAATTTCCAGATGAGTCTATAATGCTTCTTACACATCAAACATGGAATATGTTCTTTGATGGCTCATTTACCTAGTAGAGGTCGGGTGCCAGAATACTATTTGTCGTGCCATAGAGATACTCTTTACCAAATGCATATAAGATGATATTCCCTTGCACTAATAACATTGTTGAATATGAATCTTTAATAAATGGTATGAAGATAGCCATAGAATGGTGTGTGGATGAACTTAAGGTCTTTGGAGACTCTCAGTTGGTCATCAATCAAGTTAATGATACCTATCAAACAAAGGATGAAAATTTGGTGCCTTATAAATGGATGGTGGATGATCTCAAAAATTACTTTGCTAACATTACTTTCTAGCAGATTCCAAGAGAAGATAATAAAGCAGCTGATGCCATAGAAACTCTTGCCTCTCTATTATAGATGCCAAAAAATGACTTCAGACATGAATTCCTGGTGGAGACATTATGCTACCCAGCCTACAATACCCCTGACTCCAAGATGATATGTTCGATCATTAGACATGATTCATCTTGCTACCATCATATTTACTCCTATCTCTGGGACCAAATTATTCCAGACACTTATACCAGGAATGAAAAATGCCACCTAATCTGTAGTGCTTCATGGTATGTCATAGTAGCTAATGACTTGTATAGATGAGGTCTAGACGGTACCCTCCTTAGGTGTCTAGAGCCTGATGATTCCAAATGTGCATTAGCTGAGGTGCATGAAGGCATCTATGGTTCTCATTCAAGCGGTCTGACATTAGCTCGTAAACTTATTAGAGTTGGTTACTACTAGCTAGAAATGGAAAAAGAAGCTATACAATATGCCAAATCTTGCAAACAATATCAGCTTCATAGAAATTTGATCCACGCTCCTGCCAAGGAGCTCATTCCATTCATCAGTTTATGGTTCTTTCAATAATGGGCCTTTGATTTGGTGGGTTAGATACATCTATCTTCCTCAAGAGGACACAAGTTCATTATCACAGCTATAGATTATTTTACCAAATGGGTCAAGGAAATGCCTCTCACTATAGATGATGGCAAGTCTATAGTGAGGTTCATACTAAATTACATCATCTATAGATATGGTGTACCCTCCTTAATAATTACTGACAATGGGGGGAAATTCAAGAACAAGGATCTAAAAGAGTTATGTACTAAGTTTAGAATCATTCAGCATTGGTCCTCGATCTATTATCCTTAGGGTAATGGATAGGCAGAAGCTTCCAACAAGACAATTCTCAAGATCCTACACATAACAGTTCACAAATCTGGTAGAGATTGACACCTCCAGATTAATCTGGCTTTATGGGCCTACAAAACAAGCATTCAAACTCCAATAGGGGCTACACCCTTTGCCTTAGTCTATGGCATGGATTTTGTGTTGCCTATTGAGGTCGAGATTCCTACATTGCGAATCTCTCTGAGGAACCTCATTACTGATGAAGACATTAGAATATATTGGCTACAAGAGCTAGAGTTACTGGATGAATGTCGGCAGGTGGCATTCGATCATCTAAGAGCATACCAGAAAAGAATGTCCAAGAGCTATAATAAGAAAGTCAGACCAAGGGAATTCCAAGTGGGTGATCTCTTCATGAGAGAACCCCAAGAATCAACAGTAGCGAATACAGAAAGGAAAGTTTGAACCAAACTGGCTCGGTCCATACATTATCACTACAGCATTTGGGTATGGTACTTACCAACTATCTACTACTGAAGGAGAATAGCTCAAAGAGTCGATCAACGCTCTGCACTTGAAAAGATTCTACAGCTGAGACATTCTCTACATGCTCCTATACATACTTTATTCTGAAAAAAATCCTAAAAATTGTAAAATATCCTGAAAAAATGATCATCTTAGTGAAAACCTGGTAAACAGGTGCCTTGATAATAATAAAAAAAATTGAAAATGAAAAATACAAAAAAAGTGAAAAATAAAAAAGTACAAAAAAATCAAAAAAAGAGAAAAGTACAAAAAAAATTGAAAAAAAAAAATGTGTCATTGATGAAAACCTGGCAAACAGGCATCATGGTAGAAAAAAAATAATTTCTACCAAGATGGTGAAAACCTGGTAAAGGCACCTCTTGTTCCCTAATGCTATACTTATTGTAGCACCACTTGGCTCTTGCTTTCCTTCTTTAGTTTGCTTTCTCAATTTCCTGCTTTCATTTTTTTTCCCACTTTAGTTCATTTCCTACTTTAGTTTTTTAGCTCATGCACTTTCTCTCAGTTATCTTCGAGATTATGCTTGACTCTACATGGATTGAAACTGGTCACACTTGGGGGAACCTTCTTGGTCTAGGGGGCATTGTCCTATCATTTTCAGAGGATTTTTCTTTCATTAATCACTAGTGCTTCTCACTATGTCTGCCTACTAATGCTTAGCTACTTTTGAGATTTCTCTCCTTGAGGATCTCTCGTGCATCGATCACCAGTAGTTCTCACTACATTTTCTTGTTGATACTTCATTTGTACTCCAATTTTTCCTTGAGACTTCATCTCTTGCGACAGTCACTAGTGGTCCTCACTGTGTGTTAGAAATAGGGAATACTAAGAGGGGGGGTGAATCAGTATTCTAAAAACTTTATCTTTTTCCCAATTATGGATATAACAGATTATCTTTATACATGCATAACATAAGAAACTAAACAATATGCATAACAATAAAGAACTCATAACACATGATATGTTCTCAAGGAAACCCTGGCCAAGGGAAAACCCCAGTGGGGATGGTACCCACAAAGATCCACTAATCAAAAGTATCCTATTAAGGATGTTGACCTTGTTAGGAGTCTATTACATATGTATAGTGTATCAGTCCTGGTTAAGGTACTATAGGCCTTGTTAGAAGCCTCAACCCTGTTAGGAGTTGTAGATACAAAATTTGATTACAAGATGAGCCCACTGCCCAAACAAGTAATATACAATGTATACTGATTAAAAAAATGGATTAAGGTACATAACCTTATACTACTTGCATCAATGTCTTCTTCACTGCTCTTACATTCGCATCATATCATATCATCACCATATTACACTACTTCTCTTCTTACAATTACAATTACATATATACAAGTTATTAAGACTAATAACTTTACATGTTTGGCTTCCATATATCTTTATCCAAAGGTAAACATCTAGGATGTCATCCCTTTATATTGTTAAGTCATTATTTTGGTAAACAAAATAATCCCTTAACTCTTTACCAATTTTGACTTCATATTCTGTCATGTCGGCTCCACACTATCTTTGGTAAAACTATCATAACTAATTCCGTACATGTCATACTAACTTGTGCTCTTAGATGGGTCATTAGTAGCCATCATAGCATCTATGTTCAAGTGTGAAAGAATTGAACTTTCTCTAGTCAATGTCACAAACCAAAACTGTATCCCGGTACACTGTGAAAACATTGTCTCACACTTAGACAAATTTGCATTGTGATCTTCCATACTTGCTCTCTAACCTATGCACTCTTAATGTGGATCATATGTTGCCATAATGACAACATCTATGTACTCACTTCAGCAAAATTTCCAATAATCTCCCCCTATGTCATTGGTGGCAACATATGAGAAAATTGGCTAAGTGTACAAGTCAAAATCTCAAAATGTATAACAAAATTCTGGCCATAGTATAGAATATGTATACTATCCTTATAACTCCTCAAAATATGCTTTCTGATACAAAACTTCATACAATACTCCCCCTAAGAGTATCAATCCTCATATACATAACAATTTTCTGCTCTACTACAATCACTCCCCCTTTGACAACAATGACAAAATAAAGTAGGGAGGATTACAAAATTGTAACCCAAAAAAAAATTATACCTCCATTTACTTATTGCAAAGCTGGTAGGCTTGCAACACAATCTACAAAATTTACTTTCATGGCTTCAAACTCTTTCTCCCATGACTTTCTGATAGAATCTCCAACATTCAGAAGTGTGCTTAATCCATAAGCTGCTATCTGACAAGCTTGAAGGTTCTCAAAATTAAATTTCTAAAATGATGTCTTAGCAGTACGACATTCTTCCAACTGTTCCTCAATAATGCTCAACTTCATAGACGTGTGCTCTCTCAGAAGTTCAAATCTTCTCAATTTCCTATTCTTTTCATCTTGCAATGATCTTATTTCATCAGAACACTTCCTAACTTTCTTCTCAACATCACTTACTTTTTCATTGGCTCCAGAAAGAAGATTAGATTCATTCTGAATCTCAGCTTCCTTCACCTTGATTTTCTGCTCCTCTGCTACTGTCAAAATCTTAGGTTTTGTACACTGTATGTACAAAGCTTTTCCAGTCTCCAAATGTTTCCTCAAGTTCTTGATACAAACATCAAGACTAATAATATCATTTCTGATATTCTGACTCATACTTAAAAGCATTTCAGCTTCATAAGTTGCTTGAGCTCTTACTTTAGCAATGTCTGATAAGTTGGTAAACTCATCATCAAAAGTACTTAGTACCTTTTTGGCTCTCTCCAAAGGATCTATTTCTGAAATATGTGTAGTTACAATACTTTGCAACTTCTCTATCAGTTCCTTCAGACTTCCTTCTAGATTCTTTACTTTCTTATTCTTTCCAATGATCTTATTCAAAGAACTAATCAGCTCTAGCTGATCATCATCATCAACTTCTTTACCTAAGTCTTCAAAAAGAGTTCCAATTTCTTTCTTCTTTGCCTCAGGGGTGGGTGCATGAATTTTTATCTCTTTAGGTTCATCACTCACAAATTCAGTCTGCACTACTTCTTCAGTCCTATCTGGTTCATCAAGAGCCGAATTGTCAACAATGTTATCTAAATTCTTAAATACATTATCTTCAGTGTCCAAGGATGTCGCCTTATTACCTTCAATGTCCATTGTATCATCTTCAATATTAATAGCCGAAAGAGAGGGAATATCCTCTTGTTCAACATCAACTGCAAGTCCTGCTACAACTGAAGTTTCTCCAATAATTTCTGCCATAACTTTAATTATTGCTTGCTCTATTTCTATTCTCACTTGCTCATACTATCCTACCATGATCTGAATGGTTCTCATCTTAGTCCTCAAAAGAGCTCCAAGGGGCTTCAAAATCTATTCAAGATGTTTATCATCTTTCACAACACATAGGTTCTTCACCATATTTTCTCTTATAGTTTTGTCTTCTTCTTGTGCTCTCATTTTCTTGTTAACAAGCTTCTTGAATAGGTCATCAGGAATCTTGCCCTGAATAGTATCAAACTTCTTGTTAGCCAGAATCATGTACTTAACAACAGAATTTTCAAGATTCAATCTTTCAGAATAGTCATAAAGATCATAGTACTTATTCATCTTAGTAAAGTCTCCATCTTGTATGATTTCTTCATTCACTCTCTCAACTCTGGGTTTCCATGCTTTCTTCTTCATAGTAGAGTCATCAACTTTAACTTCTACAAACTTTCTTGGTATTGGTTGAACTATAGTCTTCTGTCTCTTTCTTGGTCCAGTAGCAATTTCTTTCTTTCTCTTGCTTAGTGTTACTTGTTCCTTTTCTGGTTCTTCTACTTTCACTTTAACTAGTGTAGGCTCTCTCTGTATTGCACTAGATAAAGGTGGTACACTCAAGACTTCTCCCTATCCAACATCTCTCAATGTTGTTGTTGTCTATTTAGCTACCAAAAATTCTCTTTTTGTCATCCTTGTGTCTTTCAATATTCTCTTTATGGTACTGTCAACTCTTTTCTTAGACTATTTCTCTTCAATTTTAGCTTTAACAAAATTAAAGTTCTCTTCATAAGTTCCAAACCTACTGCATTGGATGTCCAATTTACTTTTCATCAATCTTCCAACATACTCTTCTATCTCAATCTCAGAAATCTCATAGCCAAGAGGGTCTATGAATTCAACTCTGGGTTCTACTACTTCAATGTAAGTAAAGTCAGTGTCAATCATGAAACAAATATCATTCTTATATTTCTCCACAAGTGACTGTGGAATCCTTGATCTGCTAGATACCAAACTCTGAAATGTCTTCAATACCAACATAGCACTTTCATTCACATTATCAATAACATGATTTCTATAAACTTTGTTTATTCTTTCCATCGTAGACTGTCCATCATTCCAATTATTTCCAATTGTGTAAGGAAATCTTCTCAAAAGGTGGAAAAACATATATGTAATCAAAGATGAGAATCTAAATTGTGCATATTTAGACTTCTTAATCTTCTCCAAATTCTCAAACAATTGAATTCTCAAAATCTCACACATATCAACAGAAACTTTGTCTACACACATCAAATAGGCAATGTGAACCATGTCAGCTGCCATGTCATCTTCTCTGGAATTAGCACAAAACTTTGTAGTCAAAATCTTACATAGATATCTTACATCATGTTGTCTAATCTTGCTGATAACAATACTTCTACCATTATAGGATGATCCAGTGTTGTCAATGATAATCTTCCTCATGTTTTTCTCATTTAAAGGGATAGCACCAAGTTTGGATAAATTGGTGACTTCATGAATTAGGTCAGCTGTGATGTCAATCACTCTATCTTCTAACCAAAATTTCCCATTGTGAATTCTACTTAAAATGATCTTTGTGCACTCTTCATTATCAAATTCATACTGGAAACCATATGTGACAATTTCATTATTTTTCAAATGTTCATAACCTTGCTTCAATGACATATCCTGGTTATATATATTCTGATACTCACTTGAAAAATCACTGTCATTTACTGTTTCCAGTTTACATCCAAGATAACTCTTTACATTTTCCAAATGCAAAACTTCATCTGGTACGGATGATAAAGCAAACTTAGGGTCTACTTCTAAAGCTTCTACTAGTTCTTTCTTCAATTTAGGTATGTTCTTGTCTCTAATGTTGTGAATCAAAGATGTATCCATGTTTCCTTCCAATTCTTTATACCGATTCAAAGATTTGTCAAGATAAATACCTCAAATTCACAATTCTAGGGTTTGCGAAGATTCGGCACTTAAATCCTTCACAAAATCTCTACAAAACACTTCCAATCTCTACTTTTGATCTCCTTGATACTTTAATTCACTTTGACAATCAAATAACATTGATCATAACCTTTTATGACTTCAATCATACTTAATTCTGACATCGCTTTCAATTCTTTTGCTGCTTCTTTTCAAAAGTTATTCCTGTTAACCTGCAAAACTCAAAACTTCTTGCAATCTCAAAAAACATAATATTTTCTTTTGCGCTCTTAACCATAGCATTAGTACATAATAATATACCTTCTATAAACTACACAAGACTTAGTTCATCATAAATCTACTTCTACACTAAATCTAAGTTCCTAATCTACTGTAATTTACATAAATTAAGTGCTTAAAGATAGGTCAGGTAAGGATTCATTCTTACCACTTAATACTTCACCTATCTGATTACCTTCCATGTTGATTATGCCTTCTTGATCTATTCCTTTAACATACTTCACTTCATCTATATTGCTACAGCAATCTTTCTGTCTGTTACTTGTATCTTCATTCCTTCTTGCATTGTTTCTAGGGTTAGGGTTCGGATGATAAGTTCCATTGTTCATTCTGCAAAACCTTGTTGTATGTCCAATCTTGTTACATATCTGACAAACAATTCCATTGTTCCCATATCTCCATCCTTGCTAATTAATCTATGATTTGCAATTTCTAGCAATGTGTCCAACTTTGTTGCATCTATAACACACCACTTCATTTCTTTTGTTCATGTCTTTAGTAGGTCTCTTATCTGCATTGTTAGTATTCCTAAACATTCTATTACCATAATTATTCTTAATAAATTTAGGTCTTCTACATTCAATAGCTCTATGTCCAAAACCATGACAATTATAACAATAACCATTAAGAGGTTTAAATTATTTACCTGTGCAATCTCTTTTCATATGACCAATAGTATTACAAGCAAAACATCTACCTTTGAATTCTCTTTGCATACCTTTGGGTGATTCTTCTTGCTTTGATGATTCTCCTTCTTCTTTAGGTGCATCTTCAAATTTGTTGATCTCATCAGGCTTCTTCTCATCTATGCTTTCAGATGTCTTCAAATCTGGTTTCTTGCTTTCATCATTTGTTCTAAATATATTAAATCCAAGTCCAGTCTTATCATAGGATGGTTTCCCAAAAGAAACTTGTTCATCGATCTTCTCACTATTTGAATATAGCCTTTCAAGTTGTTGTTTGGATTGAGTTGGTTCACCTTTCACAATCTTATTGTACTTCTCAAGTTCTGCATACTGCACATTTACTTTCTCAAATTCAGATGTCACTTTTTCAAGTTTAGATTTCAGTTCTTCATTTTCAGTCTTTAGACTTTCATTCTCAGATTTTAGATTTACTTCATTTTTTCTATTTCCATCTTTCAAACTAAGCTTCAAATTCACTATCTTCAATTCATGCTTAAGGATCTCATTTTCTTTTTCCAAGTTGCTATCACAATCTTCAATAAGAATTTTGGATTCCTTTTCAGATCTCAGATCTTCTAATTTGTTCTTCAATTTCTCAATAAGGTCTTTTGCATCATCATACTTTCTTTTCAAAGTATCTTTTTCAATAGTAAGAAAATCAATCTGTTCAAGAGCTTCTTCAAGATTCTTCTATAGTTGATCCATATCCATAGAGATCTTACTCAAGCTGCTAGGCTTTCCTTGAATGATTATTCTCCGAGTAACTAAGCTCTGATACCAATTGTTAGAAATAGAGAATACTGAGAGGGGGGGTGAATCAGTATTCTACAAACTTTATCTTTTGCCCAATTATGGATATAACAGATTATCTTTATACATGCATAACATAAGAAACTAAACAATATGCATAACAATAAAGAACTCATAACACATGATATGTTCTTGAGGAAACCCTGGCCAAGGGAAAACCCCAGTGGGGATGGTACCCACAAAGATCCACTAATCAAAAGTATCATGTTAAGGATGTTGACCTTGTTAGGAGTATATTACATATGTATAGTGTATCAGTCCTGGTTAAGGGACTATAGGCCTTGTTAGAAGCCTCAACCCTGTTAGGAGTTGTAGATACAAAATCTGATTACAAGATGAGCCCACTGCCCAAACAAGTAATATACAATGTATATTGATTAAAAAAATGGATTAAGGTACATAACCTTATACTACTTGCATCAATGTCTTCTTCACTTCTCTTACATTCACATCATATCATATCATCACCATATTACACCACTTCTCTTCTTACAATTACAATTACATATATACAAGTTATTAAGACTAATAACTTTACATGGTTGTCTTCCATATATCTTTATCCAAAGGTAAACATCTAGGATGTCATCCCTTTATATTTTTAAGTCATTACTTTGGTAAAAAAAAATAATCCCTTAACTCTTTACCAATTTTGTCTTCATATTCTATTATGTCGGCTTCACACTGTCTTCGGTAAAACTATCATAACTAATTCTTTACATGTTGTAATAACTTGTGCTCTAAGATGGGTCATTAGTAGCCATCATAGCATCTATGTTCAAGTGCACAAGCACTAAACTTGCTCCAGTCAATGTCGCAAACCAAAACTATATCCTGGTACACTGTGAAAACACTATCTCACACTTAGACAAATTTGCATTGCAATCTACCATACTTGCTCTCTGACCTATGTGCTCTTAATGTGGATCATATGTTTCCATAATGACAACATCTATGTACTCACTTTAGCCAAATTGCCAACACTATGTCTGCCTACTGTCGTCATCTTGTTGAGACTTCTCGCGCAATATATTTTTGATCTGACATCAATCCGCTTAAACTAAAACTGACTTTGTAGCTCTCTAAAGCATTCTGAGCTTTTCTTTTGTGTGTTTGTATTTTCAATTTATCATTCCTCCTCGAGCAACTCTAAGATGTCTCTTTTGACTGAGAGAAGCGAAGACTAGGGGCATGGTCTTTTCTTTGCTTTATGTTTGCTGGTTTAGTTCCAATGATCTAATGAATCTATATAAGAGGGGTGTCCACTCTGAGAGCCTTCATCTCATGTTGGATGGCCATGTGTACCTCGACTCCTTTATATGGAAACCTTGGTGAGGTTGGTTCTTCTCCTTGCTTGTTTGAGTGACTTCTTTTTGCTACAAGTCAAATTGCAAATGCTCGTCCTATGAAGTGAATGTAAGGGTCACTACGAGCACCTTGATGTTCTTATCATTCACTTAGAAAAAAGAGAAACTCTCACGTGTCTAGCATGGTTGTACACAAACAACATTCTGGTCATTCTAGAAACTATGCTTTAATGCTTATGTTAACTTGCTAGATCAAAAGGAATAGGTGTTCAGGTCATTCTGGCTTCTTGTGCCTTAATGCTTACACCTCATTCTGACAAATCTAAGACTAATGTCATATTCATATTCTCATGATTGCAATGTCAGTGAAGGTTGTATGGCATCCTATGAACCTCCGTTACTAAAAACTTTGTGATGATAATAAAATGAGTCCAACAACCAAGTCCTAGGGATTGCATCTAGCTTAGGCTTGCATTTTTATTCTTAAGCTTGCATTGAGATGGTGATTTGGTGCTCTCTTTATTGTCTCCTCAATCTATTTGCCAAAGGTTCTCATCTTTCATCCCGGGTTCATCATTACTACACAAATTTTCAGGATTGAAATCACAATCTGACACTCCTAGATAGCTCAAAATCGCATTTTAAATTTCTGGGACCATCGGGATTAGACCCTTGTGCAGCCAACCTTTTGGTGGCATTTTCTTGCTAGAATCTTATCTCATCATCATTTTCTTTAGATCTTCAATTTTTTCATCAAAAGTCAACTCTAGTCAAATTTGGTCAACCATGGTCAAACTTGGTCAATAGGACCTCCAAATTGCTTTTGCATCCTCTCGATGCTTCCTTAATCTATTCTAAGTTCCTCTGGATCTCTGATCTTTATCTGTATCTGCAACCTTTTGTTGTCAGTCATCTTTCTAACTTGTCATCTTTTGATTTCACTCTTGAGGGGGCAGAATGATTGCATCATTGAATCTTGTCAAAGCAATTCTCCAATCAGTCTAATCTGAATCAAAAGATCTCATCGCTTGGGGCATCTCTTCACTAGAGGCATCTTTGGGCCTTGCATCTTGTCATCTATCTTTTAGGTATCTGAGCAATCTAACTCAGATCCTCGAGGATCAAGCTTTGTTCTAAAGATGGTTCTCGAAATCTCATTAGGTATTGGGGCAGTCTAACCCTAATTCCTAAAAGTCAAGCTTCATTCTGGAGATGCCTCTTGAAATATCTTTTGGACCATTATCTGGGCAATCTAACCTGGGTCTCAAAGAACTAAACTTCGTATTGGGGAAATCTAACCCTGGTTCTGGAGATAGTCCTAAATCTGCATCAGTTATCATCTATTAATGGGTATTGGGGCAATCTAACCCTGATTCCAATCTTCTCTCAAATGGTAATCTGATCGTTGTCTTTGCAATCTAACTTAGACTTCAGAGAATCATGCTTCGTTCTAAAGTGGGTTCTACATCTCGATCTGATTGGTGTCTTGGTGATCTAACCTCGACTTCTGAGGGTTAAGCTCTGTTCTAGAGATAATCCTGAAACCTCATCATCTATCACATCAGACTATTCTTTGAATCAATGCACTTCTCACACATCAATTCAAAGAGGGGCAAAATGTAATACCCCAAAATTGACACCTTACAATTCTAATCAATTTTGGTGCATTCCTTTGAATTTCTACATCATCGAAGTCCTATTGCACTAGGCAATTCTGTCTCCTATTTGACTTTATTTGACTAGGTGTCAAATGCAAAAACCCTAAATTTGCATTAGTCATACACTATATTTAATTCTTAAATATTTGACATTTATTGGCTAAAAATCCCTATGATTAATTAATTTAATTATAAATTCCTAGTGCTTTTAAATTAAATTAATTCCACCCCCTTTAGCTAATACACATCATGGAATTAAATAATATTTGGTTATTTGAATGGACATCTTTATTTGGATTTATTAATTCAAAATTTACTCGAAAAGCCACCCATGTTGCAATATTCATTCATTTAATTAAATAATTCTTTCATATTTGTCTCATCTTCCTCCATGGAGATGAAGAGTCAGTCGTTTCTTTTCAAGAAACTATTCATCCTCTCTCCTGACTTTTCTATATTATGAGCTCCTTTTCTTCATTTTGAGGAGGCAATTTTTAGAGTATCAAAACTATAGTCAATTTTTGTCTCAATTCTCTCATGCTTTCAAGCTTTTATTGCATTATTAGTATAATCTCATTTTATTTAGCATTTAATTGCACTCTCATCTTAAGATAGTTTTCTTATCTGTTAGTAGCTTAATTCTCATGTTCATTTCAAGCTCTTTACATTAGAATCTGCATTCTCATATTTCTTTCAAGTTCTTAGTTTAATTTGCACAATCATATTTAGCTTAATTCATTGCAATTCAATCATTTTCAAGCATTTTAAATCCTCTATCTTAGCTTGGTCTATGGTTGTTGGTTCTCCAATCTAAGAGTAATTCAAACACCCCAACTAATTAGGAGGCAACAGGTCAATTCACTATGAATTTGTGAAGTGGGTAATTCATACTCATTTTCATAATTCACTTTGTGAGAAATGATTATGTTGTGTCTATGGCTGGATTAGAGGTCCTTGTTCAGCTATAGACATTTAGGATGATTGCATCATTGAATCTTGTCAAATAAATTCTTGAATCAGTCTGATATGAATCAAAAGACCTCATCGCTTGGGGCATCTCTTCACTAGAGGAATCTTTGGGCCTCGCATCTTGTCATCTTGTCATCTATCTTTTAGGTATCTGAGCAATCTAACTCGAATCCTTGAGGATCAAGCTTTTTTCTGGAGATGGTTCTCAAAATCTCATTAGGTATTGGGGCAATCTAACCCTAATTCCTAAAAGTCAAGCTTTTTTTTGGAGATGGCTCTTAAAATCTCTTTTGGACCGTTATCTGGGCAATCTAGCCTAGGTATCGGAGGACTAAGCTTTGTATTGGGGCAATCTAACCCTGGTTCTAGAGATATTCCTAAATCTACATCAGTTATCATCTACCAACGGGTATTGGGGCAATCTAACCTTGATTCTAGTCTTCTCTCAAATGGTAATCCGGCTGTTGTCTTTGCAATCTAACTTAGACTTCAGAGAATCATGCTTCATTCTAAAGTGGGTTCTACATCTTGATCTGATCGGTGTCTTGGTGATCTAACCTCGACTTTTGAGGGTTAAGCTCTATTCTGGAGATAATCCTGAAACCTCATCATCTATCACATCAGACTATTCTTTGAATCAATGTGTTGCTTGCACATCAATTCAAAGAGGGGCAAAATGTAATACCCCAAAATAGGCACCTTACAATTATAATCAATTTTGGTGCATTCCTTCGAATTTCTACATCATCGAAGTCCTATTGTACTAGGAAATTCTATCTCCTATTTGACTTTATTTGACTAGGTGTCAAATGCAAAAACCCTAAATTTGCATGAATCATACACTATATTTAATTCTTAAATATTCGACATTTATTGGCTAAAAATCCCTATGATTAATTAATTTAATTCTAAAGTCCTAGTGCTTTTAAATTAAATTAATTCCACCCCCTTTAGCTAATACACATCATGGAATTAAATAATATTTGGTTATTTGAATGGACATCTTTATTTGGATTTATTAATTCAAAATTACTCAAAAATCCACTCATGTGGCAATATTCATTCATTTAATTAAATAATTATTTCATATTTGTCTCACCTTCCTCCATGGAGATAAAGAGTCAGCCATTTCTTTTTAAGAAACTCTTCATCCTCTCTCCCAACTTTTCTATATTATGCGCTCTTTTTCTTCATTTTGAGGAGGCAATTTTAGAGTATCAAAACTATAGTTCATTTTTGTCTCAATTTCTCATAATTTAAAAAGATTTTTTATTGCATAATTAGTATAATTCTCATTTTAGTATAATATTGCATTCTCATTTTAATATAGTTTGCTTACTTTTTTAATAGCTTAATTCTCAATTTCTTTCAAGCCTCATAGATTAAATCTTCACTTTCATTTTTAGATTACAATTTGCATCTCTCATATAGATTAATTGCAATTTTCAATCATTTCAAGCATTTTCAATCCTCCATCTTAGCTTGGTGTATGGTTGTTGGCTCTCCAATCTGAGAGTAATTCAAACACCCCAACTAATTAGGAGGCAACAGGTTGATTCACTATGAATTCGCAAAGTGGGTAATTCATACTCATTTTCGTAATTCACTTTGTGAGCAATGACTATGTTGTGTCTATGGCTGGATTAGAGGTCCACATTCAGCTATAAATAGTAAATAGGTGTCAATGATCTAAGGATCTTTGCAATGACTTCTTCCTATTCATAAATGCCTTCGAAATTTCTGATTCTAATCACAACTTCTATGACTCTTTGTACATAAGCCCTAATGTTTTCATCATCTATCATTTGTAGCTTTTCCATTCTTATTTTCTAGTTCTGTAATTTTACAAGCTTAGTAAACTTGTCTCCTTCATACAATGCTTCTAATCTTACCCATTTTTTGTGTGTTGAGTCTATATCTTTCACCTCAGTAAATTCTCCTTTAGAGAGTTCGTTGATCAATGCTTCCCTTGTGACCATGTTATATGAAAATGTCTTATTTTCATCATTAGTAGCTTTATCTAGTTCATCCTCAGCCTTCATGGTTACCTCATTCTTTGTAATTATCCAGTAGTTAATACCCAAACATTGAAAATGAGTTCGCATATTGTTCTTCCAACTGTCAAAGTTTTTAGGATCAAATTTTGGACTATCCTTCCTATAGAATGCCATCTCCAATATCACCTCAAGTTGTTAAGCTTTCTCTCTAAGGACCAGTAGCTCTGATACTAATTGTTAGGAATAAAAATCCACCAATACAACTGAGAGGGGGGGTGAATCATTTGTATGACAAATTATTAAACTTTAAACTTTGAATAACAACAATACCAAATCAAATGAACACAATGAATTCCAACATAATAACACAATATGTGTTGTCAAGGAAACACTATTAAAGGTAAAACTTCAATGGGAATTATCACCCACTAATGATGTACTAAGAGTATTGTATCCCTGTTAAAAGATATAGCCCTGTTAGGAGCTGATCAAAACATCATAGTAATAGTCCTTGTTAGAGGACAGACCATGTTAGGAGTCAAAGAAAAAGAGTAGGCTCACTACCCAAGCTCACTACCAAAAGAAGGCTATGTCCACCTTCAGAACTCATTGTTCGCAACACAAGTGTATATAAGGGAAAATACACAATCCTTGTGAACTATCTGATAGAAACTATCTTTTCTTGATCAATTTTAATAAAATATATAAGATATCCTCTACTCTACATCCAACAGACACAAGCTCATAGCTTCCACAATCATCTTTTCAAAATAAAATATCTTACATATATACCTATTACAAAATAAATGATCAAGTCAGCCAATTAGGCTTTCCTAATATACAAATAATCATATAACCCCTTGCTAAGATACATACGGTATCTAAAAAAATTATACAACAATTACAATTCAATAATTAGGGTCCTATATCCATAATCCATGCTCGCAATCCATAACACATGCTACAATTCCGAAGTCGGCCCCAGACATGTCTCCTCTAGAGCACACGCCACAGTTGATGTCATCATACATCCCATGGCTTTCTAAGACCAATGAACATTCCTCAGTGTGTTATCGGTCATCCCTTAAGCTCACATACACTAGATCCTCATCAATTGTAAGATATACTCAAAACATAGAGACTTACTCTGTCAACTTCCATTGTCACAGTCTAGTAACCAGTCTTCACCAAATCTTCTATAACTCAATCAATATGCAATATTACATCATATAATCTTAGATATAAGATCACAAAACCTTCCTATACACACAACTATTTTTGTACATTCTTAATCATTTGTACGACATCCGTACACTGTAATAACCAGTATATTCTCTTCATAGAAACATATGTTGACATCAGTGAAAAACATGAATGATAACGGTAGTAATTAAAAAATCACTCAATTAGGTTACCGATGTTGTGTAGTAATTAAAAATATTAAATGCATTAAAAATATCCCCAATGCATTATCAATATCCAACACCTCCCTCAACGACCAACAAAATGCTAGATCTTGAAGAGGAAATGCTCACAAAGGATCCTTGAATCTTGAATACTTGATGAATGCTTGAATGTTTGAATTTACTTGTGTGATTGATGGATCTGTAATGGATGTTAAATGGATGATAATAAATGATAATAGATGTTCATGGAATGATGTGGATCTTAAAATAAGGTTCCAAGGCTTCCGTTTATACTATTTTTTGGGTGGGAAAACAAAGAAAGCCAACAAGGTCACCCAATTTTGTAATTTAATTCCCCAAGACAACATTGGCCCCAAGATTTAAGATCCCTAGGGAATATGTCAACCTATTCCAAAATAGGTCAAATTGGTTGACCTATTCCAGGTTTGGCCCACAGGGAGCCATCCCTAAGGTCTCAGAGATTTCACAACTGAAAATGGAAGATATGAAACATAATAGGAAAAAAGGGGGATCGAGCATGAATCCATCCCTAGTTCATAAAGTTGGTAAAGGAAAGGAACTAAAAGGTCTTAAATAATGATTGCGTACATTTTAAGATGGTACATTTATCTCCCACTTTAGCAAGATATGATTTGCCTCAAGCTCACAGTAAAGTAGATAAAAATGAAAGAGTTGAGCTTATCATGACTAAGAAGACAAAGAAACCATCAAGCCCATAATAGACTTGAGTCTTGATCATATCCAGAGCCAAAATAAGAGAGATGTCACTAATAAGAAAGTGTAACCAACTCTCCCAATAAGGTTTGTGTTCCCTATTGTGAACTACATAGGAAAAAGAAAGGGGGTGCAACAAGAGATGGTGTTGAATGTTATAGCAAGTGTGTGTGGTATGATAGTCAATCCATCAAATATGAATTCAATGGTCTAGAAAGTGTGTGTGGCATGATAGTCAACTCATTAAAAGGATTCATCCTCAAGGGAACTCCATGTCCTAATGAGAAGAATTGAAAGATGACCTAGGCATAAGGATGTGTTTGTCCTTAAGGGATCAAAAAGATGATCAAACTTCCCAGACTGTCAATAGTCCAAAGAAGGATAAAAGAATGACTAGGCCTCCCAGACTATTATTAATCCAAAGATGGATAAAAAAGAAAGGATTGGGCCTTCCAGACTGTCAGTAGTCCAAAGAGAGATCCAAAATAAAAAAGACCAAGCCCCCATGAACTGTTAATAGTTTGATAGAGGAAACCAAACTATCAATGTGTGTGTATGCAAAAGTGAGTGGAGTGTATGCCCCCATGTTAAAGTGATTGAAAACACCTTAATGAGAGGAATATCTTTAACAAAAGCATACATGCATCAATGAATAATGTTTCCACTATGAAATTCCCCCAAGAAAGAACACTTCAAGGGAAATAAATACATGAAAAATGAGAGAACACGAAGGGATACACTAACTTTGGGGTCAATATGATCATATGATAATATGTAATATTATATCAAGTATGAAATTTCATCATTCCCCAAAGGAAGTAGAACTACAACACAATGGAGGGAAATGCACACAAGAGGTACAAAGAAGAGTTTTTGGGTTGGCAACACAGAGACCAAAAAGAATTGGTACTACTATGTCACCAACATCCAAGTAGACTACACAAGGGCACATATACAAACAATAACACATAGACAACATAACATGTAATGATAAATAGAAGAATATAGGCACAAATAGAAAAAAAATTCATGAGATGTTTGATTAATTTATCATCTTGTGCCAATAGAGCAACAAGAATCATCCAAAGCAATCTAGACAAAACATATAACAAAGACCACAAGACAGGGGGAAAACACAACATGAATACACAAAGACTACCATGCTAGAGAAGTCCACTTCAAAATTTATGTGTGCCCTCCCCATATTAGTCTAAAATATAAGGGAAAGGTGAGAAAATTGCAAGAGGAACAACATCCAACACAGTAGGAACCACCACTAGATCCAAGCAAGGAATCTGGTGGGAGTCACTGTGCTCCTCACTAGGAGTGAGTATTAGCTGCATAGAAAGCATGTTAGGAAAATCATAATCCATATCAATATTTTTATATTCATAATTACTAACATGTGCATTAGAATCATCATCATCAAGACCATCTCACATATCAAGATTAATAGAATGTAAAATACGAACAGAATCATCATGTTTATCCATTTTTCATATTTTTGTTTTGATTAACTTCCTTCAAAGGGTCAAGCACATGATGATTGAAGGAAGGAAACGGTTGGGATGAAGAAGAAGTTTGAGAAGTAAGAGCACAAGAATTAGTTTTAGCTTGATGGTTCTTGTGATTCTAATGAGCATGTTGGTTACGAATGGTTTTATGACATATACTTGAAGGATTAGATTCAACAATCCTAGGTTCTGAGGAGGGAACAGATACGGGTTGAGGAATGATAGGTAGATGAATAGGTTGGGTAGGTAAGATAGCTACAAGAGTATCAACCTTAGGAAGGATAATATCAAGAATATTTTCTACCTTGTATTGTTGATAGGACCGATAAAGATGATCAAGATGGTTAGGCAGTTTTTGAGGGAGAGATGGCCAAAAGAAATCTATCTCAGCACAATCTTGAGGACGTGAGGGTTTATAAAGAGAATTATTAATGGTGACAAATTATACTTTATGGGTAAATTTTATGCACTTATGGATAAGAGAGGCTACAACTTGCATGGAAGAGAACCACAAAATACCAAACTTAACTTGAAATTGATTGGAAGTAGGAATGACAACAAAGGTAGTATGAACAACCTCACCAGAAAGGGTCATGGGAAGATTGATAGAACCTTGAGGATGATAAAGAAAACCATTAAAATTTTGAATCCAAACACTAGATGTATCATAGGTATCCTTATGCAATCCTTTATTAAAAAGGTTTTCTTCAATGATAACATTCATGGAGGAAGAGGGATCAATCAAAACACCACAAAAAGGGATATGAGAAACCCTAACACTAATGTAAAGAGGAACATTAGGTGATTTAAAAATATTAGAATGATCAAAGGTGATAGGAGGTGAAGATTTAGGTTTATGCGAAGGTAAAATCAAAGGTTGAGATTGATACTCAACATGATTAACCACATGATTAGCTTCTTCTACCTTGTCATCATAACTAATGTTAGTAACAAGAGAAGAAGGTTGATTAATGACATTTGTTGAATGTGAAGGTAAAGGGTTGGTGTAGATTTGTAGATTATAATTAGGAGGTGCTATAGATTTATTCATACTATTAACCTTGGCATCAACAAATATAGTATTGGAATCAATAAGATCTTGAATAGAATTCTTCAAAGAATAACACTTTTGAGTATCATGACTAGGTTGATGATGGTATTGAAAAAAATTATTTTGATCAAATGACTTGGGCATTGGTTTTATAGTGTCAATAGCCAGATAGGAGGAAGTTTAAGAATGTTAGCATTAATCAAATTTGTCATCACCACGGGTAAAGGTTAAGATAAAGGAGTGTGCTTATGATTAGGATGATTCACAAAATAAAAGTAGTTGTACCTTTAGATGTAGTAGCAACTTGATGATCAACTATGTTGGTTGACTTGTGAATCTTGATGTAGTTGTTAGGCTTAGAGATTTTTTTTTAATGAATGATAGTGTCACTCTTATCCATAGTAGTAGGAGCCATCAAAGTAGAGATATCAAGATGGTTCACTTGTAACTGATAATGGTGAAGCACTACGCAAAGGTGTGAAAAGAAAGTATACTCAATAAGGATAATCGTATGTCTAATGTCTTTTTAAAAATTAGAAATAAAAATACATTGAATATCATGATCAGGCACAAAATAATAAATTTGAGCATACAAGTGTTTGAATCTACCAATAAAGTCACTAACTTTTTATTTAACATTTTTCTTACAATACATTAAATCAATCAAAGAAATCTGAAGACTAGTGTTATTTTGAAAATGTTGAATGAAAGCATTAGCAAGCATTTGAAAGGAATTAATATAATATGGAGGTAAAGATAAATACCATTGTAAAGCTTTATCTCAAAAAATATGTGTGAACAACTTATCCATGGGCCTATAGTCATGAGAAAAATCACTACATATAGTTTGGAAAGTCCTAACACGAATCGTAGGATCACCCTTACCATTATAAGTCTCAAGATGAGGTATCTCAATATGTTTCAGGATAACAACACGAAGGATATCTAAGGAAAGTAGATTAGAAATGTCACATGTAGGGATGTTTTACTTAGATTGAGTGAATTGAGCCAAATGTTGTTGCAAAATAGTGATAGTTTGAACCAAGCTACTAATGGTAGGATTAGAAGATGCAATAGTAGGCATAGACACATTGGATGTACTAGAAAAGTTATATGAGGCGGAAGGAAAATGTAAGGATATTGGTGGAGTATTAGAAGGAACATGAAGATGATTGGAATATGTAAAAGGAATGTTATTTTATGAAGGTAATGAAGATGGTATGGAGGTAGGAGGAACACTTAAAGGAAGTGAAGGGTTAGGAAGAATGACACTTAGAGTATTAGAGACTTGTGTAGAAGTTGTCATGATAGGTGGGGCATAGGTAGGAATGCTAGGAATGGTAGTGGAAATAGGAATAGATGGTTCAACAGTTGTGGAAGGAGGAATGTAATCTAACTCTTCAGCACATTCTATCAAAAGCTTTGAATGAGTGTTAATAAGGTGTGATATACCATGAAAAATGGATATGTTATTATCATCATGAGTGATAATATTCTTAATAGCCTCAATAGCAGCAACACTATGGGGATTTAGGCTCTCTTGCACAAGCCAATTTTCCAATTTATCAAACTCGTGAGAGAGCTTATAAAATTGGGAAGGAGGAACTCTTAAGAATTCATCTTTATCATGGGATTAGTGAGAATATTTATGCTCCATGATAGGATTGGGATCTTGAGTGAAAAAATTAGTATCATCATGGGTCCTAGGAATAAAAGAGGAATCATGATCAAAAAAACCCATGAGTCTATGAATTCTCCTAAATAGAATACTGGAGGTTAGGCTTAGTGTAATAAAGCTCATAAAATAGGAGATCACAAAAGGAAACTATAATGAGATCTATCCACACAATTATCAATGTAATAAAGAGCACAAAAGAAAGATCTAACCACACAAATATAGCTAAATTTAACTCCAAAATCAATAAGGAAAGGGGGAATGTGTTGGGTTCACCAAAATAAGGTAAAAAACAAATGAAAAAAGGGAGATCAAGGGATCTAACTCCAAAATCAAAAAGTAGAGATGCATCGAGTTCACCAAAATGCTTAGTGAAGGTGAACAGACAAGATAATGCACCAAGATCAAAAGAAAGTTGTAACACATCAAGTTCACCAAAATGTTTAGGTGTGAAATGGATACTAATGAATCTAAAAATATAAATTATGTGAGATGAGTTCATTGATTGACCATTTCAACACTAAACATTCAAAATACAAGAGAAAGAGGAGATTCCAAACATAACTCTCAATATAACCCAAGTTAGATTAGAAAAACCCAAGAAGATGAATGGATGCCAATGCTAAACCCAAAGTATATCAAGGAAGTACACAAGAAATTCCTCTTTCATGCAATGTAGGATTTGATTAAAGATGTGTAAATGCAAATTTGAAATTGAACCAATTGATTTAATGAGAAAAGTAAGATAGATCTAGATGCTAAGTGTATGCAATCAACCCAATTAAGATATGAAAATAGGTCTAGACTAAGAAATGAAATGAATGATAGAGTAATTACCTTGAAATGTGTAGAGGAATATTCCTTTTTAATCTAAAAACTACAAATATGAACCTATGATAGAACTTCTGACTACATATTCATGATCACAACAGAAAACCCAAAAAATGTGATTTTTCTCAGACCTCCAAGAATAGGTCGACCTGGTCAACATGTTTCAGACACTTTTCCATGAAGTAACCATGTTCTTGGGACACTATACCAAAGTCAACCTAACTACTTCAGAAATGTTTTGGAAAGTAGTTTCCAGATCTATGGGTATAATTTTGATATCATTCTCCTGCACATAGAAAAGCTTGTTTTGGGGTTAGGGTGGATGAGGGCTTACCTTGGTCAAGACCTATATTGAGGAATCAACCTTGAAATTGAAATGTAAATATGTAAAGGAAACAACAAAAATGTAAGTATTCACCTTTCTTGTAGAAACCCTTGTCAATAAGGATTTTGTAATGCTTGTACTTTATAGATGTTGAATTTACAATGACAGATGTAGGAAATCTCCACAAATGCAATGGATCTACCAAAATGATGCAAGGGAAGAAAAACTTAGGGGCCAAGGAATGACACACCCTACCCAATCCATCTTGCTCAACAACACATGGAAGCAACAACCACATAGTGAGAGAGAGAAAGCATGATCAATCATATATTATCATTCATTCAAATTGATTCATATGAGGATCTACCAACAATCTTGATTCTACTATCTTCTCTCCTTTATCAAAACTGACTCCCTAAACTCTAACCAAACAACTATATTTATACAAGAGGCTACTAAACTAATTCGGCCTTTCGATCCATAATCAATGGAAGGAACGGTCAGACCTAGGACCACACACTTCCCAATGATGGATACCAGCATTAAATCCATAATCCATAATCAATGCACAAGTTGGCCTCAACAGAAACTCAAAATAAACTACTCAGTAAGCAAGGATGACCGAGCAACAGACAAGCATCACCGAGTGCCAGTGAAACAACCAACCACCTAGGAGATAACTAACCATACTCAGTAACTAAAGGAAACCTACCAACTACTGAACCAATTTGGTCAAAGAAGGAATCAAGAAACATAGACAAACTTCAAAATCTTTTTGGTGACATAGGATTGCCAAGGACCCGAGATGCTCCTGCATCAAACACCTGGGGTTATTTAGAAATGATTCTCTAAATCATTCAGTAGGTATGATCCAAGCTACATCCAACTTAGACTATGAAATCCATGAACTGTCTTCAATCAGTCTATTCTTCCACTTTACCAAATATTCCATATACTGTTTACCCCTTGTTCTTTTGCTAACTCTTTGCTCCAAAATCTTCTCAACTTCTTCATTATGTTTCTTAGGATACTCCATCGGTACTATCATGTATTCATTAGGTTCATGATACTCATACAAATTAGCAATGTTGAAAATCGGTGATATTTCCATTTTATCAAGTAACTCAATCTCATATGCATTGCCATTGTCAAATTTCTTCAAAATCTTGCAAGGTCCAAACTTCTTCATCTCCAGCTTCCCATATGTTCCAACAAGAAATCAACCTTTCTTCAAATGAACCATCACTTCATCACCAACATCAAATGTCTTATGTCTCCTTGATCTATCAGATCTGTCTTTGTATTTTTTATTACTCTCTTCCAACTTGATTTTCACATCTTCAGGCAATTTCTTCATGTACTCAGCAAATTTCACACCTTCAGCACTTCTCTTACTTTCATCAGCAATATCCCTTAAATTAGATATACCTCTCGGTTGTATGCCATTCACTATCTCAAATGGTATTTTTCTAGTACTCCTATTCACTGAATTATTGTATGAAAACTTTGCTTATGCCAACACATAATCCTAATTACTAGGTGTGTCTCCAACTAAACATCTCAAAAGATTTCCTAGACTTCTATTTACAACTTATGTCTGTCCATCAGTTTGTGGGTGAAATGTAGAACTATATTTCAACTCAGTGCAAAACTTTCTCCAAAGAGTCTTCCAAAAGTATCCAACAAATTTATTGTCTCGGTCAGAGATAATACTCCTTGGTAATCCATGCAACCTGACAATTTCCTTAAATAAAAGATTTGCTATATGTACTACATCTAATGTCTTTCTACAAGGTATAAAATGTGTCATCTTTGAAAATCTATCTACCACCATAAATATAGAATCATTACCTCTTACTATCTTTGGTAAGCCAAGAACAAAATTCATACTAATGTCAGTCCAAGGTTCCTCAGGTACAACAATCGGTGTATACAATCTAGTATTCTAACTTACTCCTTTTGCAACTTGACAAATTCCACAACTTTTCACAAATATCTGAACATCTTTATACAATTGTGGCCAAAATTATTTCTCCTTAAGCAAATTCAAAGTTTTATCAATACCAAAATGTCCAGCCAAACCACTACTATGTTTCTCATTTATCAAATTAGTTCTCATTTGTCCTCTTGGTATACACAACTGAATACCTTTAAATAATATACCTTCTTGAATGAAATATTCTTCCCATTTTGTAATCAGTTGATCTTGAATAGGTGCTCTACACTTTCTCCATGGCTCAGAAAAATCAAGATCAATTTCATACAAATCTATCATCTCATCAAAACCAAGAACTTCAATTTTCATCTCGGTCATCAAGGATCTTCTTCTACTCAATGCATCAGCAACTCAGTTAGTGACTCCACTTTTATGTTTGATCACAAATGTATAACTCTGCAGATACTCAACCCATTTCATATGTCTCTAATTCAACTTATTCTAACTACCCAAGTATTGTAAAGCCTTATGATCAGTATACAACACAAATTCACTCGGTATCATATAATGTCTCTATTTATTCAGTGCTTGAATAAAGGCATAGAATTCTTGATCATACAGAGAATATTTCCTTCTAGCATCATTCAATTTTCACTAAAGAAAGCAACAGGTTTACCTTCTTGACTCAATAAAGCTCCAATCGCACTTCCACTTGCATCACATTCCACTTGAAATACCTTATTGAAATCAGGCAATGCCAAAATAGGCAATTCAGCAACCTTCTACTTCAGGGTCTCAAAACTCTTATCAGCTCCATGTGTCCACTTGAATTCTCTTTTATCTCCTCTCATAGTCTCAGTCATAGCATTACAAATTGAACTGAAATTCTTTATGAACTTTCAGTAAAAACTTCCCAAACCATGAAACGATCTTACCTCACTAGCATTCACAGGTGTAGGCCAATTCAGAATAGCTTCAACCTTTTCATGATCCATCTTCAAACCATCAGCTAAAATCAAAAATCCCAAATACACAATCTCCTCTTTCATGAATGAACACTTTTTCATATTTATTAGCAGCTTTTCTTCTTTCAATCTCTGCAAAACTTGTCTAACATGCAACAAATGTTCTTCTCTAGTCTTACTAAATATTAGAATATCATCAAGATGTACAATCACAAACTTACCCAAGAATTTTTTCAAAACTTCATTCATCAACCTCATAAAAGTACTCGGTGCATTAGTTAAACCAAAAGGCATAACCAACCACTCATACAAACCTTCTTTTGTCTTGAAAGTAGTCTTCCACTCATCACCTTCTCTGATTCTAGTCTGATGATACCCACTTTTCAAATCAATCTTTGTGAAATACTTTGCTCCAGTCAAAATTTCTATTATGTCATCCATTCTCGGTATAGGAAACCTATACTTCACTATTATCTTATTGATTGCTCTGGAATCAGTACACATTCTCCATTCTTCTTAGGTGCCAATACCGTAGGTACTGCAAAAGGACTCAAACTTTCTCTAATCAAACTTTTATCTAGAAACTCTTGAATCTGTCGGTTCAATTCCTAATTCTAAGTAGGTGCCAACCAACAAGGTGCCCTATTTGGTAAACTAGCTCCAGGGATTAGATCCATACAATGATCAATACTTCTTTTCAATGGAAAACCGTTAGGTACATTATCAAAAATGATATCACTATACTTGGTGAGTAACTTATCAATCTCCTCAAGGACATTATCCTATGTTTACTTACTCAGTTTGTTAGGAATCACAACAAAACATACATCATTATCCTTCAAATCCTTAACAAACTTTCTTCCTTCCATTAAGAAAACTTTCACAGATGTGAAAACATTACTAACAGGTTCTTCCATCAAAGGTAACAAGATTTGTTTTCTTCTATCAGCCACAATAGTATAGTTATGTAATCTCCCATCATATATATCATGTCTATCATATTGCCAAGGTCTACCCAACAAAATATGACAACAATCCATAGGCATGATATCACATAACACCTTATCATAGTACTTTCCAATTTTCAAATTCACATAACATTGTTCACTTACCAAGAGTGTATGCTCATCTTTGATCCATGAAATCTGATAGGGCTTCAAATATTCCAACCTTTCCAACTACAACTTTGTGACCATTTCCTCATATGCTAGATTCTTTGAGCTACCATTGTCAATGATTACCTTCCAAACTTTGTTAGAAACTCTACATCTAGTTTTGAACAAACTTTTCCTTACTAGATCTTCCTTTTTTCTTTCATTCCATAGTGCTCTTCTTACCATCAAATTATTTTCCTTCTCAGGTTCATTCGGTGACTCCTCTTGCACCAAAGCATTTCTACTGCTACCAGCCTTCTTACTAGCATGTGTATATTCAAAGATCTATGTCCTTCTCCATAATTGTAACAAGTTCCTCAGAAGTTACCTCTACTATAACCACCTTGGTAGTTACCGCCTCTACCTCTAGATGAACTTTCACCTTTCCACTTGGTCTTGCCTTTGTCCAGAGTTGTCTTTTTTGGTTCAGATCTACTATTTTCACCATAAGATCTACCTCTTTCTCTAGGGAATCTACCACCTTGACCTATTTGTCTCTTTTCATGTCTTTTGTTCAATTTATCCTCAGCCTTCAATGCAAATTGATAAGCTTCTTCAATGTTCTCCAATTTGACCAAACTGATTTCTTCTTGGATGGAAACTCTCAAACCATTCAAGTATCTAGCAATTCTTTCGACATCATCTTCATCATGTCCAGATATGATATCTAATCTATATAATTCCTCAGTATACTCTTTTACCGAGCTATCTTTCTACCTCAAACTTTTCATTCACCTAACTAGGTTAATCTAATAATCACAAGGTAAGAACTTTCCTTTCAATTTACTCACCATCTTATTCCATACCTTGATTTTGTCTTTGCATTTCTTTTTCCGATCCAATTGCAGATGTTCCCACTACAAGGATGCATTAACTTTCAACTTTGTACCTGCAATTTTCACCTTCTTTTCCTTAGATACATTTTCATACTCAAAATACTTTTCCATTTTAGTGATCCAGTCTATCAATTCATCAGAATCCAATTTTCCACTATATTCAGGAGGATTGAAATGTGGTGTCGACTTCAAACTTGTCAAAGCCTTCAAGAATCTTTCCTCACCCTGATCCATCACAGGTGTAGGTTCTGCTTCACCTTGTTCCACTTCAATTTCATCATCACTAACATCTTCAAGATGTTTGCCTCTTCTCTGGGCTGTTTCAACAGCTTCTAATCTAGCAGTAAGTTGTCTCAACATTCCTGCCAATCCTAGATCCGCTTCTCGCCTCCCACGAACCATCTTGAAACCCTCTACAATTGTAGGTCAAATCACAATCTACCACCCCACAATAATTCAACTAGGGCTTCGCAAGAAAGAACCTACAAACCTAGATCTGTAGACCTAGATCTAGATCTCACCTCGCTCTGATACCACCTGACGCAAGGGCTAAAAAAATTAGGGACCAAGGAATGTGATGCAAGAGCATCCTGGGTGTAAGAGCAATCTTGCATCACCCAAAAATATTTCTGGTTTCTTTTTCAATAAGGGCTATCTTACACAGAGCTTCTATTTATGGAAACTTACTATTTTTAGTAAGTTGGTCATACGATCTCAGAATGTTCTAATTTCACAGTTGGAGGTTCATCTCAATCATTTCAACCTACCAGTGAGTTTCATTGCCACATCATCAATATTGGTGAAGTTATTGAGGTTTTTGGGTATGAAATCTTTCAGGTCAATTTTGAAGGCCTTAGAGGCTCCGGATCGCGACCGGTCCCTGGTTGACTAGCACTAGTGCATGTCAAGCACTATAGATCTCGTCATGGCATTTCTGAAAAGTGGTTACAACAGAAAAATGGAGTTACGGTTAAAAAGTTATGGCCTCTGGAAGTTGGGTTACCTAAAATCATATTTTGTATTTCTTTTGAGCTGACCCTATTGTAATAATTGTGAAAAATAAATAATTCTATATTTAGTCGGCCTAAAGGGCTAAATTTCTGGAACCTTCTCGAGCGGTGAAAATTGCCTATATAAGAAAGGTCTATAGTGTTGTCTTAGGCAGTTGAGGGTAGTTCGGGAGAATTCTAGGTAGTAGATCTGGGTATTGATTCGAGGCTTTGTCCTACAAAATATTGTAAGGGAAATGCCCATGTGGCTTTGCATATTGTAATTCTGAAAATTTTTAATTCCACATTTGTGGAGATAATAAGAAGCCCATTTTCTATTCTTCCAAATTGTTGTTGTTTCTCTGTTTCTATTATGTGTTTGTGGTATTAAGGGGAGCACCCTTCATCAGAATGACACACCCTACCTGATCCACCTTGCTCAACAACACACAGAAGTAACAACCACACAGTGAGAGAGAGAAAGCAGGATCAATCATATATTATCATTCATTCAAATTGATTCATACATGTCGGGATGTAAGGCCTTCCCGGTTATGGCTAGATATTATAATGAATTACAAAAGTCCTCAAACATGCGAGGATCTGCCAACAATCTTGATTCTACTATCTTCTCTCCTCTGTCAAAATTGACTCCCTAAACTTTAACCAAACAAATATATTTATACAAGAGGCTACTGAACTGAGTCGACCTTCAGATCCACAATGAATGGAAGGAATGGTCAAATCTGGGACCACACACTTCCCGATGATGGATACCAACATTAAATCCATGACCCATAATCAATGCACAAGTTGGCCTTAATAGAAACTCAAAATAAACTACTCGATAAGCAAGGATGACTGAGCAACAGACAAGCATCACCGAGCGCCAGTGAAACAACTGACCATACTCGGTAACCAAAGGAAACTAACCAACTACCGAACCAACTTGGTCAAAGAAGGAACCGAGCAACACAAACAAACTTCAAAATCTTAGCAACACAAACAAACTTCAAAATCTTTTTGGTGACATAGGATTGCCAAGGACCTGAGATGCTCCTACATCACAAAACCACATGATGGAGCCATGGATGTAAAATTGCATCAATGAAGAAGATTATGAATACCTCAAATGTAGATCTCCTCCCTTGACCAAAAAAATGATATATCTTGAAGAGGAAATGCTCACAAAGGATCCTTGAATCTTGAATGCTCAAATTTGCTCATGTGATTGTTGGATCTATAATGGATGTCAAATGGATGATAATAAATAATAATAGATGTTCATGTAATTATATAGATCATAAAAAGAGGTTCTTAGGCTTCCTCTTATACTAGTTTTTAGGCAGGAAAACAAAGAAAACCAATGAGGTCACCCAATTTTGTAATTTAATTCCCTGAGACAAAACTGGCCTTGAGATTTAAAATCCCCAAGGAACAGGTCAACCTATTCCTTGGTCGACCTATTGCAGGGTTGGCCCACAGGGAGCTATCCATGAGGTCTCATAGACTGTACAAATGAAAATGGAAGATATGGGACAAAAGAGGAAAAAAAGGGGGATTGAGCATGAATCCATCCATGGTTCATAAAGTTGGTAAAGGATGGGAGCTAAAAGGTCTTAAATAATGAGTGCATCCATTTTAAGATAGTACAATCTTAATCGGACCTTTATTTCTTATTGTGCCATCATAGATCCATTTGTTGGTCAATTTTTTGTATTTTTTCTCCCTTAATTTGTGAAGCCCCACTACATCACATTTGAAAGATTATTTTATTAGTTTGTTCTCTGTGCAAAGGTAACCTCACAAGTACAAAACCTATGGAAATTTTATTATTGTCTTTTCAAGTTATCTAAATACTAGTAGTGTGGACAAATTGATCAACATTACTTTTTTTACTAATGATTTCCTTATAAGAGGCTTACATTCCCTTAGTTGTCGACCGCCCCTTTGTTTTACCTATGTGGAAAGAAAGCATGGGAAAAACATTCTTATGTACACTTTGGTAGTGATACCCAAAACCTAATGGACCCTTTCTATTTTTTTCCTTAAGAAATGATGGTCATGTGGGTGATAATATTTCAGCCCCTATAAGGTTTTTTTTTGCTTTAAAAATTCTAATATAAAGACTTTTCTTCAAACTAGAGTAACTTGCTCATACAAAAGAAAAATCTTGGAAAGAAGATATCAACATAAAATTGTCTCTATTAACTTGATAGTACTACACATATTTTTTAGTGGCTTTGATATTTGATGTTGATTTTTGCCAATTTTGGTCAAAAATTCATTTTGCACTTTTTAGCTCATAACTTTTGGCTCCAAACTCATGTTTTCATGATTCAAGCAGTATCAGAAAGGTCTTTAAGAGCATTTCATTTTAGTTCATTCCCTTTTTCATATTTTTTCCTAGAGTTTTAGAATTTCAATTTAAAGCTAGTTTAGTACATTTTTTGATACATTGTTGTGAATTTACAAAATAGTGTCAATTTCTTGTGAACAAAAGAGTTGTTTGATTGCACTATGAGAGATCATTAGTTGTTATTCTATAATTTTATAAAATATTTGTCTAAATTTGAAATTTTAACTCCACAAGACTATCTTTAGTATAAATATTATATGGATCTTTTTCTATTGAAGTTGAAGTTGTTAAGGATTACATATGGCCAAGATCCTAGACCCATAGGTGTTGTGGAGAAGAGAGATTTTTTAAATAAAAGAGATGAAACTCTACTAACTTGAACACTTATTTAATGTGACCTACATCCAATGGCTTCAAGTGGAAAGGACAATAAAAAAATAAGGATCCTATGTCTAATGAGACAACTAAGGATTCTCCTTCACAACATACCTCTAAATGACCCAAAAAGAAGAAGATAAAGTGTGCTTATTATAAGAGACTAGGACATGGTGAGCATAGGTTTTGTGATAATAACATTGATAAAGTTATGCACCTTCTTTAGAAGAACAACATCCTACTACCCTCATCAATATATCCTTCTTCTTCAACATTACAATTGCCAACATCTCCATCCAAATAGTCATGAGATTTGTAAATAAATGGGATGAAAGGTAAAAAAATATTCACATCTACTATTCTTGAAAAATAAGAGACGACTTCTTCAATCAAGTGCATCTCATCATATGGCATCTTCTATAAATGTGTTCTCTTCTTTTGCACCTTTTAATTCTCCTAAAATATTGATGGGTAACAATACACTCATGAAGGTTTTGGAAAATGTTCTATTGACATGGATAAGGGATATTTTACTCATGTTCATTATATAACCTCCTTTTATTTTATCAAATTATTCATGGTGCACAAGATAAGATAGTTTATTTTACCCCTAATTATGTATATATTAGGGACATTGAGACTAGAGATTTTATTGCTATAGGGGTGGGGGATCATTCGTGTTGACTGCATTAATTTATCATTTTTCTCCTAATGATGATGATTTTCCTTTGACTAATGTTCTCGCCCTTTTATCAAGAGTGAATCGTATTTGTGAGGAAAAGTTTCATCAATTTAATCTTGGTAAATTGTAGACTAGTTTTGAGCTTCCTACTCCTCCTCCACCTATGTCTTCAGTTTTTAGTTCTACTCTTCAATAGGTTGATCATAGTGCTTCAGATATTTGTTTGTGGGATATATTTTAGAATTGTTTGTAAAGTCTCATATTGCAGATCCAGGAAGCATATTTGAGTGGATTTATCTTCTCTTTAATGATAGTTTTAGCACATTTGTTGATTCATTTTCATTATCTTTGGAGATTGGCATTGATGAGTCTCCTTCTTCACTTAATTTTTCATGTTTTGGTTGAGTTTGATCATGATTATGTGGTGGATTATTCAATCTTGGAGACTCCAACTCAATTTTCAAATATATCTATTTAGAGACTTCCTTCCACCATCCTTCAGTTGGACATGGATTGGATTCTTCATCATTCAATGTAATTGTTTCTTTGTAAGAGGATATGTGTTACTTGTAGGCATTGTATCATATTTTATTTCTAGGTATTCTTCATCAACATTGGAGTTTATTCATTATGTGGGGGATTGTAAGACACACAATATACTAAGTGATGGGTGGAGGGTGAATTAGTATATGCAAATTAAACTTGATTTAACATTAATGGATTTCTATGGTAATATTTGAACATTAATTCAGTACTTCAACAATATTCATAAAATACAAGCATCACATAATAAGAAAACATTCACAAGTACAAAAGAAAAACATATACATGTATAGACCTTGTATGGGAAAAATACATGATGAGAATTTGTTGGTTGGATCTACTATCTAAATTTGGCCTCACATAAAAATGAATCACTTACAAGAAGTTGTCATTTCCCCTTCCTAAATAGAACCTAGTAATAATAAATAATGATTATAAGATTAAAATATTAAAATTACTAATAATAATATTATAGTATAAAAATAAATAAATTAACAAACCTATATAATTATATATAAATAAATAATAATATTCTAATGAATAAAATATATATATATCAAATATCATATATTTGAAATATAATTATATACATATTTAAATTATAATATATTATATTATAATATAACTCTGATATATATATATATATATATATATATATATATATATATATATATATATATATATATATATATATATATATATATATATATATATAAAGCATATATATTGACCAAGTGGTTGGTGACTAATAAGTCACGACTCCCTGAAATATGGGAGTCCCAACCTTGAGAATGGGTCGTCCTCCCTCCCTATGCAAATATAAAGGGAATGACACGGAAAGGGGGAATGGGAAATAAAATGTCATGAATAGAGGGAACAATTAAAGAATTTGTAGAATAAGCATCATCAAATTAGATTTTTATATATAGTCCAATCAACAATACTAATATACAATCAACATATCATTGATTCAAGCATTGAAGTATATCGTCAGGAGTCTTTGTGTAGATCAATATTCACAACACTAATCAACAATAGGCATGTGGAGTTTACAAACTCCACCACCTTGGTAATATTCATAAAATATAAGTATCACATAGTAAGAAAACATTCAAAAGTATAGAAGGAAAACATATACATGTAGAGACTCCATATGGGAAAATTGATGAGAATTAGTTGGTTGGATCTAATAGCTAAATTTGGCCTCACATAAAAATGAATCACTTACAAGAACTTGTCATTTCTCCTTTCTAAATAGAACCTAGTAATAATAAATAAATAATGATTATAAGATTAAAATATTAAAATTACTAATAATAATAGTATAGTATAAAAATAAATAAATTAACTAACCTATATAATTATATATAAATAAATAATAATATTCTAATGAATAAAATATATATATCGAATATCATATATTCACAACACTAAACAACAATTGGCATGTGGAGTTTACGAACTCCACCATCTTGGTAATTATTGCAAAAGATTACACTTAGGTTGTGAGACAGTATGCTATGGATGATCTAATATTATAAATAAAATATTGCACTCATATTCTTGATGAGAAGTCAACAAATTATATATGTCTAGAGGAGAAACGAAGACACCATGCCATCATTGGTCGATGGGTATAATATACAATATAAGAATATCATAGATCTCATGTTTCCCTTAAGTGTGAGCTATAATTTGAGGATGATATTTGATATCGTGGATCAATTCTAGATTTACTATGACAAGAACAATTGATATTCACATCGGTTACCAACACCTACATTCACTCACCAATATACACCAATAACCATCGTGGATATAAGAAATCGACATAATCCTTCAAATCTCAGTGCAATTACAGTAAATGTTGAATGTGTGTTATCATAAAGAAGTAATACAATTCATTGATGACTCATCAGAAGAATTGGTAGGCATTGTTTTAGGAGACAAGAGTTATTAAGGATATTGGTTCCCTAGATCATATAATTTGTAATAGTGAGATTAGGATTTTTATGAAAGTTTGAAGAAATCAGTTAGGATCTGGTTAGGGACATTACAATGGTATCAAATTCTTGATCTTGCCAACCTTAGGATCAAGAGCACAACTATTAATGTTTACAATTCCATGGATGTGTAAAGATTGAAGATAAAGTGAAGGAATAAAATAAGCAATGATTTATATGGAGCAATAAATACGTGGTTGAAGGAAAATATCGATTTAATGAAGGACACAATTTCATTAGAAAGAACAACCCTTATTTATAAAAAGAGATAAACTTAACATCAACAATGGAAGATAAAGATCAAAATATTAATGTTATATAACAATGATATTGTCAAAGCCTATACATATACTAAAAGCATCGATAGACAAAGGAGAAATTTTAATTGGTATAAATTAATATACTTAAAGACAACTATCTCTATTAGTAAGGGGGGACGATTAAGTTCAAAAGACTACACTTAGGTTGCACTGTTAAGACAACAATCAAAGTTTAAGGATTTTGTGTAGCAAAAAGATGCATCATTATGAAAGGTTGTGTTCATTTTTAAAGTCACCCTATGTTGGAAGTCATATTAAGAAGTTTGTTAAGTGCATATGATGTGAGTGTACATAAAAATAAATATCATATGAACTAAAAGAAAATTTACAAGAAAACTTAATCAATTTCATGAAATAGAATTTATGAAAAATTACCTCCCTTGTTGAAGAGGCATATGAGATGACACGTATTAAAAGTGAGATGGGGGTTACTTGGTAAGTTTCCAATGTAATATCAGATGAACATAGGCATATTTCAAAAAGACATTGAGAAAAAAAAATATTACAAATGTGAGTATGGAATAAAAGAAATATATCATATTTTGGATGAAGGAAAGTAATGAATGTCATTGAATTAAGAAGGAACGCGCTATAAGAAGATTTATGGAGAAGATGTAATTGAAGTTGTAGATTTGAGAGAAAATAATAGAAACAACACTCGATAATAAATAGAAAGAACACCACATGAGAGAAAAATATGATAAAGGGGATCTCAACAAAATTCAATCAAAATTAAGAAAGAATGGAAAGTCAATGGAGATTTGAGGAGGTTCAACCCTAGTTGTGACAAAAAACTAGAATGTTTGTGTTAACAAGTGATGCTTAAACAATGATTAAAATATTTATGTAATTCTATAATGTAATCTTGATTTATTGTTAACAAACAAATCAAACCCATTTGGCTGAAGGTTCTCACCTATATCATGGCCTATTTCACCCTTTATGGGAGGTACTTTAGAGTTCATAGTTATCATTTCATTTTTTTAAACCACTTTCACCATAAGGATGGGGTTTCCTTCCCCTATTTTCTACTCAAATCTATGTTTCATAGTTTGGTTGAACATAGGAAGAAACCTAGAAATCCTATCTTGCATGAAGGCCTCATTTTTCTTATTTTAGATTATTGTAAGTTGAGGACTCCCAAACCTACTATTAAGGATGAATTTAAGAGGAAATTCAAGGGTGAGGAGTCTGATGAAGCTGTGAGGAAAATACCATGGGGTATGAAAGGAAATAAGAAGACCCCTTTAAGCCTCCATAAGCAATTTGACAACGAAAAGGGTATGGAAACAAAAGATGATAGTGAGAGGGAGTCTGAGAAGAAAGAAACAAGCATTTTTAAGCCAAGGTTTGATGAAGCCAAAGGGATGGAAACTGAGGATGATGATGATTCCTCTTCAGAATTTGGTAAGAAGAAAGAGGTCTATGATTTGAAAGTTGAGAAAGGTGATGATATAGACACTAATGAGAAGGAGAAGAATTCTCCACCAAAGGAAGCCCAGGGGAAGAAAGGTAACTAGAAGAAAAGTAAAAATGGGAAAGTTGTTGATAATTAGATTCATAAAATGGGTGAGAAGGTGCAACAAGGTGAGGTTGGTAAGAACCCTATTCTTAACTTAGTTGGGTATCCTTGTTCTGGTTCTTTTGTGGGTCATCCTAACCCTATAAATATCATTGTGAAAAATGTCTTTGTCCATAATGTTTCTGGCACCGAGGGGAAGGAGGATTATTTTCACCCGAGATCTAGGTCTCCTGGGAATATTTTGAGAGATCAGTTGCAGTTTCTTAATAAGGATAAAATTAAGATAATTCCCTTGCTCTAGACAATTGGATTTACAATGAAATTCACAGCCTCAAGTCCAAGGTTGGAAGTCTACAAGTTCAATTGGACAATGAGATTCAGGCCAGGAAAAGTGTAGAAGATAGGTGCAGGTAGATATCAAAGAAGATAAATTATGGTGATAGTGGCCTGAAAAACACTCTTTGTGATAGTAAAGAGAAAATGAAAACAATTATCCAAAATCCCAAAAATGATTTGGGTCAAAGGGAAAGGAAAGAAGAGAATATGGAAGTTGGTCAGGTTGTCTTGGATAAGGAGGTTGTTGCTACTGCTAAGAAGGACACTGAGGATGATATTATTATCAGAGAGAATTAGGTGGCTAACACTCTTGAGGAGTTGGCCTAGGCTTTTGTTTATTTTTGGTTTTGTGTTCTATTTTGTCTCTTTTGGTTTCCAGTTTCTAGTTATGTTTGTTAAGTTCTTTGTTGTTGGTTGTTGGTTGGTTGTGTTGGTTGTGTCTATGCCAACAATGTCTTTTTTGGGGAACTTTAATGAATATCTTTTATAATACCTTGTAAAGGGTTTTGAGGTCCCCTTTAAAACCTATTTTTACCTTAATCTAAAACAAACATTTAAGATATGAATAAAATAAGGGGAAAAGGGTTTCAATTAAGGGAGAATTATAAATGGAACCATATTGTATTAACAATGAGGGAAAACTATTATAAGGGCACCCTATTGTATTTTGATTAAGGGAGAACCGCTATAAGAACCCTATTTCTAGCACCTTTCCAAGGCTTCAATTAAGGGAGAATCACGAAGGGCACCCTATTATAGTGGTAGTTAAGGGAGAACCGCTATAAAGGAGCTCTACTATATTGTGATCAAGGGAGAACCAATAAGGGAACTCTATTATAGAATTAGATAAGGGAGAATTTCTATAGGTACCCTATTGTAGTGATAGTTAAGGAAGAACTATGATAACTACACCCTACTACATTGTGATTAAGGGAGAATCAAAAAAGGCACCCTATTGTAGTGATAGTTAAGGGAGAAGTGCTAAGAGAACCCTATTTCAATGGTAGTTAAGGGAGAACCACTATAAAGGCACCCTACTAAACTATGATTAAGGGAGAACTACTAAGGACACCCTATTGAAGATGTAGTTAAGGGAGAATTGCTAAGGGTGCCCTATTGCGGTGGTAGTTAAGGGAGAAACACTACCAGGGAACTCTATTATAATGTGATTAAGGGATAACTAGTAAGGGAACCCTACTACAAGGAAGATATTACATATCTCAGAAATAGGATGTTCTTGGTGAATGTTGAAAATGTATAATTACCCTCATTTTAGTTTATCAAATTACCCATGGTGCACAAGATAAGAAAGTTGATTTTTCCCCTAATTATGTATGCATTAGGGATGTCGATACTAGAGATGTAATTTCTATAGGAGTGGGAGATCATTCATCTCAATTGTATTACTTTTCTCATTATTTTCCTAATGATGATAAATTTCCTTTGACTGATATTCCCACCCTTTTATCAAGAGTGAATCATGTTTGTTAGGAAAAGTTTTGTCAATTGAATCTTGGTGTTCTAGAGACTAGTGTTGATATTCCTACTCCTTCTCCACCTATGTCTTTAGTTTTGAGTTGCACTCTTCAAAAGGTTGATCATAGTCCTCTAGATATTTCTTTGTAGGATATATTTCAGCCTTGTTTGTGGAGTCTCATATTAAAAATTTGGGAAACATACTTGAGGGAATTTCTCTTCTCTTTGATGATAGTTTTAAAATGTTTTTGTAATTATTTTCATTAACTTTAGATATTGAGATTGGTGAGTCTCCTTCTTCACTTTATTTTTCATGGTTTTTGGTTGACTTTGATCATGATTATGTGGTGGATTATTCAGGCTTAGAGAATCCTACTCAAATTTCTAAATACATCTACTCTAAGACTTCCTTCCACCTTCCTTTAGTTGGACATGGAGTGGATTATTCATCATTGGGTGGGCTTGTTTCTTTGTAAGGGGAGATGTGTTTCTTGTAGGTATTTGGATATTCTTTTATTTCTAGGCATACTTCATCAACATTGGAGTTTCTTTATTATGTTGATAATTTTAGGATACATAATATATTTAGTGGTGGGTGGGGAGTAAATTAGTATATGTAACTTAAACTTGATTTAAAATTAATGGATTTTTGTGAGCCTTATCCTTTGAACTTTAATTCATTAATTTAAAAATATTTATCAAATATAAGCATCACACAGTAAGAAAACATTCACAAGTACACAAGGATACCATATATATTTAGAGTGTCTAGATGGTAAAAAACCATAGTGAGAATCAGTTGGTTGGATCTACTATCCAAACCTTGCCTCAAAAAATAATGAATCACTTAAAAGAAGTAGGGTCCAACCCAGTGTAGACTCCAATCCCTTTCTATAAATGTGAGCACTGACCCATTGATTACATAGACTTATTTTACCCATTAACTGAGAAACAAATAAAAAACAAGGACTTCAAAATTAATGAGAATGTTGAATTGTGGACCTTCTAATTTGTAGACCAATTTAGGATCTTTGTGCTTACTCTTCCAATGATATTCTAATTGTGGAACATCTACAACATCATTCTTTAATTTTCATATTATTTGTGTGTATCCTCAAAACACTTCAACATACACTTTGGAAAGATCTAAGAACCTTTATATAGAAATCACAAGTTACAAGTATGAATGGAGGTAGACCAAATATAAATATTATTGCATTATAAAGTTTCCTACCAATGTGTAGCTAGCCAAGCCCAATATCTTACACACAATGCATAATCTAATGTATCGTAATCGAGTTCCAATGGTCATCTTTGTGTAACCTTTAAAAGATGTATACACATTAGAGCATGTCTTCAATTTGGCTATAGGAAATGTGAAATAGCTAAGTATTATGATTTTTATACATAGTTCCACACAAATAATCATGACATATAGTTCATGTTATAGATCAATGTGATACCAAGGAACATCCACCCTTGATTTATGGCAATAAGAAAATTCAACACCTACCACATCAAACTAGAACCTAAACACCGCTAATCATCAAATCAGTAAAGAAAACACAATATTACCCCACTCTTTCCTTTCAAAAACATAGAATATAGATAGATATTATATAGACATATTCTCCCCTCAAGCAATGAAACATCATCCATAAAAATTAATAAATGTAGAGAAATAGATGGTTATGGAAGCAATCTCACTATCTAGGTAACAATTAAAACATTTTAAAATAGGATCCCACATTTATTCCATCACTTAAAAATGTTCTCCAATATATTTTGTAATCATATTGATCAATGTGATTTCACAACTCAAAATGTAGGTTTAACATTGACATGTCATGTAATTGAAATTTATCTTCCTTCGATATTGTGACAAAAGTGTAACTTCTCGATGTTCACTCTATCACTTGTGACATCACTCTAAACACACCTTTGAAATCCATTATAATAATTATGCTAAGAAATCTCCATCTTTTTCATTGATGGTGAACAAAAAAATACTACTGACATCAATCAAAGATTCTAATATGTTAGGACCAAAATGTGTAATTTAATATATACACAATCTTTCCATTTTGAGTTCAATTCCCCTCCTTTAAAATTAAATGCAAAGGTCAACACTCCCCTTGAGTTGCTTATACTAGTTCATAGGCTATCTAGATAGACTCTCCTTGAGTTTAAATGTATACATCTACTAACTTCTCACTATTTTTTCAATCCACAAGACCACTAAATCTTCTTGTAGTAGGGAGTCAATGCTCCCTTGTACTCTATGCTTCTTCTAAATGTAAGAGGAGAGATCAAATATTTGAACTTCACTTCTTTATATGAACCTTCTCTCTTAGAATATGATACTTAATTACAATAAATTTTGTCCTTGATGCATAACCACATTCTTTGAAATATTGATAGTACTTGTATTATCCAAAAGATTAAAATAGGTCCATCAAATTATACCTTCATTTATATAGATTATGCTTCATCCATAATACTTGGGCACAATAAGATGCTATTGCAATGTATTATTCTTTCATGGTGGACAAGGTTTGAATCCTACTTTTTTCGTATCCATGACATAAGGCTTTGATTGAGAAAGAATTCTCCTCCACTTGTAATCTTCTTGTCACCAAGCATATGGCCTAGTTTGTACTAGTATTTGCAATCAACCTTAGATTATCTATTATAAAATGTCATAAATAAAAGTCAATCATTGATTTTAAGTAACATAAAAACCCTCTTTACAACTTCAATATGAGTTTCCTTTAGTGTCTCTTGAAATATAGCAACTATTTCAACAATCATCATGATATCTAGTTTGGATGGAATCACGCATAGTAGACTACCAATCATTTACATGTATAATGTTTAATCTATTGGAGTATAATCATCGTTCTTGCTTATCTTACACCTAGTAGCCATGGGTCTACTTAAAGGATTTTTGATGCAATCAAGGACAAAGAATCCCCAAAGGATATGTCCAATCCTTGCAGCTATAGATGCCGCAACAGAAATACCCAAATAAGATATGTGAAACAACTATTTAAAGAAACAATATCACATATATTATTCTCAAGTTGGCCTGCAAATGCATTTATTACATCATCATTTTCAATATACAAATATAATACAATCAGCTATGCTTTCTATCTTCAATACCAAGTTCACAAACCAAGACAGTTGATTATCCCTTAAAATTAGGGTGACTCTACAGACCAAACCATAGACTCTAGCCAATATCATATCCTAATCTCTCAAATCTACTCCAAGATATTATCCAACTAGATAAATCTAACCACTATCCCTAAATAAGAACTACAAGACCTATCAAATACAAGATTTTCAACCACAAGTTAGCTTACTCGATCATAATCCCCCAGATAAAGAAAACAATTTACAAACATATAGGTCAGGACCAAAATTCATAAGAACACCTCCAATTAAATATATCATTCCATGTGAACATACAAGGAGGTTTGCAACATGTGTAATAACATCGAACAAGGTGCCACAAAGCTTCACATAATCTGAGACTCCACTACAAGATGAATCTTTCCACCTTGGTCATAGAACGGTAAAATCGAATAGGATCGGACCCAAAAATTAATTAACTTCATCTGAAAACATCAGAATGATTTGTGAAGATAGACATAGGATCTCTAGAATGTATAGAACACAAAATAAGGACCACATAAGAAAATGAGCCAATAGGAATGATCACAAGCCTAAACACCATAAATTGCCCAACTGGAACAGTAAATAGACAAACTGAAAAGAAATATTTTTGGGTGATGTAAGATTGACAATGACCCAAGGATGATCTTGCATCAGACACCCCTATTGAATATAAGATGATCCATAAGGACTTATGAACATCTAAAAGGATTCAAGAAATAAATAGCATGTTCATTCTTAACTCACATATCTTCTCCATCAGAAGGAAAATTGTTGCTTCGACTCTACACATGCCTATCCACACTGTTATAGATGCCAAGTGTTCAACCCTAACCTCTCAAAATCCTTCTCAACATACAATATCACTCTATTTATGCTACTATTTCCACAATCACTACTCCGATTTCCCAATTTCTTCCATTTTCTTCTGACTTTGTTTCTCTTACAATCAACAACCAATGTCTTCTTCCTTATCTGTTATTTGATTATACTCCTGACATCATTTAGTAAGTTTTGAGCTTCAACCATTGATCTACTCAAAATATTATGATGTTCATTTGATACCACTTCTCTGGTACTCTTTTGTAATATCATCTGATTGTCACTAGCCGTCAACTCTACCAGTTTTGATTCATTAGTCAAATTCAACAACAACTGTATGATAGAATCAACCTAGTTTTTTCACTACTTTTTTATGACCAACCTAGGTTCCTAACTCACTAAGATCCATAATATATTTATCATGGTCTCACAATGATTTCCCTTGTCTCCTAGGACCACTCCCAATGTCCTCTATTAGAGAAAATCTCCCCTTCCTTCTAGGTGACCTATCAAGGTTCGACACTTCCTTTTTTCTTTCAAGCTCTCTTCACCATTCAAAGTGTGTTCTAAATCCTATGCAAGTATTGAGTCTTGAAGGGGTGTGGAGGTGTTTAGATCCACTTTCTTACCAAGTTATTGACTTATTTTTACCACATCTTTCAACTTCCTCTTTATCAATTTCACCAAACTAGGTAATTTTAGACCTATTTTCCTAGAGCCCCAATTAGGCCTCCTACTCTGAGATTTTAGGCTTTCCTGCTAATTTATCCTTAAGTAATTCCCAAATTGATCCTAGATTCTTCAAACACTTATGAAACCCTAATATGTTTATTGAGTCTTGGATCACCATGCATCCGTACAATACCCTTTTCACACAATGAGGGTTTGGTGAGGGTTTTAAGGGCTTCTTTCGAGTCCATTATTCAATGCATGAAATATTATGCCAAATGGATTAACTAGGGCTCTACCTCTTCACTAGAACTCTATCTAGTCCCAATACACTTATCCAACTTCTTGGGTTCATAATTTCAATCCACCTCTGCAAGTAAATTCAAAAACAAACTCCTTGTTCCTAGTTGGGCATTGACAAAGCTCGCCTAGGGCAAGGTTTTAAAATTATCAAACCACATCTTCTTGCCTCCTTCTTGTCTATTTAAACTATACACATATTCCACTTCCATTTCCCAGAATTCCATGATGAACCTGTTAGTGATTTTTCTTGCTGAATCCTATTACAAGCCTTAAATGCTTCAATTGAACTATGTGATTCCTAAACTCATGAATCAAGCAAGAAAAGACTAATTGACAAGGAGAAACTCCTTCTACACTTTGGGCTCAACAGACCCAGGTGGGTGTACCTTAAACAAACTAAATTTTCATACATGAACACTCTCTCACTAAAACCCTTTATGCAGACATGAAAATCAATGGATAGTAACAAGGATATGCACCCTTCTTCTCTTCGAACCCGGCTAACCTATCAGATTCACTTCTACAAGGAATCACCAAAAGCATTTGCACTATTCAATGCAACTTATAGACATTAATGCTCTTAAACTGGAAATGTAAAGTGATTTCAATTTATGACTTGATGAAGAAAACTACCAGTCAAGCACAGACCAGTGCCTTATCTATTGGGAAACATAGTCATACAAATGTGCAATCCCAGAAAACCCTAACTCCAACTCAAAAACCCGAATGAAATGCCTTGCAGACCATTCTTCTCATTTTAGTACTTGGACATCATATTCATATGCAAACCTAGAATTCTTAGAATCTAAAATAAAGACTTACTCTCTCTTTGAAAGAAACTCAAATTCAAACCCACAGATACCTTATAACTGGTATATCAACATGCCTTACAAGTTAATACACAAGAATTAAGACAATGCATACAAAGACATCAAACAAAAACTAAATAGGGATTCCATTGTTTTCATTAAAATTCATCTGAAACTGTACATTGCAAGACTATGAACACAAAAAGATAGGACTCAAAGCCTAAAGTTGTCTGAGAAGCATAAATTTTCAACATCCTTTACAAAATGAGAGAAAAAAAAAGATATAGAAAATGAGAGTCCGTTGAAAACTAACTGACATTTGTCCATTCTTGGCATGAAAATATCCCACACTTTGCTCTACAATTGATTCCCAAAACTGATCCACTATGTGCAATCATCTCTCAAACAAACTGATCCTGATTCTGGCCTTGAAATTAAAACCCATACTACTCTTTCCTACTTCACTGAAACTGAAAATAATCATTGCCATTGGATTCCTTGTCTTTTCTCGTTTCCAGAAACATATAACACTTGTATGTTTGGACAAAAATTCAATTTCTAGGCTATTTTCCTATGAGTAGGCCCATTTTTTAAATTTTTGAATTTCTACCTAATGTTTGAACTATGCATTTGTTTCAAATCTTTCTGCACTTTTAAATTTATCATTTTTATATTATTCAACACTTTCAGCCACAAAAGCCACTAGGAAGCGCCAAGTGTCACCATCTCATTTGTTACTTGGACTAACCTCAGATTGACTACCTCATTTGGAGAACTAGTGAATGGCTTGTATCCTCGAATTCTCTAAATATTTTCCTTAACCATGGTTGCCACTGGCGATCTGGCAAACAATTTATCTCTGAATCTCCAGATTTTTCTTTAACCCTGGGTCAGATCTAGAGAATGGGTGACTGAGCCCATTCTCCCAATCTCCAAATGTTTTGTCACTAACTACTCAGATTTGGAGAACTGGCGAACAATGCTCTCTAAATCTCAGAATAACTTGACCTTAACCTCTAGCATTCAGTGACCTAGCGACTGGCGGTTAGCTGACCGCCACCTCTGAATCTCCAGATTTTCACTAACTATCGAGTTTATCTAGCGAATCAGCGAGCGTGCACCACATGTTGTCTTTATCTAGTCAGCGCCACATCACCATTCCTGCAAAATTACCAGTGGGCATGAGCATGGAAACTGAGGCACCATTGTAAAGGGTCACGTGAGCATAGCCTCCAGCTCTTCATCTATTCCATCTTGTGTGTGGCATGGCTTATAAACAATATAGATCCCCACTACGGCATCAATGTGGGACTAATGGTTTAGAGATTTTAAAGCCTTCCCTGCATTTTGTTCCAAAATTTGTGGGGCCCACCATGCACTATGTCCTCCAGCCAAGGGCCCGCCAAGAGCCTCTGCTCTTTACTTACAATGCATTGTAAGTGTTCTTGTATAAAAGTACTCTAAAAGCCCACTTTTCAGCCAATGTGGGATATATGTCGCTGTGGGTTTTTAAAATCTGAGTACCCCATTTCATACGTGAATGCATGCCCTACTCTTAGCATGAGGCATCATAGCACAAGCACCTCCACATTGTACTTATGTGGATCTCCTTGCAAAAGGGCATCCCTCAAACTTAACCCGGGCCCCCAAACATTGCATGAAACATCCTTCTTTTGTTTGATGCTAATGCTTTCCCCTTGCATCTTTTGTGTGACCTGTTGGCTTTGATTTGTTTTCTTTTTTAAAAAAAATAGTGCCTTATTACTCATGCCTTGGCACATGGCTCAATACATAGGGCATCTCCATGATGGCTGGCACTTCCCAAATAAATAAAAACCAAAAACCCCCACACCCAGCCAGCTGCTAGGTGCATGAGCTCTCTTCCCTAGTGCCTGCAGCCATCTCCCTATTTGATATGACCTTCATACTTATGTTGGCTTTCCTTGCTCACAAATGCATAGCTTCCTCCTTCATTGTGTGTGAGGCATAGTCCATGTAGATTCACGCTGGCTGCCCTCATGGTTTGCAATGTGTGAGCATCTTGACATTTGTGTGGGCTCTCATATGGACTGTCAGTCCTCTAACGCGAGCCCCCCTCATACTAGCATCTCTGTCATTTGATGCCTCCATTTCTTTTTAATATGTTGGGCATAAACATTAACTTGCAGCCCCCTTTAAAATACGTGTCTCCAACAGTATTTAGCATGAGCTCTTATGCATTTAGCATGAGGCTCCATCTTTATGCTTCACCTTGCGCAATACTCCTCTGAATGAATATGTGCGGGCCCCCTTTTGTATTCACGCGAGGCTCCCTTATTCCTTGCGCTGGTTTTATATGTTTTTTGGTTATAGAGATTACACTTCCCTCCAACATCCCATATAACCGATATGCCAAATGATGATAGATATCGCATAAGCATTCTTGCATGAAACGTAAGTTGGCAACTTCCTCTTATTTGACTTGCGCAAGGTATCTTGTGCTGGCATCTCCATTTGTTGATTGGTCTGATCCTCTGATACCCAATTCAGTAAATGGTCAATTGGAATTGCATCAAATATGGACATGGGTGCCCGAAATATCCAACTATGCATTTTGTTGAAAAGTTGTTTGGCATTTTCAAATCCAGTTAGACAAAGCAGGATAGTTTTCACAAGAAAACATAATGAACTACATAATGCCAAAGTCACAAAAACCAGAATGAGGAAGGACTTGGTAACCAGAGGCCTTTGATCTTCAGTCAAAAGAGTTGCCCATGTCATCCAAAATACAACCTTATGATAAGAACTGTAGGATTTGAGCAATACAAATCCACAGAACGCCAAGATCACCTGCATACAAAAAACCTGTTACAAGGAAGTAGAGAGAAGAAGAGGCCAAGGGTTTGACTCAGAATATGAAGAAGAAAATATCCTCAATAAAGAATGAATAATAATGTACAATGGATCATCCTTATAAAGGAGATCGAAAGCGTTGAAAGGCAAAGTCTAGTGCATGCAATAATTGTAACACCCCAAAAATGGGCTATAAGTTCATTAATCTCCTACATCATCAAATCGAATGAAATCGACATCAAAGTCCTAACCTAAGGCACATCTCAACATCATCGAATCCTAATTGATTATCTCAAATTCTACATCGGGGAATATTCCTAGCAATATTCCTATTTATCTTAATTATCTTTAATTTAATGATTATTTGGTGATAAATCACATTTATCCTAAGTTTGATTAATTGAATATTTTCATATTTAATTAATTAGATTTAATATCTTGCCACTTAATTGTGTAATTAAATTTAATTCTATCTATTATTAATTGTACTATTTAATTTTGACAATAAATCCAATATCCTATGAATAATTGATTAAATTTTTATTTAATTAATTAAAGCAAGTTGTCATTATTTAATAATATAGTTTTTAATAAAAGTTTGATTAAATAATTGATTAACCCATAAATCAATTATTTATTTTCAAAAATCAGTTAAGTTGAGCATAAATCACTTTATTTATTAAATTAATTCATAAATAAAACATGCACAATCATAAAAGCAAACAACTATCAATTACCAATTAAAGTTAAACTCTATTTTGAGTTAAAACTTAGCTTTTGCATATTTTTGTGAATTAAATTATATTTATTATCAGATAACTTAAAATTCAAGCTGAGTTAATCTGAGTGATTAATGGCTTTTTTCCATGCACCTCCAAAGCCCTGGATTTCTATAAATTAAAGCCTCAGCTCAGCTCAAAGCATCTCATAATTTTGCAAGCTTACTTTGCCAAAGTCGTCTACGAATTGCAGAACTATTTTGAAGAATTGAAATTGGAAGAATCAAAGCTTCTTGTGAATCAAGGCTATTGTGAGATCAATCTTGTTTTTTTTCAATTCATTTAGATTCATTTTCATATCATTGTTAGATCATTTAGCATATCATAGCATATCAGTTTTTACATATCATAGATTTCATATCATTTTTCATCTTATTGCATAGAAAATATCCAAAAATATATATAGATTACTTTACATTCATATTTCATATTCAGATCAATTGCATTCAAATCCTTCATTTAGGTGTCATCTAGGTCACTGATCTCGATAGCAATCTGAGAACATCAATCTCGCACCTATTAGAAGGCAGTAAATCGCTTGGTTAGATTAGATTTTAATTTTGCACGATTTTTGCTAACCTCTAATGTTTTACTGAAGTGTTGTGTCTACAAATCAGGTACAATTTTCACACACATATTTATGGCACCCACCGTGGGGCAACCCACCTTTACATGTTGATTTTGATTCTTGGAGCTAAAACCCTAAAGTTTCAAATATTTAATTTTATCTCCCAAATGGCTTGGATTTTTGATCTAAAATATTTTTTGTAGATTGGACACATATCAAAGAAGCTACAGTAAAAAATTCAGAATTTTCTGAGATGTTTTGAATTTTTAATAATTTTTTTCTTGAAATTTTGGAAAAAATTAATATCTGACCCAAATCAGCATTTTTTTTTAAAAAATTTATATTTTTGGAAATCTCTTTACATTCTATAGGGGGTCCATTCTTTGTATTTTAAATTTGGATGCAACATAATAGCTCAAATAGTCAATTTACAAAAACTGGTCTGTTGTGATAAAACGGGTCTCTAGGGCACAAATGAAGAGATTTTTCTAAAAATTTTACATTTTTGGAAAACTCTCTATTTTTTAGTAGGGTTCTTTGTTTTTAATTTCTATTTTTGTGGCCAAAATCATTAAAAAAAAAATCAGATCTTGTTGACTAGGTCAAATGCAGCAAAAAAAATAAAGTTTTGTGATGGGTATGCACTTATTTTTTTTACATGGTTCAATGAATGATATGAGTTGTCATTTGGGTTAATTTCTGGTTATTATTGCTAATAATAATTGATTTTTAGAGCTAACCCTATGGTTTTCATAAGTTGAATATATGTTGCATATCTTGTTTGTTTGTTTGCTTGTTGGAGAGTTCGTCACTTGCTTGCATGGAAAAGCTCAACAAGAATTGCTAAAAATTAGGTAAAATCTACTAAGCACATTGTGAGGATCCCAGGTATTCTCCTTCATCTAATAACATTTTGATTTGGACTTAAAATAAATCTCTTATGTGTCTGGCTTGTGTGCATCTTTTCATGCTTTTGTCTATTTCTACACACTTGCATAATTGATACTGGGTTGTGACCCCGTAAGGATTCATTAAGTAGTCTTAGATACTTGTGATTGATCTAGATTGCTATCTTGGGTTATTGGACTCACTAAATCCATCGGCCCCTCATTTTCACCCCGTGGTTGCAATATCAGCACCACATTAAAGGGGAGGGGTCTACAGGAAAGAAGCGTTAATTGTTCCACCAGGCAACCCTTTTGTGCTTTTTGGAACTCACTTGTTTTCTAAGTTGGGGACTCATTTTTAGCTTGTGTGAGGTGTTAAGTGTTCCACCTTGTGGACTCATCTCATATTCTCTTTAAGCATTAAGTGTTCCTCTTTCTTCTTTTTGGGTACTTTTGGTAGATTTTCTTTTTGGAAACATACATCTGTGCTCACATAGTAATTAGGCCCTATGAACACTATTCGTGATTCTTGAGAGATTGGATTCCTAGCGAAATCCTTCTTGATGATAGAATCCTTGTAGGTAGGGAAGATACTTAGTGCGTTTCACATTCAACTTGGTTAGTGCATCTTCTCTTATTGATCGATACATTCTCTCCTAGGAGAGGTTGATAGATCACGTGGGGTTGACATCATGAGCTTTGGTGAATCAAAATTGGTTAGTGCACCTTCTCTTATTGACTGATACATTCTCTCCCCAGAGAGGTTGATAGATCATGTGGAGTTGACATCATAGACCTTGGTGAAGCAAAACTTTGTCTTAGCGTGTCGGATTAATCTGCTTGCTTTGTTTGGGTTAAAAGTGAAAAGGTGTCAAAAACCTTGGATCTGGAGCCAAGTCCCCTTGTGGTATACTATTGTGAGTCACCTTGAGAGAGGGTTAACCGTAGCAGACACTCCCTTCATAGGGAAAACTGCGTTGACGGAACCTCAAGCGATAATAGCCATTTTCATTGTGGTAGTGACAGCCGCTATATAAATGTCCTTGTGGAAGAAATCTCCACAGGTATGGTTCATTGTTGGGTCGTCAGATCTCCCTAGCAGCTCCTAAAGATTAAGTTCTCGAACTGTGTCAAAACCCTGGTGCACCGAGATTGGAGTTCACCCATTTGGATCATAAAAGTTGCAGAGTCAAACCATTACTAAAAACCCTAGCGAGGCCAAATTTTTATTTTATAGGGTATATGTGCATTATTGCAAAACATTTTTGGAACATACACAATTAGCACTTCTGAGGATTAGAACGAATAAGTCACTTGATTGTTCATGCGCAAGGTTGCTTTTGCCCTTGTTCATTATTTTTAGACATGCTTGAAATCATGTGCTTGCTATTTTGCATGCTTTTTTATCTATCTAGTTATTGAAAACGGACAAATCTGTTACAATCCTCAAATCTAGACATTAAAATTTGCAAACAATCTGAATCTGAAAACTCAAAATTTGCAAAATCTGAAGTAAAATTCTTTTCTGGAGTCAAAAGTCATCTCAGGAGGTCAAAAAGTCATACAAGTTTTCTCAAAGTGTCATTTCATTACTGCCCAACTGTCGTATGGTAAAGAACCCAATGTCGTACGAGACTTTCTGCCAGTTAAATTCAAAAAGTCAAATCCTGCTAGCAACTATCGTGCAAGTTTTTCAACTGTTGTATGAGCTTTTCAACTGTCGTATGAGCTTTTCAACTATCGTTTCATAGCATACCCACTGTCATACGAGTTTGCAGAGTGTCATTTGGGAAATTTTTGAGAGTTGTCAGAAAATTGTCAGAATTGCCAGATATTTAGCCTTTTCAGCCTATTTTAGAATCTATCGATCAAATCACCATGTCAGGAACAAAGCAGTAGCTATTGAGAATCCAATCATTTTCCTAAAGTGGCCTTTTTGAATCTGATTCAAACTTCTATTTAATCGATTTGAGTCTTTATCATCTCATGTCAAAACCTTGTCATAACTATCAATCTTCAATCAATCAATCATCAAAATGATTGAGTATTGTGATATCTTGTCTACTATCTTTTGGGAACCTACCCATACATCCAGGGCATAGTATCCTTCATCCACGTCTAATCAAATCTTCAAATCAATCAAACCTTGACAAGGTTGCGTCATCTAATCATCTTGATTCTTTTTATTCTTCGGTTATCTAGATCTTATTCTTTTGTTTCACTTGAGGTTAATGGTGGAGACTAGAGCTTCCTCTCACAAGAAATCTATCACCACTCTCCAAACTCCAACTCTTGAGCAACTCATCAATTCCGGTCTTTACGAGGACGATGGTCTTGGCAACTATCGATTGAAATCTGGTTACATACCTCCTCCATCAACTCACGGAGGTACTCAACATACCCCTCATCAATCTAATCCAGGGAGTCCACAAAGTCCTACCATGTCTCAAGCAGGGACAAATTTTGGCTCTCAAAGAGCTCAATCTCAACATGGTGCAGATCAGGAACCCACACCTGAAGAAATTGCTCAATATCAAAATGATGATAAATTCAAACAAATGATGAAGCATTTCTTGAAAGAAGATAAAGAAGCATACTTTTTACAATTAGCTCATCAAGGAGCTAAGCTTCCTCCTAATTTTAATGTCGAAGCTATCATCACACATGAGGAAGAAACTCCACTCATAGCTATGATGAAACAAATACATGCTTTACAAGTCAAACTGAATCAACTCAAAAAAGAGAAGGAACCCAAAGAGTTCTCCATGGAGGCTCTATGTCCTTTTCCATTTGACAAAGACTTGTACATGCCACCCTTTCCAAAAAGAGTGGAGATGCCGAAGTATGATAAGTATGATGGATACTCAAATCCTCAAGATCGTGTCAAAGAATTTTGTACATAATCAATGGAGTTCATGCATGAACCAACCTATCTGATGTGTCTCTTCCCTCGATCTCTAGGGGGAGCAGCCATCCATTGGTTCTCTAGACTACCTTCTACTATCAAAACTTTTGAGGAGTTGATCAAATTGTTTTATCAATAATATTCAGCACCCAGTCACCATGATTGATATCTGTAATCTCAAGCAATATCTAGGGGAACCATTCCTAACATTTCTCAAGAGATGCAGGAAGAAGTTCTCTCTATATACCAGACCTATTCCAGAAATAGAAAAATTGGAAATCATCATCAATAACCTTGTTCTAGAAATCAATTATCCTCTACAAATGCAAGATCATACATCTTTTGATAAGATGGTGGATAATGCTATCAAAATCGAAAAAGTGCATGTGAAAAAAGGAGAAATCACACTTCAAAAAGACAAGTACGAATCAGGATCTAGTTCTAAAGACAAGAACAAAAATTGGAACAAGAACAAAGGCATCATCACAGATGGCATTGTTGACACTGTCTGTGCCCCATCAAAGGCACTAGCCTACAATCTCATTCTTGGTACTCAAGCCATTAAAGCTTTAGAGCAAAAGTCTTCTGAACCATCTCAAAAGAAGCTAGAATACAAAAGATGGGATAAACATCGAAAGTTTACTCCTCTGGGAGAGTCTTTAGAATCAACTATGAAAACTCTACTAGCTAATAACATCATCTCTTTACCACCAATCCGACCAAATGATCAGGACCCCAAACCGAAATGGTGGAGAGGAAATGAATTATGTGATTTCCATCAGAGTAAAGGTCACAAAACTAATAATTGCTACCACTTGAACCATACCATTCAAGATCTAATCGATAGTGGAGACATCACAATTGATAATCCCCAGAGCAATAACAATCATACAACATTCACAGAACCATTTTCGAAACATGGTCAAGAAGTTTCAACTTCTCAGCCTAATATGGGGGCAAAAGTCAACTATGCCTACCTTGGAAATAATGTTGTCATCAATATGGTTGAACCATGTCTCTCTGAAAGTTGCAATGTCATCACAATTGTACAAAGAGACAGAGATCATTCCTCAGCTAACGCAATTACTTGATCACAAGCTCAAACGCATCTGAAAGGACAAATCCCAAATTCATCAAATGTCCCTAAGGTGCCCTTCAATCTTTCATTTGCTTCTAAATAGAAGGCTGCTTCCAAATCTTCCAATCCAAAGGATACAAGGCCTACATCTTATAGCATTGTTCAACAACTCCAACACACTAATGCAAAAATCTCCATGTTTGAGTTGCTTCGAATATCTCCAGCTCATAGAGCCATTCTCGATAAAGCTTTGCTCGGTTCCAATGTTCTTGATGACCTTGATTTAGACAGGTTCCAGACTATGGTTGGACATCTTACATCTCCACAATATATCTCCTTTTCAGAGGAAGATGACAACCCCTTGAGTCACCCGCATAATCAGCCTTTGCATATAGAAGTCTTGATCCAAAACCATAGAGTCAAACATGTGTTGATAGATGGGGGCACTGGCCTAAACATTTGTTCTTACAGCTTGATCAGACAATTGGGATTTTCAGAATTGGCTATTGATCCTAGAAAGAAAATAACTATCAAGGCCTATGATGAACAAGAAAGATCTTCTAAATGCATCATTGTCTTACCTATCAGAGTGGGTCTAGTTATCAAAGATACCATCTGTCAAGTGCTTGATCTATCTTTGGCCTACAACGTCCTTCTAGGGAGACCATGGATACATGAAATGCAAGCTATTCCTTCTACATACCATCAATGTTTGAAGTTTCCTTATGAAGGAGTAGAGGTTACTATCCCCGCAGATCTGAATACAACTTGCAACACCTTGAAGGAAAGTGCAGATAAGCTTGTACCTAATAACAGAGAATCTTCCATTGAACCAACTAAAGAAGCATCCACATCTAAAATGGAAGATCTTGCAAAAGAGGTTAATATCAAAGAAAATGATATGGGAGAATATACTATCAAGCCAGTCTTATCTTTGACATCTCTCCCTATCTTGCCTAATTCTTATGGGAAATCTTTGAAACAATCCAAACCAGACTCTAAAGAACCTCTTGAAGCATATAAAAATAATTTTGTAGCAGAACAAGTATCCAAGCAAGAATTTGAAGAGGATGAGGCTGTGCTATCATGGCTATTCAAAGATGAACCTGAATCTCAAGTTGTTCAAACTGGTGACTCTGCAGTATCCAAACTCCCTTCCAAGTCATATGGTCCAGGAGATAAATTAATAGCTAAGATGGGATATTCAGGTAAAGGACCTCTAGGAATCAAAGGAAAAGGTCTTGAGGTACCTCTCCCACATACTGGTAGAGAAAATAAAAACAAAGTTGGCTTAGGATTTAAGAAGAAACCCTATCACCTCAAAGGTAATTGTTCCCATGTCATAGAGCAGATCGCACCAAGAGAACCTCTTCTTAAGAAAGAAGAAATAGTACCATCAGATAGTGATTTAGATAGCTCAGAACTCATCTCCTATGAAAAATTGCCTAAGGAAATCAAAAACCTTCTTGATGATAAAGATGATCTAATCAAAAGAATTAATGTAGTAGAAACACAAGAACCTACTATCAATCAAGAGATAGTTGCAACACAAGAACCAGCTAATCTCAAAAACAATCAAGAAGAGGGAAGTGGTAGTGATTCTGAGATAGATTCCCATGAGTATGAATTCAAATCAGAATCTGAGGGTAACCCTTCTTGGGGTATTCACCCCGACTTTACTCATGTTCTAAGATTTCCTAGAGATCTTGAATCAAAAGCTGAATCAAATGACTACAAATGGGGAGCCATTCCAGAACCAGATGAAGATGAGCTTATTATAGAGAAACATGTTGATGTTATTCACCAATATGTACCTAATCCCAATGTGAGTCTAGAGAGAAATGATGAACCTATCAAGTCTAATCCACCTATAGCTGAATTCAACTCCCACGATGACATTGAGCCTATTCATGAATTGAATGTCTTAAGTTGTAATATCACCTTTGAACTCAAGCATCAGGTTAGGACCAATGATGACAGATCCATATCCATAAACACTATCTCCCAATCTTTCCCTACTTTGACTATCCAATATCTAGAACTTATTGATCAAACCTCCACAAATCTGAGCCATGGTATTTATACCTTCCCAAATGACTATGCCCTTGCTTGCTACCTCAATGTAGTTGAGCCTATGAGTACTTCCATCAGTGAACCAAGTGTCAGCATGACCAAGTCAGACATCAAATATCTTAGTCAAAAAAACAAGAATAAAAAGAAAAAGAAAAAGAGTTCTGAGGGTGAAAACCACTTTGTGGTAGTCTCAGAACCTACAAAAGTAAAAATAAAAGATGTATCCAAAGGTGAAAACCTCTCTGAGGCACCTAAGGATGAGATATTTGATGTCCTTCTGAGTCATTTACAAGACAGATTTCCAGTTCTAATTGAGCCCACTCAATCCATCAATTTGGGTACAACAGAGGAACCACAATTGGTACATGTAGCACAATCATTATCAGAAGAAGAGAAGAAAAAATTTACAACATTCCTAATAGAGAAGAAGATCAACTTTGCATGGAAATATTTAGATATGCCAGGATTGGATCCTAATCTTATAATGCATCATTTATCTATTGCTCCAAATGTCAAACCTATCAAGCAAAAATTGAGAAAGATGCATCCTCACATTGCACTCTTGGTAAAAGTTGAATTAGAGAAGCTCCTAAATGTCAGATTCATCTGAGTTATTGACTATGTAGAGTGGATCTCTAATATTGTACCTATTTCTAAACTAGATGGTTCAATCAGAGTGTGCACAGACTTTAGAGATGTGAATAGAGCATGCCCTAAGGATGATTTTCCACTACCTAACATTGATATGATAGTGGACATGACTGCGGGTTTCGAGATGTATTCCTTAATGGATGGTTTCTCTGGATATAACCAAATAAAAATTACTCCAGAGGACCAAGAGAAAACTGCTTTCACATGTGCATGGGGCACCTTCTATTGGAATGTCATGCCATTTGGGCTTAAAAATGCTAGTGCTACATATCAAAGAGCAATGACATCTATTTTCCATGACATGATGCATCAAACTATGGAAGATTATGTTGATGATACTTTAGCAAAATCTATGATCAGAACTAAACATCTAAAGGACTTGAGCATGATCCTAGACAGAATGGAAAATTTTAGTCTCCGACTAAATCCTAAGAAGTGTGCTTTTGGTGTCACTTCTAGAAAGCTCTTAGGATACATAGTTTCAAAGAAGGGCATTGAAGTTGATCAGACTAAAGTCAAGGCTATAATAGAGATGCAACCTCCCATGAATATCAGTCAAATGAGGATGTTGCAAGGAAGAGTTCAATCTATCAGAAGATTCATATCATAGCTAGTGGACATATCACAGCCTTTTACAAAAACATTACATAAAGGTGTGACCTTTTCATGGAATGAAGAATGTGAGAACAACTTTAACCATATCAAGAAGTATCCATCAAATCTGCCTATCTTGATGCCTCCTATTCATGGGAAGCCATTGATCTTATATGTCTCCACAACAGCCACATCACTGGGGGCATTGCTAGCGCAACATGATGAAGAGAAAAAGGAAAGAGCCATTTATTATATAAGCAGAACATTGGTGGCGTATGAAAAGAACTATTCTATGATTGAGAAAGCTTGTCTCACTATGATCTTTGCATCACAAAAATTGAGACACTATATGTTAGCTCATACCACACATCTAGTAGCAAAAATTGATCCACTAAAATACCTACTAAGCAAGGCTACCCTCACAGGTAGACTGGCTAAATGGGTCATGCTTCTAAGTGAATTTGACATTGAATATGTTGAAAGAAAAGCTATAAAAGGTCAAGTTATTTCTGATCAACTAGTAGATGCACCCATGTTTGATGACACACCAATACAAATAGAATTTTCAGACTCCTCTATTATGCACCTATCTTCTAGAGAATGGCAATTATTCTTTGATGGCTCCTATACACAGAATGGATCTGGAGTAGGCATATTATTCATAACTCCTCAAGGATAGTCCATCCCAAAAGCATTCAAACTAAAGTTCCCCTGCACAAACAATATTTCAGAATATGAAGCCCTTTTGAATGGTATGAAAATAGAAATTGAATGGAGAGTAACAGAGCTACACATTCATGGAGACTCTCAACTTGTTATTCATCAAGTCAATGACATGTACCAAACTAAAGATGAAAAGCTCATTCCTTACAAGAGAATGGTAGATGATTTTAAAAAGTATTTCATATCTATCACATTTGAGCAAATTCCTAGAATGAAGAATAAGGTTGTCGATGAAATGGAAACACTATCTACTTTATTACAGCAGCCTGAACATGAGCTATGCTATGAGTTCCTGGTGGAAGCACTATCTTATCCTGCATATGACTCCCCTGAAACCCGCATGATCTGCACTATTGTTGGTCATGATTCATCCAGATACAAAGACCTCTTTTCCTATCTCCAAGACCAAATCATTCCTGATAACTTCAACCGCCATGAAAAGAGATACCTTATCTGTAATGCCTCCTGATATGTCATCATTGGTCACGATCTATACAAATGAGGTCTAGATGGTACGCTACTTAGATGTTTAGAACGAGAAGAGTCTCAACGTGCATTAGAGGAAGTCCATGATGGTATTTGTGGGTCACACTCGAATGGTTTAACACTAGCTCAAAAACTTATTAGGGCTAGGTACTACTGGCCTGAAATGGAGAAAGAGGCCATCAAATTTGCTAAGAATTGTCAAAAGTGTCAAGTACATGACAACCTAATTCATGCTCCAGGGAGGGATCTAATCCCCTTTACAACACAATGGCCTTTCCATCAATGGGCATTTGATCTTATCGGGATGATTCATCCTCATTCTTCTAACTGACATACCCATATAATCATAGCCACAGATTATTTTACAAAATGGGTAGAAGCGGTCCCTTTGACACAAGTAATGGGAAAGCAGATATCGATGTTCATCTTAAACTATATCATATGCAGATATGGGATCCCTCATTCCATAATCACAGATAATGGTGGGCAATTTAGGAATAAAGACCTAGATGATCTATGTGCCAAATTCAAGATCACCCAACATTGGTCTTCTATCTACTATCCACAAGGGAATGGCCAAGCAGAGGCTTCCAACAAAAATCTATTGAAGATCTTGCACAGAATAGTAAACAAAACTGGCAGAAACTGGCATCTCATGATTAATCCAGCTCTATGGGCCTACAGAACAAGTATCAAAATGCCTACAGGGGCTACGCCTTTCACTTTAGTTTATGGGTCTGAGGTGGTACTACCTATTGAGGTTGAAATCCCATCACTAAGAATCAGAATGCATGGTCTAGTAACTGATGATGACTACAGAGTGTCTAGGTTGCAAGAACTTGAACTACTAGATGAGCGCAAATGAGAAGTGTATGATCATCTCAGAGTATATCAGAAGAGAATGTCTAGAGGCTACAACAAGAAAGTCAGACACAGAGAATTTCAGGTTGGTGATCTAGTCTTGAGAGAAAATCCTAAAAATCAATCACATCGAGAACGCAAGGGGAAGTTTGAACCCAACTGGCTGGGTCCCTTTGTAATCACTACTACTTTTGGCTCTGGTGCCTATCAACTCTCCACGACTGTAGGAGAATAGCTCTGAGAACTAATCAACGTTCTCCATCTGAAGAAATTCTACACCTAAGGCATTCAGTCTATGGTAAAATGTCCTGAAAAAATCTTTAAAATTGGAAAAAGTCCTAAAAATGAACATCTTGGTGAAAACCTAGCAATAGGCACCTTGATGATTCACAAAAAAATCTTGAAAATTTGAAAAATTCAAAAAATTCAAAAAAATTGAAAAAAAAAAAAAAGAAAAGAAAAAAAAGTGCCTTGGTGAAAACCTAGAAATAGGCGCCTTGGTAGCAAAAATAGAATCTCTACCAAGATGGTGAAAACCCAACAAATGGGCACCACTTGTTTCAAAATGCTCCATCTATCAATACAATCTTGGTCTTTCCCAGCTTTCAGTTTTGCTTTAGTTTGTACATATCTCTCAGTTTGTTTCTGCATTTTTAATTTTCAAGTAAGTCGGTCTGTACACCAATCGGCTCAAGCGTCTGTATCCTATCAATGTTCAAACTTGGGGGCAATCAATGTCAAATCTTATGGTCTCCAGTATACCTTAGATGTATCATATCTAGTCAGAGTCCTTTGAAGCTTCATTTGAGTCAGTCAAGTCTGTCTCATCTCCAGAAAGGATTTTGCATCTACAACAATGCAATCAAACATCAAATTGAAAATAATCTATGTTTTTTTTACATGTTTTTATCTCCTTGTATGCTTACCGATTCGCATTGAGATTTTTGCATATTGTTTCCCTTCAAGCTCTTCGATGATGTCCTTTGTAGGATTTAGAGAGTGATGACTAGGGGCATAATCTTTTCTTTGTCTTCTTCTTGTATGGGAAAATCTAACAACTTTGGAAATTCCGAATTGAAATGGTGTCCGACTATAAGAGCCTCTATCTCAAATTGGATGGCCATGCGTACCTCGACCATTGATACCCAGAAAATTCAAAGAAGTTTGATCTAACTATTGTCTTTTTGAGTGAGTTCTTTCTCCTACTGTGAAACGCGATCTTACCTAAGGATGTGAACGATAAAGGGTCACTACGGGTAATTCACATCAGATTTAGAATAATCTCTTGGCTATTTGATGTGTTTGTCATGCAAGGCATATTCAAGTCATCACGACGTTTATGTTTTGATGCTTATACAAATTGCTATATCAAAATGGACATGATATTCAGGTCATCCTGGCGTTTATGCCTTGGTGCTTATATCTAATCCGACATTCTAAAAATAAAATCAATATTCATATATCCATGGTTGTTGACTAGTGCGTGTTGTATTGATTCTTGCGCATACAAATCGATATTCATATGTCTATGGTTTCATAGCTAGTGGGCATTGTATTGATTTATCCGGTTACCTAAAAGGTCAATGATGATAACAAATCGACATATGATCAGTGACTAGGTCCTAGGTCTTAGGTTGCATTTCATTTTGCATGTCTCTTTGCATTTTGCATGTTGCATGATCTCACAATGGCTAAATGAACTTCAATGCTTAAACAATTCTCCACTCGCATCTTCAAATCTAACAAGAGCTAAATCTCACACGAAGGTTCCTCCAACGAAACAACAAGTAGAATCCTTTTTCGGGATCAAAATCGAAATCTGAGATCGTTTATTATGTCAAAATCATGATTTAAAATTTTGGGCCCAGGACGGTCTACTGCTTGCATATTCAACCTTCGATCAACACAGAAATCCATAATTCAACTTAATTGATTATCTTACATCAAACTATCAAAATTTCAACTTGGTCAACTATGGTCAACTCATAGTTTCACCTAGTCAAACTTGGTCATCTAGACCTCTAAACGATGCAGAATACGTTCTTGAACGTGTATAACCACTTTTCCAATCAATTAACATGCTTCTAAACTATCAACACTGACTTTTCTTGTCAGATTTCAATTTCAATCCCGAAGGGGGCATGGTATTGCACATCATTCAAGTCTGTAAATCTAATTTTATTTGGAATCTGTTATCTTTCATCAGTGATCAAGACAAACAATCACGTCTAGTTACTGATTCATCAAAAAAGACCTCATCGCTTGGGGCAAATCTATCATCACTTGGGGCATATCAAATTCATCAAGATCCATATCAATCCGGTATTCTCCTAATCTTGTAAACTATATCAATTTTTGCAACCATCGGATCATAGTGTTCTTTCCTTGGTTCTTCGGCAACTGAAGGGTTCGGATGTGATACCTGCTAATTCTGCTAAGACAATCGAGTCTAGAACCGGTCACTCACTTCTTAGCAATCCTAAGGTTTGGAATCAGGTGTTTTGACACTCTTTCACAATCATTGGTTCATCGCTGCTATAGTGAACATTATCCTTGGTCATTCAGGACCTATTATCTTCATATCAAATCAATATCAATCAGCTTCTGTCTCATATCAATTATCAATTTCAAATTTGTTTCATATCTCTATCAAACACAGACTATCTTTGAACCACTACACTTCACACAGTAATTCAAAGAGGGGCAAAATCTAATACCCCAAAAATGGGCTATAAGTTCATTAATCTCCTACATCATCAAATCGAATGAAATCGACATCAAAGTCCTAACCTAAGGCACATCTCAACATCATCGAATCCTAATTGATTATCTTAAATTTTGCATTGGGGAGTATTCCTAGCAATATTCCTATTTATCTTAATTATCTTTAATTTAATGATTATTTGGTGATAAATCACATTTATCCTAAGTTTGATTAATTGAATATTTTCATATTTAATTAATTAGATTTAATATCTTGCCACTTAATTATGTAATTAAATTTAATTCTATCTATTATTAATTGTATTATTTAATTTTGACAATAAATCCAATATCCTATGAATAATTGATTAAATTTTTATTTAATTAATTGAAGCAAGTTTTCATTATTTAATAATATAGTTTTTAATAAAAGTTTGATTAAATAATTGATTAACCCATAAATCAATTATTTATTTTCAAAAATCAGTTAAGTTGAGCATAAATCACTTTATTTATTAAATTAATTCATAAATAAAACATGCACAATCATAAAAGTAGACAACTATCAATTATCAATTAAAGCTAAACTCTATTTTGAGTTAAAACTTAGCTTTTGCATATTTTTGTGAATTAAATTATATTTATTATCAGATAACTCAAAAATCAAGCTGAGTTAATTTGAGTGATTTATGGCTTTTTTCCATGCACCTCCAAAGCCCTGGATTTCTATAAATTAAAGCCTCAGCTCAGCTCAAAGCATCTCATAATTTTGCAAGCTTACTTTGCCAAAGTCGTCTACGAATTGCAGAACTATTTTGAAGAATTGAAATTGGAAGAATCAAAGCTTTTTGCGAATCAAGGCTATTGTGAGATCAATCTCTTTTTTTTTCCATTCATTTAGATTCATTTTCATATCATTGTTAGATCATTTAGCATATCATAGCATATCAGTTTTTACATATCATAGATTTCATATCATTTTTCATCTTATTGCATAGAAAATATCCAAAAAAAAATATAAATTACTTTGCATTCATATTTCATATTCAGATCAATTGCATTCAAATCCTTCATTTAGGTGTCGTCTAGGTCACTGATCTCGATAGCAATCTAAGAACATCAATCTCGCACCTATTAGAAGGCAGTAAATCACTTGGTTAGATTAGATTTTAATTTTGCATGATTTTTGCTAACCTCTAATGTTTTACTGAAGTGTTGTGTCTACAGATCAGGTACAATTTTCACATACACAATAATCAATTTGACTATTACATGACTAATGCATGAGTTTAGACCAACTAATGCATGTGCTTTTAACTAAAGCAAAAGGAAGTTGACATCTTAAGAAGGGAGTAAAGATTAATGAACATAATTAATACTTTACTCTAACACCCCCCCTTAAGATGAGCAACGATGCATCTACAAAAAATGCAGAAAGAAAGCAAATGGGTCCCGGCAACAAAGGCCTGATCAAGTACCCAAGTACAAGAAATCTCTGTAAAGCGGGGAAATAGAGAAAACCCAGTGGGAAAAACTCTACCCCAAAAAGAGATGAACTAGATGAAGGAAACAAAGCCTCCAATCTAGGGAATGTCCCAAAGAAAGGAACAAGAAAGAGCATGAAGCATCTCCGAAGCATGAAGCTGCAAACACTGTCAAAAGAAATTGTTGGAACCCCCACTGAAATAGTGCATGACCAGGTAGAGAAGATAAAGTCTGAAGAGCTGATCAATCGAAGAGGTGACCTCCAAAAGTAGGAATGAATGAGTGTCTATATAGTAGATGAACCATCTCACCAAAATGCATAGGTGCCTAGCCACTGCATCCATCTAGTACATAGGAACAAAAACTGAATACATAGATCACTCAACTGAACCAAGGAAGCAATAGAGCCAACAGGTGAACCCCCCCCATAATGCTGAATAGTGAGAGGGGTGACAGGAACACTAAAATGCAATGCCAAAAACATCTGCAAGAAGAAGAATCGGGAACACCAACAGTGCAATAGAAGTACAAGCACAGGATAAAGGGTGGTGTCACAGACACATAGCATGGGCTAATGTCATGGAAGAAACACTCACTTGACAAAGGTGGATGAGTACAAAAGGAAAAACATCATAACCCCCCATGGCACTTTATAACGGAGTGCGAGTACAAACAAACACAAGGTGTACAAGATCTCAGATATGCAAAAGTAGGCACTTTATCTTAGTGCATTTACAGAATCAAAAATTCTACAGAAGAGAAGCATACAATTCTCAGAAGAAGATCAAAGGAGTCATCCCTCAAAGGGAAGAGATCCCAGGACCTGAAACAACCAAGATATCCACTAGACTACAAAAAATCAAGAATCTAAATAAAATGAACCTGGAGCAGAATCTAGAAAAATGACTCATAGCATTGAAAAGATCTTTGAACAAGCTTTCCAACGATATATCACTTTCCAAAAATGGAGTCCGGATGTGCAAGATAGAGCTCCCGGAGTGCAAATCGAAAGATCTGGCTTTGACAGTGAAAAAAACATTAGAAAAAAATATCAAATAAAATAACCTCCATATCTGGAAAGATCTCGAAATCATCTTTCCGACGATATCTCGTTTGCCAAATTTTGACACTGTATGCTCAAGATATGAGCAAAAAACCAACAGCTGTGCTGGAGGGCCCAAAGAAGGTGTCTGCAAGGATCTGAGGATGAATGACATTAGAAAAAGGATAAGAAACCACATGAAACCATCAGATCTGATAAAATCTCAGAATGAGATTTCCAGAAATATCTCATTTTTCCAAAACGGATCCCGGATGCAAGAGAAACGGATCCCGGAAGGTAGGAGGTGTGAAATGCCACGATCACAGAGAACATCTGAAATTGATAGAAAAAAAGAACATCAAAATGGCAAAATCACAAAACCATACCAGCAAATTCAGATCAGGCTCAAAACCAGCTTTCCGATGATATATCACACGCCCAATTACGATCCCATATGCCCGAGATATCGCAAAAAAATGCCCAGGTACCCTTAAAAAGGGATGCTCAAAACCATGCAATTTTTTAAAAAATTTAAAAAGCTTTGCATGATGATGACATCATGCTGACATCATCAGAGGGCCTAGGGGCTAAAAAAAATAAGCCCCTGGTCACCCACGTGACCAAGGGCTGGGCGGAGCTAGGCTGGGCGGAGCTAGCCTGGTGGAGCGGCGTAGATGCCGGCAGAGTGAAGCTGAAGGGCGGCGGAGCGGTGGCATCAAAGCGGAGCTGGCCGAGGCGGTGGCGTCAAACCGGGCGCAGATGGCAGCACCGATGGTGGCGCTGTCAACAGCGCTGAGGGAGGCCAGAGCTGCGCTGGGGAGAGCCGACGGTGGCTGCTGTGGGCGGTGGCCGTCAGGTGGTGCCTGGATGGCCGCTCGGTGGCTGCGCCCCAAAAAAAAAAAATTTGAAAATCACCGATCGTACCTTGCATTGGAATGTGTGTCAAGGCCGTACGACCCTAGTAGGCAAAAAAAAATTGCCTCAGAAGTCAACTTGTCAGAATTTGACAAGTCTTGTATGGATTTTGAGTATGTCGAGCCTTCCGAACGCAACCGTGAGGTCCGTTTGGGCCAGAAGTGCTCCAAAAAAATAGTGATCACCTCGGGATCCGTGCTGGGGCTGATTGCAAATTTTTTTTCTCACAAATCCAACTTTGTCCAAATTTGACAAATTTTATATGGATCTTGGGGTTCTTGGATGCTTTGAACACAACCGTGAGGTTCGTTTGAAGCCAAGATGACCAAAAAAATAGGTCTCCCCTAGATTCAATAAAAACCCTCAAAAAAGCCCTCATCTGAAATAGATGAATTTCATCTCTGAATCTTTCAAACATGAACAAACTATAGCAGATTAGGCTCTGATACCATGTAGGATTTGAGCAATACAAATCCACAGAATGCCAAGATCACCTGCATGCAAAAAACTTATTACAAGGAAGTAGAGAGAAGAAGAGGCCAAGGGTTTGACTCAGAATATGAAGAAGAAAATATCCGCAATAATGAATGAATAATAATGTACAATGGATCATCCTTATAAAGGAGATCGAAAGCCTTGAAAGGCAAAGTCTAGTGCATGCAATAATCAATTTGACTATTACATGACTAATGCATGAGTTTAGACCAACTAATGCATGTGCTTTTAACTAAAGCAAAAGGAAGTTGACATCTTAAGAAGGGAGTAAAGATTAATTAATACTCTAGTGCATGCAATAATCAATTTGACTATTACATGACTAATGCATGAGTTTAGACCAACTAATGCATGTGCTTTTAACTAAAGCAAAAGGAAGTTGACATCTTAAGAAGGGAGTAAATATTAATTAACATAATTAATACTTTACTCTAACAAGAACAAACATCAGTGCATTGGAGAATTCAGCCACATCACCCATTTTCACACCCCTGCAAAACTGACTAATAACATCAATTGGCTCCTGAAAGCGGCTTCAAAAACTAACAAAAAGGCCTGACACGAGAGCACCATCAAGAAGATAAGATCACCTTCAACATTATAATACGCCAGTCAAAGGAAAACTTCCCAGAAGACTTTAGCAAAAAGTTGTCAATGATTAAACATGGCCAATTGAAAACCAATTCTGTCTACACTTGTCAAATCACACAAATTGGCTCTGGAACCGGCCTTAAAAACTGACCAACTAAAATTTTCACATACCGGAAACCTGGGCATTCATTCACCCACATGCGAGGAATATGAATCCATAATCATCTTGCCAAAAATATCAACTGGTTGATTACAATTAATCACCAAAGTCAACCCATCAGTAAAATTCAGGATAAGAAACAGTGAAAATGCATAAACTGGGTTTGGAAATGGCCTAGAATAGTAGTCACATGGATTGGCAGGGACTTGGAAATCACCAGGCATGTAGTCTTCCAGGTCTATAGTATGGAACCATGCTCAATTATATCGAGCCTTTCACAGGGGGCAAACTGGGCTACCTCAAAGTAGGTCACTTATAAAACTAGATAGTGCACATTCAGAGAATTTTAACAAATTGCAAACAGAATGACATTGGAAAATGGGTCAAACAGGCACGTGGGGGGCTAAAAATTAGCAGGATGACTCACCCCCATGCCTACAATATGATGCCATAACCAGCATGTCATGATCAATCATAGGGAAAAGATATTCAAATGCAAACAGGGTCTGCTATAGCAAATAGACACAAGCACAAATGCAGATTTTGGACAAGTGCTCAAAACAAGACATCACAAAACAACTTGAAACTTGACTTTAACAACCTGAGATGTCTTCAAATGATAAAACAAGGGTAATGAATACTTGACATGCATGGAGAACCTCGGAATCTCATCCAGGCAAATAGGCACATAAGCACTTCAAAGGGGTCAGAATGCAAAATTTTAACAAGGTGCTCAAAAACTCATGTTGTATTTTTGAGTACCAACAGTGGCTCTAACTATGGACGCATGCCCCATGTGGGCATGCAAAGAACTTTTAGAATCTCATAGTATAAGTAGACCATCTCAAAGAGAATCAGCTTGACATTTTTTACTTCAACTTCACAAAATTCTGAATAGAGAACCCCTTACTGAAAGCAAACACACAACTGAAAGGAAAGAAAGTAACTGTACAAACATGAAGCTTATTTACAAAGGCCCAAAGCCATCGAATTGAAATCAGTCCTTACCCCAATCAAATAGATGATTCTCATCTCCATACAATGGAGGCAAACTGAAATTATATGTTTCATTCAGCCAGTCAGAAACATTTTGATTCACTTTTAGCATATCATAGGAAAAAGGATCAACACACTCACCATTATCCAGAAAGGAAAATCCATCAAGATGCCATAAGTACTGATCACTTTGTGATGTGAAAACATCACACCCTTCATTGGTGTTGCCATTCTAAAAAAAGAAACACTCCAACTCCACATCATGGCTGGAAACATTATCACTCTGATCATTAGTTTGCAAGAAAGAATAAAACACTTCCATCTCATCTCTTTGCAAACTAACATAGAACTTTTGAAAACAAAAGTCTGATTACACAAGACCGGAAACATCTTTCTGATCACAAACCACATCACATTATTTAGAAAAGAACAAGCTTCGTCAGTGAGTAACTCATTAGTTACTGGAAAATTTGAGGATACACTTTCAGATTTATCATATTCTTCAACATCAAAATGTAAACCAAAACCACAGTCAGCAAGCCCTTGCAAATTTGAACACTCGCTAGTAAAATCATCATTGTATTCATTAAAAATAACACTATCAGAATCATCACAATGAAATGCACTTGAATCTTGCTGATTTAAAATTGGAGAAAAGACATCAAAATGTGTTTCACTCATCATGCCATCATCTGAATCACTTTCATCAAAACTTGTATTTACCGAGCATGGAATTCTAGAAATAAACTTGGGAGTATACCTCTGAAAATTAGCATCCAAGAGATCTGAGATCTGCTCACAACTTAGCAAGCACTGAACATCACATTTCATCTCTTCATTCTTATTGTTGATGTTGCAAGTCTCTTCCCCATCTGAAATTGAGACTGAATTTAGTTATCTCACATTACCTTGTGTGAAGTAACTACTATAGGAACTATCATCTGCATTATATCCATGTTCTTGATGTTCACACAAAACATTACTAAACTAAAACAAATAACCATTATTATCATGCTAAGAGAAAGAGAAATCTACAAGCTCAGGGAAATCATTATTAACTGAAAATTCATCTTCCACTCCTTGACACTCATAAGTTTCATCATCAGCACAATAACCAGCACTACAACCATCACAGGACTCAACATCCTCAAATGAACTAGACTCGGCATGATTGAGTTCAAAATTTATAAAAGAGTCTATCCATTCCTTAACATTTTCTAGTGCCTCATCTTTTAAGGATGCAGTCCAACTAACCAATTCAGGCATTGTAAGTTCTAGAAACATCTTAGCATACTGGGATTCTTGAAAATCTAAACCCATAGGAATTTCATTACATGCAACAATAAATTTCTTGTAATAAAACAATGTAGACTCTTCATTTCTTTCTCCTACTACACATCTTAAAATCTAAATGCAATTATGCTAAATTATTTTATTTATCAAATGAAGTTCATCATTATAACTCTCTAAATCTGACTGAAAACTTTCAGATCTAGAGGCATCCTGACTTATCACAGTTGGGGACTCCATTCTAATACACTGACAAAACAATAAAGCTTATTCTCATGACAATATTTATATCTAAAGTCATGCAACCACTGACTTCATTAAACATCAACATATTTCTGATACTCTTTAGCAACTGAATCTTCTATCCATAAATATGGCACGAACTTTCAAACTAATTTTCCCTTCTATTAGTGACTGATTCACCTATTTAGGGACTATTTTTTATTTTGATAAAAGATTACCTAGAAGTGCTATTGCTGGTGTGAAATACTGATCTAAAGCCTTCCTCAAATCACCTTTCAAATCTTTGTAGATTCTCCACCTCTTTGTAGAGGACCAATCTTGAGCCAGTTGAGAACCTTTACCTCACACCTAGACCTTCTTTATCAGCAAACATAAATCAACTTCACAGGATGCACTGTTTGTCAGGATCACAAAATTCATTGCAATTTCAATTTACACAACACTGATCAAACAAAGATTCAGAGTCGCCACTCACATTCAGTGAGAAGATACAACAATTTTGAAAATAATTGACTCTATAACCAAACTAGACTAGACCCTGGGATGATTCAACAAAGCAAGGAATTGGACATCTTAAACTTGTCATTTATTTTCCTCCCTAGTAGAGTCGCCAATCTGTTAGTGATTTTTCTTATTGAATCCTATTACAAGCCTTAAATGCTTCAATTGAACTTTGTGATTCCTAAACTCATGAATCAAGCAAAAAAAGACTAATTGACAAGGAGAAACTCCTACACTTTGGGCTCAACAGACCTAGGTGGGTGTACCATAAACAAACTAAATCTGCATACATGAACACTCTCTCACTAAAACCCTTTATGCAGACATGAAAATTAGTGGATAGTAACAAGGATATTCACCCTTCTTCTTTAAGAACCTGGAGGCACAGGCAGGCTAACCTATCAGATTCACTTCTACAAGGAATCACCAAAAGCATTTGCACTATTCAATGCAACTTACAGACATTAATGCTCTTAAACTAGAAATGTAAAGTGATTTCAATTTATGACTTGATGAAGATAACTACCAATCAAGCACATACAAGTGCCTTATCTATTGGGCAACAGTGTCATACAAATGTGCAATCCCAAAAAACCCTAACTCCAACTCAAAAACCTGAATGAAATGCCTTGCAGACCATTCTTCTCATTTCAGTACCTGGACATCATATTCATATGCAAACCTAGAATTCTCAGAATCTAAAATAAAGACTTACTCTCTCCTTGAAAGAAACTCAAATTCAAACCCACGGATACCTTATAATTGGTATATCAACATGCCTTACAAGTTAATACACAAGAATTAAGACAATGCATACAAAGACATCAAACAACAACTGAACAGGGATTCCATTATTTTCATTTAAATTCATCTGAGATTGTACATTACAAGACTATGAACACAAAAAGATAGGACTCAAACCCTGAAGTTGTCCCAGTAGCATAAATTTTCAACCTCTTTTACAAAATGAGAGAAAAACAAAGATATAGCAAATGAGAGTCGGTTGAAAACTAACTGACAGCTATCCATTCTTGGCATGAAAATATCCTCAGATTTTCCCACACTTTGCTCTGCAACTGATTCCCAAAACTGATCCACTGTGTGCAATCATCTCTCAAACAAACTGATCCTAACTCTGGCCTCAAAATTCAAACCCATACTATTCTTTCTTACTTCACTGAAATTGAAAATAATCATTGCCATTAGATTCCTTGTCTTTTCCCATTTCCGAAAACATATAACACTTGTATGTTTGGACAAAAATTCAATTTCCAAGCTATTTTCCCATGAGCAAGCCCATTTTTAAATTTTTGAATTTTTGCCTAATGTTTGAACTATGCATTTGTTTCAAATCTTTCTACACTTTTAAATTTATCATTTTTATATTATTCGGCACTTTCAGCTACAGAAGCCACCAGGAAGCACCAAGTGTCACCATCTCATTCGTTGCTCGGACTAACCTCAGATTGACTACCTCATTTGGAGAATTGGTGAATGGCTTGTATCCTCCAATTCTTTGAATATTTTCCTTAACCATGGTTACCACTGGCGATCTGGCGAACAATTTATCTCTAAATCTCCAATTTTTTCTTTAACCCTGGGTCAAATCTGGAGAATGGGTGACTAAGCCCATTCTCCCAATCTCCAAATGTTTTGTCACTAACTGCTCAGATTTGGAGAACTGGCGAACAATGCTCTTTGAATCTCAAAATAACTTGACCTTAACTGCTAGCATTTAGCGACCTGGCGACTAGCGGTTAGCTAACCGCCACCTCTGAATCTCCAGATTTTCACTAACTGTCAGGTTTATCTAGAAAATCAGCAAGTGTGTGCCACATGTCATCTTTATCCAGTCAGTGCCACATCACCATTCCTGCAAAATTATTAGCAAACCTGAGCATGAAAACCAAGGCACCATTGCGAAGGTCGTGTGAGCATAGCCTTCAGCTCTTCATCTATTCCATCTTGTGTGTGGCATGGCTTATAAACAGTATAGATCCCCACTACAGCATCAATGTGGGACTAATGGTTTAGAGATTTTAAAGCCTTCCCTGCATTTCATTCCAAAATTTGTGGGGCCCACCGCGCACTATGTCCTCTAGCCAAGGGCCCGCCAAGAGCCTCTGCTCTTTACTTACAATGCATTGTAAGTTTTAGTGTATAAAAGTACTCTAAAAGCCCACTTTTCAGCCAATGTGGGATATATGTTGCTATGGGTTTTTAAAATCTGAGTACCCCATTTCATACATGAATGCATGCCCTGCTCTTAACGTGAGGCATCATAGCACAGGCACCTCCACATTGTACTTACGTGGATCTCCTTGCAAAAGGGTATCTCTCAAACTTAACCTGGGCCCCCAAACATTACGTGAAATATCCTTCTTTTGTTTGATGCTAATGCTTTCCCCTTGCGTCTTTTGTGTGACCTGTTGACTTTGATTTGTTTTCTTCTTTTTTTTAAACAATGCCTTATTACTCATGCCTTGGCACATGGCTCAATACATAGGGCATCTCCATGATGGGTAGCACTTCTCAAATAAATAAAAACAAATAAAAATCAAAAACCCCCACGCCCAGCCACTTGCTAGGTGTGTGAGCTCTCTTCCCTAGCGCTTGCAGCCATCTCCCTGTTTGATATGGCCTTCATACTTATGTTGGCTTTCCTTGCTCACAAATGCATAGCTTCCTCCTTCATTGTGTGTGAGGCATAGTCCATGTAGATTCACGTTGGCTGCCCTCATGGTTTGCAATGTGTGAGCATCCTGACATTTGTGTGGGCTCTCATATGGACTGCCAGTCCTCTAACGTGAGCCCCCCTCATACTAGCATCTCTTTCATTTGATGCCTCCATTTCTTTTTAATATGCTAGGCATAAACATTAACTTGCAGCCCCTTTTAAAACACGTGCCTCCAGTTGCATTTTACATGAGCTCTTATGCATTTAGCATGAGGCTCCATCTTTATGCTTCACCTTGCGCAATACTCCTCTGAATGAATATGTGCGGGCCCCCTTTTGTATTCACACGAGGCTCCCTTATTCCTTGCACTGGTTTTATAAGTTTTTCGGTTATAGAGATTACACTTCCCACAAACATCCCATATAAATGATATGCCACATGATGATAGATATCGCATAAGCATTCTAGTATGAAACGTAAGTTAGCAGCTTCATCTTATTTGACTTGCGCAAGGCATCTTGTGTTGGCATCTCCATTTGTTGATTGGTCTGATCCTTTGATACCCAATTCAGTAAATGGTCAATTGGAATTGCATCAAATATGGACATGGGTGCCTGAAATATCCAGCTATGCATTTTGTTGAAAAGTTGTTTGGCATTTTCAAATCCAGTTAGACAAAGCAGGATAGTTTTCACAAGAAAACATAATGAACTGCATAATGCCAAAGTCGTAAAAACCAGAATGAGGAAGGACTTGGTAACCGGAGGCCTTTGATCTTCAGTCAAAAGAGTTTCCCATGTCATCCAAAATACAACCGTATGATAAGAACAAACCTCAGTGCATTGGAGAATTCAGCCACATCACCCATTTTCACACCTCTGCAAAACTAACTAATAACATCAACTGGTTCTTGAAAGCAGCTTCAAAAACTGACAAAAAGGCTTGACACAAAAGCACCATCAAGAAGACAAGATCACCTTTAGCATTATAATACGCTGATCAAAGGAAAACTTCCCAAAAGACTTTAGCCAAAAGTTGTCAATGATCAAACATGGCCAATTGTAAACCAATTCTATCTGCACTTGTCAAATCACATAAATTGGCTCTGGAACCGGCCTTAAAAATTGACCAACTGAAATTTTCACAAACTGGCAACCTGGGCATTGATTCACCCACATGCAAAGAATATGAATCCATAATCATCTTGCCAAAAAGATCAACTGGCCGATTACAATTAATCACCAAAGTCAGCCCATTATTAAAATTCAAGATAAGAAACAGTGAAAAATGCATAAACTAGGTTTCGAAATAGCCTGGAAAAGTGGTCACATGGATTGGTAGGGACTTGGAAATCACCAAGAATGTAGTCTTCCAGGTCTATAGTATGGAACCATGCTCAATTATGTTGATACTTGCACAAGGCGCAAACTGGGATACCTCAAAGTAGGTCACTTATAAAACTGGCCATTGCACATTCAGAAAATTTTAACAAATTGCAAACGGAATGACACTGGAAAATAGGTCAAACGGGCACATGGGGGGCTAAGAATTGGCAGGATGACTCACCGCCATGCCTACAATATGATGCCATAACTAGCATGTCATGATCAATCATAGGGAAAAATATATTCAAATACAAATAGGGCCTGCTACAGCAAATTGACACTTAGGCACAAATGCAGATTTTGGACAAGTGCTCAAAACAAGACATCATGAAACAACTTGAAACTTGACTTTAACGACCTGAGATGTCTTCAAATGAGAAAACAATGGTAATGAATACTTGACATGCATGGAGAACCTCAGAATCTCATCCGGGCAAATAGGCACATAAGCACTTCAAAGGGGTCAGAACGCAAAATTTTAACAAGCTGCTCAAAAACCCATGTTGTATTTTTTAGTACCATCAGAACCCACAATGGGATTTTATGGGGGAGTTATTTTTACCCTGCTAACTATGTACAGGCTAGGTAATTGGCTAGAGCAAAGAAAAAAAAACTAGCAAAACTAATTAAAAACCCACAAATTTGGATAGAAATGAATAAAACCACCTATACTACCAAATTTCCACAACAAAAATGTAAGACTAATCCATTAGATTCAACTGATGCAACAAAAATAGTAAGATTATGGTTTATCTGTCTGAAAATGTAATTGATTATTATGCCGAAGTAATTCACAATTCATCCAACCTCAAGGTTCAAGATTCAGGAGGTAAATATAGTCTTTTCCCATGCGTGTAGGTGGTTGAGGTATCAATATGACCTAATTCCATCTCTAGGTCTTCTTAAGACAAAACTTGTCATGCAACTTTGCAAAGTTGAAAAAGCTGTCATGACAACTTTTTGATAATTTTACAATTTGTGTTATTCTTTCTATCCATAGTATTCCATTCTATCTAGAATGAATTAAAAAAACTTATAAAGCCAAATTAGGATGAATTTCTCTTACTCCACACATTTTGGAGTCTTTTAACACCTTAGACTCTATTTCACCTATCTATGTTCTACAAACAACTAGGTGCATCCTAAGACCTATTTAGACTCAACCTTCAAAGACTAAATCTCAACTAACCTACCAAAAAAACACACCACATAAACTCTCTAAGAGTCCTTATTAACTCACTAACTTGGATAGAGTTCGTACAAGCAAAAATTGGGTAAGGTACTTGATTGATACCATAGGTTCTCCTGCACCATTCTCCCCTAAATAAAATAAGTTAAGTCCCATATGAAGTGATCAAGTTAGGATCTATGCCCATCTTGTGAAACTCAGTTTTGGGCACCCATTTAGCCTCTAATTCTTCCATTTCTAGCCACTTGATGAGGTGCTCCATATACACCTTGTGCCTAGTCTTTTTAGCTACTCTTGAGTTTAGGACCTTCTCAGTCTGTAGTCTTGATTTGGCTGGTAATTTCAAACCTTTTGCATCTTCTGCAACATCATATTGTCCCTAAAATTCTACTAGAATTGGTCCTTTGTATGACACTAAGTATGCAACAATTGAACATTGGAGAGAGTCCTATATCTGCAGGCAAATCCACTTTATAAGCATTGCTTCCATACTTAACTAGAATGACACAAGGTCCTAGTCTTCTCATTTGGAGTTTATTAGGCACTCCTTTCTGAAACCTTGCCTTGTTAAAATTAACCATAACTAGATTCCCTACTTTGAATTGAAGTTCCTTCTTCCTCTCTTCAACCTTTTGTTTGATCTTGTTAGTAAGGTCTACAAGTACTTTTTTGACCGAGTCATGTACCTCTTTCACACACTGAGAAAAATCCTCTGCATATCCACTTCTAGTTGCTTTATCCCCTAAGTCTCTGAGCTCACAAATGCCTCTTGGATGAATAGATTAGACTACTTCAAAGGGTATTTTACCCATGGTCTTGTTTATAGTGTCATTATAGGAAAATTCAGCCTGAGCAATGACTTTGTCCCATGTCTACCCATATTCTTTGGTAAGACACCTTAGAATATTTCTCAATCTCCTATTGACAACCTCAATATGTCCATCCATTTGGGGATGGTAAGAAGATCCATAAGAGAGGTTAGTTCCAAGCTTCTACCACAAGGTCTTCCAAAAATGACTCATAAACTTAGAGTCCCTATCTAATGCAATGCTCATAGGCAACCCATGGATCTTTATGACTTCCCTAAAGAATAAATTAGCAATTTGGCATGCATCATGGGTAGTTTGTAAAGGTACAAAATGTTTCATTTTACTAAATCGGTCAAAAATGACATAAATGATATCATACCCATGTCTTGTCTTTGGAAAACCTACAACAAAATCCATATTGAGACACTCCCAAGGTCTGTTAGGAATTGGAAGAGGCTGATACAACCCTACATTTGATGAGGTTCCCTTAGCTTTCTAACAAACAATGCAAGTTCCTAAATATCTCCAGATGTCTCTATTCATCTTGGGCCAGTAGTAGTACCTATGAACTAGTTCTAGAGTCTTATTTATTCCAAAATGACCACTAAGACTCCCATTGTGTTTCTCTTGAACAAGGTTCTCTCTCATTGAACCTCTAGGCACACAAATTTGTCCACCATTAAACAATAAAGCTTCTTGTAAAGTATAATCAAAGAACTCACTATGAAAATAGTTCTAAAACTCTTTGCATACCTTATATGTAGTTGAGAAGTCTCCATCATTATGGTAAAGTTCCTTGAAACTGTCTATGTCAATACTTAACTATACCTCTTGGACTCTCAAAATCCTTTTACTCAAAGTGTCTACAACTTTATTTTTTTGTCCCTTCTTATTCTTGATTTTAAAGGTATAAGCTTTAATATATTCTACCCACTTCATATGTTTGTGACTAAGTATGTCTTGAGAATTTAAGAATCTCAAAGCCTGATTGTCTGTATATACCATAAAGTTTTTAGGTAGGAGGTAGTGCCTCCATTTTCTCAAAGATTGGACTAATGCATATTACTCCAAGTCGTATGAGGAGTACTTCTTTGTAGCGTCACTTATCTTTTCACTGTGGAAATCCACTAGTTTGTCTTCCTGACTTGGGACTACTCCTATAGCAATATTATTGGAATCACATTCAACAGTGAATATTTTTTAAAAACTAGGTAGTACCAAGATAGGTTGTGTGGCTATCTTCTCCTTCAAGGTTTCATAACCCTATTTTCTTTCTCATTCCATTGAAACTTAGCTTTCATTCCTCCTTTTATGGTGTCTAGGACTAGTGTACATATCTCACTAAATTTCCTAATGAACTTCCTATAGAATTGTACCAAACCTTGAAAGCTCCTTACCTCTGTAGAAGTCTTAGGTGTAGGCCAATTTACTATTGCATCCACCTTTTTGGAGTCCATTTTTAAGTTCTCATGTGATACAACAAAACTAAGGTACAATAATTCCTATTTCATGAACTCACACTTATCCAAATTTATGGTTAGCTTTTCCTCATGTAATCTTTGTAACACAATTTGCAAATGCGTCAGATGGTCTGCCATAGTCTTGTTGAAAATTAAGATGTCATCAAGATATACCACAACACATTTACCTATGAAGACCTTTAAAACCTCATTCATTAACCTCATGAAGGTTCTAGGGGAATTAGAAAACCCAAAGGGAATGACCAACCATTCATATAGGCCTTTTGTGGTTTTAAAAGCCATTTTCCACTCATCCCTCTCCTTAATTCTTATTTGGTGATAACCACTCTTGAGGTCAATCTTTGAGAAATACTTGGCTTCTCCTAGGAAATCCATCAAGTCTTCTATTCTTGGGATTTGGAACCTATACCTTATGGTGATTCTATTAATGGCCCTATAATAAGTACATAATCTCCAAGTACCTCCTTTCTTTGGGGCTAAAATAGCAGGGACTGCACAAGGGCTAATGCTCTTCCTTATTAAGCCTTGGTCAATAAGTTCTTGTATTTATTTTGCAATTTCTTCATTTTTCTATGGGATCATTTTATAAGCATAATTTTTGGGCAATGAGGCTCCTAGAATGAAGTCTATCTGATGGCTAATGGCTCTCTTAGTTGGTAAGGTGGCAGGTTTTCCATCATGAATTATCTCCTTAAATTGACCTAATAACTCTTGCACCTCTATAGGTATTTATAGGTTCTTGTCCACTTTCTTATCTTTTGGTTTCAACAATAATGCCAACCCCACTCCTCCACCTTCTTCTAATGTACTCAAGAACTTTTCTCCTACTAAGAGTACATTAGCACCTACTGATCTCACTTCTCCTTCTTCTAATATTGACTAAATTTTATATGTGACTCTATCCTTCTTAAAAGAGTAGGAGTTTTTGGTTCCATCATGAATGGCCTTCTTGTCAAACTGTCATGGTCCTCCCAATAAAAGATGACAAGCATCCATGGGCAAGACATCACATAACACCTTATCCTTATATCTCCCTATTGTGAAGTCTACCTAAGCTTGTTCATTAACTAACACATGTTGGGCTTTGTTCAGCCAAGTGACCCTATAGGGGTTATATGTGGGATTCTTTGCAAATTTAACTTGCTAACTACCTCATTAGAAAAAATATTATCAGTGGATCCTGAATCAATGGTAACTTGGCTTGGTTCTTCTCTGATTGATTCTTTTATGAGTTTCCTAATCATGAGGTTGTCTCCTACCTCTTAATTCAATGCTACTTCAATAGTCTTGCTACTTGAGGTCTCTTCTTGAACATAATTTTCTCTTTTTTCTCCACCTTGAGTTGAAGAACTCTTTTTAGGACATCTATATGAAGGATGCATGAATTGATGAAAATTATAACACTTCATTAAGGACAAATAATATCCCCTTCCTTTCCCACTAGAACTTCCTCAAAATTTGTTTCTTGAGCCTCTACCCCTATTATAGCCACCTCTACTATTGATGCTTCCCCTTATTTTTCTATGAGCTTAGCCTCACCTTAGGTTCTCTATTCTAGACTTCTTCCTCCAAAGCATCCTTTATGACCTCTACCATCTCTTCCTCTGCCTCTACCTTGGTTGCTTGTATCATGACTCTTCTTGAGCTTCTCTTCCACCTTGAGGGAAAGTTGATAGCATTGATGCACTATATTTTGGCTCAAGAGGCTTATTTCCTCTTGTATATTCCACCTTAAGTCATTTAGATACCGGGTTACTTTTAGGATTTATTCTTCCATAACATGAGATCTAAGACATAACTTGTGAAATTCCTCTATATAGGCACTCACTTCTAGGTATTTTTGCCTTAGGATTTGTCTTTTCTTGTGTAACTATAATTCATAGTCATCCAGAAGGTAGGTCTCTCTAATTTTAGTCACCATTCCTTTCCAAGAGGAAATAGGAGCCTTACCTTCTTTCTCTCTCTCATTTTGTACAAACTTCCACCAAGGTAGAGAAGCTCCCCTCATCCTTGACTTGGTTACTTTAACTTTTTGGGCTTCACTAACATTTTCACACTCAAAGTGACTCTTCATCCCTTCTATCCACTCCATGACTAATTTTTCTTCCATTTTTCTACTAAATAGTGGTATCCCTTCCAAGGACTTGCCACTCATAGCCTTTAATGCCCTCAATAAAGGTTCCTCTTGTAGTACAGTGTCTAGTTCATGGACTTTGTCCTCTTCTACTAGCTCTTTACCTTTTTCTTCCACTTCTCTAACCTTTTAACTAACTATTTAAGTCTTGGTCTCCACTACAACAAGCTTGCTTTCAATCTTTGCTAATATTTCCCTAAGGAGTCTATTCTCCTCCTCCTGATCTTCCATTTTCTTTTCTAACTCTATCTTTGACACAATGACAGTGACCAAAGGGGCCAAACAATGGCACACCCTAATGATCTAGCCTGCTCAACAACACATGGAAGCAAAAACAACAAGAACAGTGAGAGAGAGAATGTAGATCTTCTTTACTATTCATTCAATTGATTAATACATTCCAGACTATAAGGCCTTCCCAGTTACAGCCTAATATTATAATGAATTACAGAAGTCCTCAAACATGTGAGGATTTTCCAACAATTTTGATTCTACTATCTTCTATCTTGTATCCAAACTGACTCACTCAAACTCTAACCAAACAACTGCATTTCTACAAGAGGCTAATGAACTGATTCAGCCTTTAGATCCACAATCAACAAAAGGAATGGTCAGATCTAGGACCACATGCTTCCCAATGATGGATACTAGCATTAAATTTGTGACCATAATCAATGCACAAGTCAGCCTCAAAAGAAACTCAAAATAAACTACTCGGTAAACAAAGAAGACTAAGTATCAGACAAGCATCACCAAGCGCCAATGAAACAACCAACCACCCAGGAGATAACTGACCAAACTTAGTAAACAAAGGAAACTGACCAACTACTTATCCAACTCAGTCAAAGTAGGAACCGAGCAACACAAACAAACTCAAATATGTTTTTGGTGACATAGGATTGCCAAGGACCTAAGATGCTCCTACATCAGACACCTGGGGTTATTTATAAATGATTCTCTAAATCATTTAGTAGGTATGATCTGAGCTGCATCCAACTCAAATTGTGAAATCCATGAACTATCTTCAATCGGTCTGTTCTTCCACTTTACCAGATATTCCATATATTGTTTACCTCTTGTTCTTTTGCTAACTCTTTGCTCCAAAATCTGCTCACCTTCCTCTTTCTGCTTATTGGGATATTCCATTGGTGCTACCATGTCTTCATTAGGTTCATGATACTCATACAAATTGGTAATAATAACAATCAGTGATATGTCCATGTCATCAGGTAACTCAATCTCATATGCATTCCCACTGTCGAATTTCTTCAAAATCTTGCAAGGTCCAAACTTCTTCATCTTTAACTTTCCATATGTTCCAATAGGAAATTGAACTTTCTTCAAATGAACCATCACCTCATCACCAACATCAAAAGTCTTATGTCTTCTTGATTTATCATCTCTATCTTTTTATTTCTGATTACTCTCTTCCAAGTTGATTTCCACATCTTCATGCAATGTCTTCATGTACTTAGCAAATTTCACTCCTTCAGCACTTCTCTTACTTTCATTAGCAATGTCTCTCAAATCAAATATACCTCTTGGTTGTATGCCATTCACAATCTCAAATGGTGTTTTCCCAATACTCCTATTCATTGAATTATTGTATGCAAACTCTTCTTGTGCCAACACATAATCCCAATTACTAGGTGTGTCTCCAACTAAACATCTCAAAAGATTTCCCAAACTTCTATTTACAACTTCTATCTGTCCATCAATTTTTGGGTGAAATGTAGAACTATAATTCAACTCAGTGCCAAACTTTCTCCATAGAGTTTTCCAAAAATATCCAACAAATTTACTATCTTGGTCAGAGATAATACTCCTCGGTAATCCATGCAATCTGACAATTTCCTTAAAGAAAAGATTTGCTATATGTACTACATCTGATGTCTTTCTACAAGGTATAAAATGTGCCATCTTTGAAAATCTATCTACCACAACAAATATAGAATCATTACCTCTTACTGTCTTTAGTAAGACAAGAACAAAATCCATATTGATGTTAGTCCAAGGTTCCTCAGGTACAACAATTGGTGTATACAACCCAGTATTTTGACTTACTCCTTTTGCAGCTTGACAAATTCCACAACTTTTCACAAATTTCTAAACATCTTTATACAACTGTGGCCAAAAGTATTTCTCCTTAAGCAAATTCAAGGTTTTATCAATACCAAAATGTCTAGCCAAACCACTACTATGTTTCTCCTTTATCAAATTAGTTCTCATTTGTCCTCTCGGTATACATAACTAAATACCTTTAAACAACATACCTTCTTGAATGAAATATTCTTCCCATTTTGTACTCGGTTGATCTTGAATAGGTGCTCTGCACTTTCTCCATGGCTCAGAAAAATCAGGATCAATTTCATACAAATCTCTCATCTCATCAAAACCAGTAACTTCAATTTTCATCTCGGTCATCAAAGATCTTCTTCTACTCAATGCATCAGCAACTCAGTTAGTGACTCCACTTTTATGTTTCATCACAAATGTATAACTCTACAAATACTCAACCCATTTCATATGTCTCTGATTCAACTTATTCTGACTACCCAAGTATTATAAAGCCTTATGATCAGTATACAACACAAATTCACTCGGTATCAAATAATGTCTCCATTTCTTTAGTGCTTGAACAATAGCATAGAATTCTTGATCATACACAGAATATTTCCTTCTAGAATTATTCAACTTTTCACTAAAGAAAGAAATAGGTTTACCTTCTTGACTCAACAAAGCCCCAATTGCACTTCCACTTGCATCATATTCCACTTGAAATACCTTATTGAAATCAGGCAATGCAAAAATAGGCAATTCAGCAACCTTCTGCTTCAGAGTCTCAAAACTTTTATCAACTCCATGTCTCCACTTGAATTCTCTTTTATCTCCTCTCATAGTCTCAGTCATAGCATTACAAATTGAACTGAAATTCCTCATGAACTTTCGATAAAAACTTGCCAAACCATGAAATGATCTTACCTCACTAGCATTCACAAGTGTAGGCCAATTTAAAATAGCTTCAACCTTTCCAAGATCCATCTTCAAACCATCAGCTGAAATCACAAATCCCAAATACATAATCTCCTCTTTCATGAATGAACACTTTTTCAAATTTATCAGTAGCTTTCTTCTTTCAATCTCTACAAAACTTGTCTAACATGCAACAAATGTTCTTCTCTAGTCTTACTGAATATTAGAATATCATCAAGATATACAATCACAAACTTACCCAAGAATTTCTTCAAAACTTCATTCATCAACCTCATAAAAGTACTTGGTGCATTAGTTAAACCAAAAGGCATAACCAACCACTCATACAAACCTTCTTTTGTCTTGAAAGTAGTCTTCCACTCATCACCTTCTCTGATTCTGATCTGATGGTACCCACTTTTCAAATCAATCTTTGTGAAATACTTTTCTCCAGTCAAACTATCCATTATGTCATCCATTCTTGATATAGGAAACCTATACTTCACTCTTATCTTATTGATTGCTCTGGAATCAGTACACATTCACCATTCTACATTCTTCTTAGGTGTCAATACCACTGGTACTGCACAAGGACTCAAACTTTCTTTCATCAAACCTTTATCTAGCAACTCTTGAATCTGTTAGTTCAATTCCTAATTCTTGATAGGTGTCAACCGATGAGGTGCCTTATTCAGTAAACTAGCTCTAGGGATTAGATCCATACAATGATCAATACTTCTTTTCGGTGGCAAACCATTAGGTACATTATCAAAAATAATATCACTATACTCAGTGAGTAACTTATCAATCTCCTCAGGGAAACTATCCTCTATTTACTTACTCAGTTTGTTAGGAATCATAGCAAAACATACATCATTCTTCTTCAAATCCTTAAAAAAAATTCTTCCTTCCATCAAACAAACTTTCATAGATGTGCAAACATTAATAATAGGTTCTTCCATCAAAGGTAACAGGATTTGTTTTCTTCCATCAACCACAATAGTAAATTTATGTAATCTCCCATCATATATAGCATGTCTATCATATTTCCAAGGTCTACCTAACAAATTATGACAACAATCCATAGGCATGATATCACACAACACTTATCATAGTACTTTCCAATCTTCAAATTCACATAATATTGTTCACTTACCAAGAGTGTATGCTCATCTTTGATCCATGAAATCTGATAGGGCTTTAGATGTTTCAACCTTTCCAACTGCAACTTTTTGACCATCTCTTAAGATGTCAGATTCTTTGAGCTACCACTATCAATGATTACCTTCTAAACTTTGTCGTAAACTCTACATTTGGTCTTGAACAAACTTTTCCTTACCAGATCTTCCTTTCTACTTTTATTCCACAATGCTCTTCCTACCATCAAGTTATTTTCCTTCTCAGGTTCATTCGGTGACTCCTCTTGCACCAAATCATTTCTACTGCTACCATCCTTCTTACTTGCATGTGTACATTCAAAAGATCTATGTCCTTCCTCTCCACAATTGTAACAAGTTCCTTGGAAATTACCTTTGCTATATCCACATTGGTAGTTACTGCCTCTACCTCTAGATGAACTTTCACCTTTGCACTTGGTCTTGCCTTTATCTAGATTTGCATTTTCAAGTTCAGGTCTACTATTTTCACCATAAGATCTACCTCTTCCTCTAGGGAATCTACCACCTCGACCTCTTTGTCTCTATTCATGTCTTTTGTTCAATTTCTCCTCAACCTTCAATGCAAATTGATAAGATTCTTCAATGTTCTCCAATTTGACCAAATTGATTTCCTCTTGGATGGAAACTCTCAAACTATTCAGGTATCTAGAAATTCTTTCCACATCATCTTCATCATGTCCAGATCTGATATCTAATCTATAGAATTCCTCAGTATACTCTTTTATCGAGCTATCTTTCTGCCTCAAACTTTGCATTTTCCTAACTAGGTTAATCTGATAATCACAAGGTAAGAACTTTCCTTTTAGTTTATTCACCATCTTATTCCATACCTTGATTTTGTCTTTACCTTTCTTTTTCTGATCCAATTACAGATGCTCCCACCACAAGGATGCATGACCTTTCAACTTTGTCCTTGTAATTTTCACCTTCTTTTCCTTAGATACATTTTCATACTCAAAATAATTTTCCATTTCAGTGATCCAGTTTATCAATTCATCAAAATCCAATTTCCCACTATATTCAGGAGGATTGAAATGTGGTGTCGACTTCAAATTTGTCAAAGCCTTCAAGAATCTTTCCTCATCACCCTGATCCATCACACATGCAGGTTCTACTTCTCCTTATTCCACTTCAATTTCATCATCACTAACATCTTCAAGATGTCTGCCTCTTCTCTGAGATGTTTCAACAACTTCTAATCTAGCAGCAAGCTATCTCAACATGTCTGCCAATCCTGGATTTGCTTCTTGCCTCCCATGAACCATCTTGAAAACCCTCTACAATTGTAGGTCAGATTGCAATCTACCACCCCACAACAATTAAACTAGGGCTTCACAAGAAGGAACCTACAAACCTAGATCTGTAGACCTAGATCAAGATCTCACCTCACTCTGATACCACTTGACGCAAGGATAGTGACCAAAGAGGCCAAACAGTGGCACACCCTAATGATCCAGCCTACTCAACAACACGCAAAAGCAAAAACAACAAGAACAGTGAAAGAGGGATTGCAGATCTTCTTTATTATTCATTCAATTGATTCATACATGTCGAGCTATAAGGCCTTCCTGATTATGGCATGATATTACAATGAATTACAGAAGTCCTCAAACATGCGAGGATATGCCAACAATATTGATTCTACTATCTTCTATCTTCTATCCAAACTGACTCTCTCAAACTCTAACCAAACAACTACATTTATACAAGAGGCTAATGAACTAAGTTGGCCTTCAGATCCACAATCAACAGAATGAATGGTCAGATCTAGGACAACATGCTTCCCAATGATGGATACTAGCATTAAATCTGTGACCCATAATCAATGCACAAATCAGCCTCTACAAAAACTCAAAATAAACTACTCGGTAAACAAAGAAGACCAAGCATCAAACAAGCATCACCAAGCGCCAGTGAAACAATCGACCACCCAGGAGATAACTAACCAAACTCGGTAACCAAAGGAAATCTACCAACTACCGAGCCAACTCAGTCAAAGCAGGAACCGAGCAACACAGACAAACTCAAATTTTTTTTGGTGACATAGGATTGCCAAGGACCCAAGATGCTCCTACATCAATGTTGGTCACCATCATGGATGAACCCACTCACTCACCCTCAGACATACACTTCTCTAACCCAAATTTTTTGAGGATCTAATACCAATCTAATAGAGTCAACCTAGTTTTCTCACTACTTTGTTAGGACCAACCTAGGTTCCTAACCCACTAAGATCCCTAATCTCCTTATCAAGGTCTAACAAGGCTTTCCCTTGTGTCCTAGGACCACTCCCAATGTCCTCCATTAGATAAAATATCCCCTTCCTTCTAGGTGACCTATCAAGGTTCAACACTTCCTTTTTCCTTCAAGCTCTCTTCACCATTAAAAGTGTTTTCTAACTCTTGTGAAAGTATTGAGTCTTATAGGGGTGTGGAGGTGTTTAAATCCACTTTCTTTCCAAGTTCTTGACTCATTTTTACCACATCTTTCAACTTCTTCTTTATCAATTTCACCAAACTAGGCAATTTTAGACCTAGTAGCCTAGAGCCCTAATTAGGCCTCCTACTCTGAGATTTTAGACTTTCCTACTAATCTATCCTTAAGGACATCCCAAAATTACCCTAGATTCTTTAAAAACTTATGAAACCCTAAGATATTTTGCAAGTCTTGGACCACCATGTAGCTGTACAGTACCCTTTTCACACAATGAGAGTTTGGTAAGGGCTTTAAGGGCTTCTTTAGAGTCCACTGTTCAATGGATAAAATATGTTTCCAAATTTATTAACCAAGGATCTTCCTCTTCCCTAGGAATATTTCTTGTCCCAACACACTTTTCCCACTTCTTGGGTTCACAATTTCAATCCACCCTTGCAAGTAAATACAAAAATAAACTCCTTCTTCCTAGTCAGGCATTGACAGAGCTCGCCTAGGGAAAGGTCTTAAAATTATCAAACCAAATCTTCTTGCCTCCTTCTTGGATATTTAAATTTTACATATATTCCACTTCCATGTACCAAAATTCCATGATGAACCCACAGTGGGATTTTATGGGGGAGTCATTTTTACCCTGCTAACTATGTATAGGCTAGTGAATTGGCTAGAGAAAAGAAAAATAAAATAGAACTTGCAAAACTAATTACAAACCCACAAATCTATTAAAAAAATTTAACAAAAGCACCAATACTACCAAATTTCCACAACAAAAAATGTGAGACTAATCCATTAGATTCAACTGATGCAACAAAAAAAGTAAGATTATGGCTTATTTGTCTGAAAATGTAATTGATTACTATGTTGAAATGATTCACAATTCATCCAACCTAAGGATTCAATCTTTAGGAGATAAATATAATATTTTCCCATGTTTTTAGGTGGTTTAGGTATTGATGTTACCTAAATCCATCTCTATGTATTCTTAAGACAAAAGTTGCCCTACAACTTTGCAAAGTTGCAAAAGTTGTCATGACAACTTTTTGACAATTTTGCAATTTGTGCTATTCTTGCTATCCATAGTATTCCATTCTATATATAATGGATTAAAAACACTTATAAAGACAAATTATTATGAATTTATCTTACTCCACACATTTTGGATTCTTTTAACACCTTAGACTTTGTTTCACCTATCTATGTTCCACAAACAACTAGGTGCATCCTAAGACCAATTTAGACTCAACCTTTCAAGACTAAAACTCAACTAACCTAACAAAAAAAAAACACCACATAGACTCTTTAGGAGTCCTTATTAACTCTTTCACTTGGCTAGAGTCATTACAAGCCAAAATTGGGTAAGTTACTTTACTGATACCTTAGGTGCTCTTGCACCACAGTAACACCTCATAAACGTTCTGATCTATCTATTGGAAATCCAACACCTCTTGATTCAAAGAAGTTTGATCTCCTAAGGTACAATTTTTCATTACACTCAGGTTCTTAGAAATCATTCCTTGCTCCTTCAAAGGAATCAAAGTGAACTTCCTACCATCCTTCACTATAGACACTGTTAGTGTTTGAACCTGCAGATTAGTCAATTACTCAAATAATCCCAATGGCTATAACCTAGCAAGTTACAAACTACTAAGGTATTAAGGTTAAGACCTTCTTCACTTTGAGTAATATATACTCAGGCGGGTGTACCTCTATCAATTCAATGTTCAACTGAGCTCTGAATTGAGAACTTGCTCCTTCACTGCTTTGTTACTGCCTTCAAAATTCAACTCAATAAGTTGCTAAAACTCTAAGTATAACCCAAATTATCCTGATACACAACATCATGATATGGACTATATAAACAGCAACACGAAACAATGGCTTAAGGATACTCATCCTTCTTCCTTTTAGAGTTAAACTCAGGGAAGGGTTAACCTCATTTATTGCTTCTTCAAAGCATTGAAATACATATTTATGAACTTGTCATAAAATGTCTCAAGTCTGGAAATTATGCATATAAAGTAAAATTTCAATCAATTATATCTTGGATGGTAAACCAATGTAAATGGATCTAAAACCAGTCCCTTATCCATTGGGCATCAGAGTCAAACTCTACCTTCACATATATCTATTAAAATGAATACAATGAAACTCAAATGACATGCCTAACATATCATTGTTCCCATTCCTACACCTGTCATCAAATCCACATATAGATATTTAATTCCCAGAGACCTCCCCTAAGATTTTACTCTTTCCTTGAAAGAAATTTAAGCTCAACCCCTACATTCACCTTGTGAAAGATGTACTTAAACTGTCTTACAATCTAAATACATAAAGAAACTAAAACACTCCACATGTAAAGACAATCAAATGATAGTAACAAAGCTCCAGTGTATTTGTATTAATTGATCAAATGCATTCATACAGTCTTCCTTGATTTCAAGAAAATAAGGTTCTATATTCCGAACCTCTCCTTTACAAAAACATTTTCCAACCTCTGTCTTCAATAATAACTGACTATTTATACTAATCAACCATCCTGGAATCCTCGAAAGGATGTAACAAGCTTCGGATGGCTGATAGAAATTTGCACTAGAAAACAAAAGAAAATGCAAACAGAAAGATATTTGATAAAGACAGCAAGGCATATTTTTTCAATTCTAAACAACTTCCACAGCTGGCACCTTTGTTTGTAGATATTTTCAGAGCAGTTACCAAGTTTTTCATTTGAATGATGACCGCCATTACAAGCTAATTTACATCATTCTCTGTTTGAACACGCTCTCCCTCAAATTCTGGATCAGGTGCCAAGTGCAATCTATTCTTCTTCCTCCTCTACCATCTGGATAACCAGTTTTTTCTTCTTCTTTGTTATTAGCTTTTCCCAAGCTGCCACATCATCATCAAATGGCCAGTCGCAACTCTGCAGCTCCTGTAATAAGTTGACTTGCCATTCCCATGTAGAATCAGTCACATTTTTAACTTCTGCTGTAAACTTAATACAGTCACTTTCAACTTTGAATAAATTATCAATTATATTGTTAGTTCTTTCCACATCCAAAGCCTTATTATCTTTTAGGAAGGCATCTTGCTTGATTACCAACTGACCCATTGACAACTTCCAATCTTCCAGCTTGACCACATTTCCATTGTCATCATATACCGGGGGCAAATACTTGTTGTAGTCTTTATCAAACATGGCTAACCTAGCCTTTATTTGGTTTGACTTTCCTTTGAAAAACTTTGACGCAGCACTTATTAGGCCAATCCTTTCAAATACATCAGTCACTACTTTTGGGATATTAGGCCTGTGTTCTTGTAAACTGTCAAGTTTATCAAACAACAAATTCCTCCCAGACCAAATACTATAGAGTGGCTCCAAGGTGGCTAAATAGTCATTCACCTTTTGATTGGTCTGATGTAATAGGCTAACTGATTTATGAACTGCATCCATCTTGTCCTTTATTTTGTCTTCCCTGTACTGCACTATTTTGGCTATAGTGTCCAGGGATGCATCCAATTTCACCTTTTCCAAGTCTTCAGCAGATCCCTCAGGTGCTTCCAAATTTATCTGAACAGGTACCTCAATTTGCAAAGGAGGAGGAGGAATTATTTTTGAGGCTTCTTCAAGTTTGACCTTTATTTCTGCCAACTCATCTTCCAATTGTTTGATCTTCATCATTTTCAAATCTCTGTCCTTGGCTACCATGCTTGAACTTTCAAACAATTTAGCATATCTTTCTGACAGCTGAGCTGTCTTGGCTTCATTTAGATTAGCCCAATGAGTTACTGCCTTGGAGACTTCAAGGTCTGTTGTATTTTGTACAGTCCATATAATCTTATTCCCCTCCATCTTATCCTCTATACTCAATAGAGATGGCTTTTGGGTTCTGGGGGCCATAGACCACATTGCAACAGCTTGGGACTTAGGGTCATAGCCACTTCCTCTTATCATGTCACCAATGTGAACCTCATATGATAGGCTACCCTCTGGTTGCTTTCTCAATTGATCAATGAGGAATGCAGAAGTCAGATCCCATCCTGGGGTTAACAACATTCCACTTGATTTAACCAATTCTCTGGCTTCGTCCACTGTTATAGGATCAAGGCTAGGATCATATGAAGCAAGAGCTCTCAAAGTTTCTTCACTTGGCTCCATACCTTCAGGCAGAGCTTTCTTTACTTCTTGCTGCTTGTTCCAAATGAGAAAACTCTTGAACTCATCAGTCTTAATAAATTGATCATCTCTCAAGAATTCCTCCTGATAGACCTCTCTGATATCCTTCTCCAACCACAAGGACTTTTCTCTGCTTTCTTGCTCAATGGCCATTTTCTTGCCTACTCTTATTGCTTTCCTCAATTGATGATGATATGGCCTATCACCTGGTACAAGAGCAGATGCTCTGTCAATTTCCCTTCTTTGTTTTTCATGCCTTGAAGGCTCACCTTCCTCAAGCCTCTGTTTCTTCAATGGTGGCTCTGAGATATCCTTTATTTCTGGTTGATCTTGAGTGAGGTCAACAACTGGTGGTCCCTCAACCTATGGAGGACTATCTTCTTCTTGTGACTCATTAGTGAATTCTTCCTCATCAGAAGATGAATAATCTTTCTTTTTCTTCTTCTCTGGCTTATTCTGATCAATCAGGCTTTCCAATTGATTCACCAAGGTATCATATTTTTCAATCATCCCATCAATCTTCTTCAAATAAGGAAGATCGGGGAAAAAACCATCAAAAGGAATCTGAGATGCTTTCAATTGGTTGGACAAATCTACTAAATCAAAGAATCTGTACCATCTCCTCTTAACCTCATCTTCATCTAAAATGTTTCTAATCACATCTTCTTCATCTAAACCCTCATGCTCCTTGATCACACCAATGTTTGGGATGTAAGTCATCCTGGCAATCTTGATGAAGCCCTCAGGATCTATGTGCCTACAAGCACCAGTAACCATTTTGAATTGTTGTAGCCATGCACTAATTTGAGGAAAAGCCCTCTTTCCTATCAGGAAGTCACCTACCCTGAATTGCCTGGGTGTGAATGTACCCTTTCTGTGAGGGGCCAGAAGCTCTCTATCTATACACATCAATTGCCAAACAAATTCCAAACAAGCCACTCTCAGAGGCACATACTTCGGTAATAAATGTGGGGGTTGGGGACAACCATAAACTCTGATAATTGTGGAATTATCTCCTAAGTAGAAGTCACCCCAATTATGATTTCCATCCCACTTATCCACATACTGCAATGGTCTTAAAAGCCTAAGGACTCTAGGAGATAGCCTGGTGACATTTATGCCTAGCATCCTGATAATTGGAAAGACAATGAAATTTTGAAAAACACAAAAATCTGCCTCATTGGAGGTAGAATTCCATATCCTCACCCACAACTGCACTGGATTGTGCTGATCCTTGAAAGTGAACCTTGGTTTTAACATGTTTAAATCAAAACTGTTGATGTTGAAAAATAGAATCAAATGCATTAATAAAGAATAATGCATGAACTCAATAGGACTTTTACTTTCTTTGACAGACATCAGCCCTTGATGCATCCTATCAATCACATACTGAATGTAATCATAGTCAGTGTTTACCAAGGAATTTTGAATATCCAAGATAATCATCAGCAAGTCAGCTGGTAAAAATTCTGCATTCCCATCGATTCCCAAAACTCTACATAACGCATAGCAAATATATCTCATATAATGATGGAGGGATTTGAACTGGTATGGGGCATTCATGTTAGCAGGAAGGGGGGCTATATATTTATCCTGTTTTGGCATATGTTTAACCAACTAGTCTTTTACTGACCCTATATTGCTTCTGTATCTTGCCTTTTCTTTGTTCAAATCAATCTCAGTTGAAAAGGACATGTATAGACCAAAAGCTTTCATAAAAGATCCCCTATCAAGAGTAACTAAGGGTGATTGGTCTTCTTTTCTAATTGTCCTTGAGATAGGGTCATAACTTCTGGCTAGGGCAACAATTAAATCAACATCTAGGAAAACATCAGGGACAACCATTTTTCCCAATCCTAACACCCAACCATTACAGACAGGAACATGCTTATTTTTATTGCTGTAAAAGAAGTTGAAAATAGTGTAACCTGAGAATTCCGGAGTGATTGGGTCTCTACACCGTTCCAAAAGATCTTCAAACATGTCATCAACAGCCCTCTTGTTCTGACTGGAGCCCGGCAACAGTTTCAGGAATTCATCTGAAAAATTTGGTTTATTCTTGTCCTCACCAGTTTTGGACTTGGCCTCACTACTAGAAGACGCTGCACTCTTCTCAGGTTGACTCATCCTTGCTATAGAAACACCTTCAATTCTCTGTATCTCAAATGCTTTATGCTCAGAAATTCTCTAGACAAACAGAAACTCTTAACAACTGAGACTGAACAAATAAACAATGAGCTTCAACTTATTTATCGATATGAATCCAAGGTGTGCAACTACCATAATTAATGCAAATATCCTTAATTGATCCCATATTCAATTTTATGTACCCAAAGATTTCAAATTTTGAGCTCGCCATGTCCGGATGTTGACAGATAGATTAAACTACTTGAAAACAAGGTGAAGAGGCAATGATCATGATTCTGTACTTTAAAACTGTTTGCGTCATGCAATCTTTCTTCTTGAAGCTGATTTGATGGCTTACTAGTTTCATGTCCAAATCGACAAAGTACTTTATCTATGTGGCAACGGTTCTTTTTCTTTTCCCTTTATGACCTTTTCCATCTGAGCCCATTTAGCGAACCGGTGACTATTGGCTTCTCTTGGTCACTGAATATAATGCTAACCTTAGCTAGCAACCGGAGAACTGGCGACCACTGGCTTCGCGAGTTCTCTGAATCCCTGTTTAATCCTGGTTCAAATTTGGAGAACTAGCGACTACTAGCTTCGCGGGTTCTCGGAATCCTATCCTTAACCACCCATGCATTTCACGAATCAGCGAACAAAGGGCTCCCACTTAAACAGTTAACTGCAATTACCATTTGGCGAACTAGTGAACAAAGCCACCTCCCATTCTCTTAATGTTATGACTGACGGTCAATTTTCTTGGAGATCTAGCGAACAAAGGGTTCGTGCATTCGCTTAAAGATATACTTAACCGCTTGATTGTCTGGAGAACTGGCGAACCCCTTTAATCTCTGATTCACTGAATCTTTCCTTAATCATCACTTTATACTAGGATTCCAGATTGACCGTTGATCTTCATCAATCGATGGCTATCGCTAGTTCTCTGAATAACAAAAACCTTAACCATTTAATTCTGAGAATCAACGAACAAAGAGCATTCACTAGTTCTCCAAATACTCCATATCATTGAAAATTTCATTTCGAGAATAAGCGACTAAGACCTTAACTTATCATCCATTGATTTGCTTATTTGCCAGATTGTTTTAACCTTTATCCTTTTATTAAGAGAACTGGCGACCACTGGCTTCGCTGAATCGCTAAATTGTTTAGTATGTCACCAACTTATTCTGAGAATAAGTGAATGTGAGAAAACTTATCTCCACTGAAAACTTTTGGGCAAACCATCAGAACCGCCAAATTTAGAGGATAGCACTATAAGTATTTAGTCACTCATTCGCCAGATCAAATATGCAGGACCCACAGATATTTTGAGATTAAAACAGGGTCATTGATCGTGAAAACAATCCACGGTATTCGCTAATTCTCTAGTTGACACGACCCTTGACCGCCAGATTCTGAGAATAAGCGAACAAAGTGTTCGCTGAATTGCTAGATTGTTTCACAAGACCGCCAAAGATTGTGAGAACTGGAGATAACCCTCATTCGCTAGTTCTCAGAAAGGAAAATGAAACCGCCGAAGCACTTGGAGACTTAGCGAACAAAGTAATCAAAAAGTGTGGCTTTAATGCATTCGCCAATTCACTGGATGTTTGGGATAACCGCTGGAAGATCTAGAGAACTGGCGACTGATATTAATAGTGAACATGAATTTGACTCATTCGCTGAATCGCCAGATTATTTTGAAATTTGATAAGACACTTCCCGATTCGGCGAACACTTGGGGCAAATAAGCATATGCACAAATAGCAACTTAAGTGACTTAAAGGTAACCAAGAAAAAGAAACAAGAGGGCCACATGAAGTTTAGAAATGAATTGGAAACATTTTGAAAGACAAGACCTAGGGTAAGGGTTTTTCTGAACATGTCAAAAACCATTTTCACGACACTTTACAAACCCTAGTCCAGGTATAACACTCGCATGGAGACTTAAACCAGGAATTGGACACAAACCTTGAAAAACTTTTAGGATACCCAACAGACACAACATTCCCTTGATAATCATGAATAGCACCAACATCATACTGCCAAGGTCTACCTAACAAGAGATAACAAGCACTCATATTCACCACATCACATAATACATGATATGGACCAATGTTGAACTTAACCCAACACTGTTGTTTAACTTTCACCATATGTTCATCCTGAAATTAACTTATCCCATATGGACAAGGATGTTGAATTATCTGCAATCCTAACATTAGTACCATCTCCTATGATACAATATTTTTAGTACTATAAGGAAACTCAGGTGCGGAAACAGCTTCCTACGCTAATCTCTATAGGAGAGTATTGTGCAAATTCTTATAAATCCTTACAATTTCAGATTCGTTAACTACTTTAACAAAGATATTGCAACCTCATACCATGCATACAGAAAAATAGAGAATTACATAATGATATACCCTGGGGAAACCTTTCGGTAAAAACCCCAGCACTCCAAAACCTGCACAATGTATTGATCAAAACTTTTATAGCTTACAATACACTTGCAATGCAAGTTCTTTCAGAAGATTTCAAAACCCTTGAAGACAAATCACGGCAACATAAAACATTCCAACAATACACTCGCATCACATCTCTTTGCAACCCTAAAAAAGCTTATATCATGTGCTTCACTTTTTAGGGCTACTCCCAAAGATAAACATATTAGGGTTTTACCATTCTCCGAGAAAATAGGAACCCCAAAAAAAAATTTGGGGTGATGCCCCAAACCCCACGATTGGGGAAGAGTGTACAGTACTCTAATTTATCAATTGCCACATGTCTTCACCTGTCATTGAATCTTCCTAACATAGCTCTTACGTGTCATAGGAATCTATCATAATCGTTTTATTCATGATCTCCTTACACACAATTCAAGATGTCGACACATCAACATTATTTGCAAGAAATACATTTTACAAAACAAATAATAAGAATAGGAATTATCCAAGGTTGAGACACCTTATTCCTAACAAGTACTTCCACAATCCATAATCACCTTAAAAAATTTACCTCCTAATTTACAAACAACCTAGTTCTTTCTTGCTCAACATCACTCTCCTAAACATTATAGATTATCCCATTTCAGGTGTAGCCTCTCTTTCAACAGGTTCATCCTCAACTTGCTCCTCATGTGCCACCAAATTATGTTTTCCTCTTATGGAACCAACTAAATATTTGTAATCCCTATTCCCATCATTACCACATTTGCAACAAGCACCCTTGAACTCACTATTGCCACTACCCCTTCCATGAATCTTCTGATGAGGTTCCTCTTCAATCACAAGTTTATCTTTTCCTTTATCACCAATCAGTTTATCCTTGACCCTAGGTGTAACCTCTCTTCTTTTCAACTTATCTTCTCCTTCAGAGCATATTGATAAGCATCTTCAATTGTACTATCCTTAACATACTCAACTCATCTTGAATGTTAAGTCTCAAACCATTAACATACCTAGCCACCTTTTCCTTGGATGCTTCTCGATGTCTAGATCTAATTGACATCTTGTAAAATTCTTCGATATATTCCTTAATATTCAAATCCTTTTTTAAAAAATGGAAACTTCTTAAACAATTCCAATTCATAATCCTTTGGTATGAGCTTGGATTTAAATCTAGATGCCATAACTTTCCACCTCTTGATCTTAGGTTCACCATTATCTTCCCTATCTTTCTGAAAATCTTTCCACCATAAGGCAACATGGCCTTTCAACTTAGTATGTGCTAACCTAACCCTCTATGGATCCTTAGTATCTTCTAGCTCAAAGTAATCCTCTAGTTCATTAATCCAATCTATCAATTCCTTAAGATGTAATAAACTAGAAAAGTTAAAAACATCAAGCTTATGAATCTTACCCATTTGTGCCATATCTCTCAATAGTCTTTCCTCCTTAGAAGGAATCTCACCTTCAATTATTTTGAGATCTTCAACAGCCTCTTCAAATTCATCTTCAATCTCAAGGTTTCTCCTAGCTATAGTTAAAGTATTTCAGATTTCAATCCTCATCTCATTTATGAATTCCTCCATCATCTTCTCCAATCTTATAAGATTCATCCCTCTACAAGTCATATTCACAAAGAAACCAATCTTTAATCTCCTAGGTTTTGGAGATTTGATCACATGTGTTGATTGGTAAAATTGATCCAACAATCTACCAACACCAACAATTTGCCTCAAGCAATTAGTTATGTTTGTTAAATGATCCACCAACAACTAATCTCCTTGCGTAATCTTTTCAATTGTAGGTTAGATGTCATACTATGCCACCCCACAACTAGGTTCACAAGTTGTGATATTCCACCTTCAAGCCTCAATACCTCTTAAAACTAGTCCTCCTTATGCCACCTTGCACTAACCTTCAGTTGATGTAGATCAGAACCTCCACTCTGCCACTCCACAAAACTAGGTCTACAAGTCAGAACTTGAAACAAGATTAACCTCAAGAATAAAACTAGTTATGATACCCCTTGATGCAATCAAGGATAAAGAATCCCCAAAGGAGATGTCCAATCCTTGCATCTATAGAATCCATAATGGAAATACCCAAATAAGATATATGAAAACACTATTTAAAGCAACAATATCACATATATTATTCTCAAGTTGGCCTGAAAAAGTAGTTATTATATCACCATTGTCAATATATAGCTGCAATAAAATTAGGTATTCTTTCTATCCTTAATAGAAAGTTTTCAAACTAGGCCAAATGATTATCCCTCATAATTAGGATGACTTTATAGATTGAACCATAGACTCTAGTCAATATCATATCCTAATCTCTCAAATATGCTCTAATCTATTCTCTAGCTAGCTGATAGGAGTGGTGATTCTTACTAGGAGTGTAATGTCCCCAATTTGGACCTTACTTGATTTGTCTTAAAATTCATGATTAGTATTTGGATTTACCTTGGGAATGGTAATTTGTAATGTTGTATACTAGGAGGATGCCAATCCCCAATAATTATAATACATCATTATATAATTTTATACTTATAATCACAAGAATTCATAATTCTTTATATAATGTATTTATTTCATATTATATATTAGTTAGTTATTTATCAATATATTTGAGTTAAATTATTTCAAATGCAAGTTTACTTCATAACAATATTACTATATTTCATAATTTATTATTTAAATTTTCATAACTTATTATTCTAAAGTTTATTTCATATTATTGTTAATATCTAATTCATACAATGCTAATAAATAAATTAACTCAAAAGATATACTTACCTTCTTTATGCCTTTATTTTTAGCTTATTCAATATTTATTTCCTTTTAATATTCTCCTACATTTCCTCCTTGATCTTCTCCTATATTTTCTCCTTGATTTTCTCCTACATTTCTTTTCTTGTTTTCGTTGGAATTTGAATAATCACCTCTTCTTATTATTCTTCTCATTTTTATTTATTTCTTCTATGTATCTATCATCCGGGAGGAATGGATTTGATATCCATTATATACATTTGCATGTTGAAGGGTTGCCACCTTTAGATTTAGAGACATGCCTCTATATTTTTATTTATTTATAATAATAATTATTATTTATTATTTATTTATAATTTATTTTACTACTTTATAATTATACTTATTATTTATATTAATTCTATTGATTCAATTATTATTATAATAGTCTAGGTTTCATTATAGAATGAATTTAATAATAAATTATATTTATTATTATTTATTTGTCTATTAACTAATTGATTGTATATTGATCAATTATATATTTGATTAATTATTATCATTATATTGATTTGATTACTATTATAAATTGATTAAAGAATATTGCTGATTGTTGTAATGTCCTTATACATTTTCAAATGTATGATTATATTAAATATAGATATTATTAAAATTTATTTGTTTATTACTAATATTCATAATTATTTCAATAATATATGATTATATATTAATATTTAATAATATATTATTTTATGGAGTGATATTAATATTATTATTGAGTAATATTATTTAAGGTTAATATTCTATTAATGTTATTATTAATATTAATAATTATTAATTATTAATATTATATATAACAACTATTCATAAGGACTCATATATTTATTATTATTCGAATAATGTTCAAATCAAGTTTACTCATTTGTATCGTCAATTACGGCTCATGACAGAGTCAACTTTACTCTCACCTAAGGCATCTTTAATGGACCTATATAGGAATTTATCCAACCCTAATCCTAAGGGCAGGTCACTAAGATCTGTATCCCTCCAACCAAGATCCACCCTATCAATAAGACTCTTTAGTGCTCACTAATTTCCACAAGGTGTTTTCTCCCAACCTAAGCCAACATGATCACAAAGAGTTTTAGGGTTTAATTTCAACCAATTTAGATCATTTTACAACTATCATGAAGGTTTGAAACCATCCTTCAATCATCTTCTCTTTGAGATCCTAAAATCTAGGAATTATGCCTAACTGCCCCTTGTAACCCTATCTAGACACAAAAATTGGATTATCTCACAAATTTGCTTAAGGACCCCCAAATTTAATCTAGGATCTAGATACCCTTTTCAAAAAAATTAAATATTTTCAGGGTGAGGATTCTCCAAGTCTTTCGTACAACACTTTTTCACTATTAGGGATTAAGTCCTTAAAAGTAGGGCTAATTGCTCCTTTCTCTAATTTTGTCTTCTTTAACTGATGGAATCTAATCACCGAGTGCCACCACTTCTTAGAAGGTTGTGTCCCCACTTTTTCAACATCCTCTAATGCTTGGATTTATTATTCCAATCGAACCTTGCATTGTCTTGTTCTCTATTACTCTATTTCCCTAGTTGGCCTATGGCCAAGCTCGCCAAGGGCAAGAGCTCAAAATTAAACCTTGACACTTCTACTTCTAAAAATAAAAGGAAATGTATGTATAGTGACCCATCTAACATTCCATCTTGGCCCATTTTTTTTCCATGGATTTAAGAATCCTGAGAGATCATTTTCTATGTACAGTCCAGAACTAGACCAGTGAACCCTAGTTACAAAGGAAATTAAATTTACAATACAGAATGGAGTTTAACTCTTAAATTCACACCATAGATAATTACTAAACACTTATAAGAAACTAATTAACAAGGAAATAAATATTTCTAACTCACATCCTTGTCTAAGCAATTCAAAATGCTCTATTTATAGTCACAGTCTATCTCTGCAACCTTACAATCAGTGATCTTTCAAACAAAATGGCATCTAACCTTAAAATGTCACCATGGGAGACCTTAAATAGTCTTCTCTTCAATTCAACCATTCTAAATAACCTATCTCATCCTCTTGTATGAAAGCCAACTTTTGGACAAAGTTATTAGAAAACTTTCAAAAGTTACAAAGTTGCATTTGTTGCTTTGAGCAACTTTTTACATCTCTTAGCCAATTTGATTTTATTTGTTTTGGCCACCATTTTTATCTCAATTAAACCCTAAATTCACTTCCTAGGACTCAAAACACTACCAAAATGACCTCCTAAACATCTAGAGGGTTCATGCCACCTTTTGACTCATACTTTTCTCTAGGACTTTACAAAGGAGTGGATGAACAAAAGCTTCCAAATCCTAACTCAAAAAACCCTAACCACTTCAAAATATCCCTAATCCTTCCTAATCTACCCAAGCAACTAGGAGAGAACACAAACAAAAACAAAGAAGGGCTTTTCACTCTAGGTGCTCCTGCACCATTCTCCCCTAACAAAAAGAATTTATTCTCCTTTTGATGGAATCAAGTTAGGATCTATTCCTAACTTCTAAAACTTTCTATCTAGTACCCAAGTTGCTTCTAAACCCTCCTTACCATGCCATTTTATTAGGTTCTCCATGTATACCTTGGTCCTTTTCTTATTGGCAACCCTTGAGCTCAAAATCTTCTCTGCTTGGGGCTTTGGTGTGACTGGTAGCTTCATTGCCTTGATCTCCTCACTCTCAGTTTGATTTTGATCTCCTTCTAGATTTTTCCCTTTATAGAGCACCAAATCTACAACATTGAAGACTGGTGAAAGTCCTATATTTTCTGGTAGTTCAACTTTATAGGCATTAGGTCCATACTTGGATACAATGACACAAGGACCTATTCTCCTTATTTGAATCTTATTGGGGACACCTTTTTGTAACCTTGCTTTGTTTAGGTGCACCATAACTAGATCTCCTACCTGGAATTGACCTTCTCTTTTACTTGCATCCACCTTTTGTTTGGTATGAGTGGCACTCTCTATTAATGTCATCTTCACTATGTCATGGACCTCTTCCATGGAATGGGAAAAATTCTTAGCATAACCACTCTTCTCTACATTACTTATAAGGTCTCTGATCTCACATATACCCCTGGGATGAATCTCATAGACTATTTTAAAGGGGCTCTTACCTATTGACCTATGGATGGTGTCATTATAAGAAAACTCTACTTGAGCAAGTAACTGATCCCATGTTTGTCCATACTCTTTGGTGAGATACCTTAAGAGGTTTGCTAAGCTCTTGTTAACTACCTCAGTCTATCCATCCACTTGTGGATGACATGCAAAGATGAAGGAAATATTTGTACCAATATTTTGACATAGGGTCTTCCAAAAATGACTCATAAACTTAGAATCTCTGTCTGATGCAATACTTATAGGTAGACCATGGATTCTCACTACTTCTCTAAATAAGATATTTTCTATGTAGCATGCATCATGGGTGGTCTTACATGGCACAAAGTGAGCCATATTACTAAACCTGTCCACTATCATAAATATACTATCCAATCCATGCTTGGTCTTAGGAATTCCAACTACAAAATCCATACTGAGGCACTCCCAAGGCCTATTTTGAATTGGGAGGGGTTGATACAACCCTGCATTAGATGGAGTCCCCTTATCCTTTTGACATACTATGTAAGTCTCTACATACCTTTGGATATCCCTATTCATCTTTGTCCAAAATTAATACCTTTTAACCAACTCTAAGGTCTTGTGAACACCAAAATGTCCACTTAGTGCACCATTATGTTTCTCTTGCACTAGGTTATCTCTCATTGAACCCCTATGTACACAGATTTTTCCTCCCTTAAAAAAAAGACCATCTTGAATAGTATAGTTAGATTACTCACAATAGAAATGATTTTGGAAGTCCTTTCATACCTTGTAAGCTGCTAAAAAGTCCTCATCTTCTGGATACAAATCTCTAAAATTCTCTATGCCAATGCTTCTTAACTGGATTTCTTGAACTGTGAGCAATCTCCTACTCAATTCATTTTCCACCTTGTTTTGGAGTCCCTTCTTGTGCTTGATGGTTAAGGTGTAGGATTGGATATATTCCACCCACTTCATATTCTTATGACTTAATGTATCATGTGAGTTAAGGAATCTTAAGGCTTGGTTGTCAATGTAGACCACAAATTCTTTAGGGAGGAGATAATGTCTCCATTTCCTTAATGCTTGCACCAGTGCATATAACTCCATATCATAAGAGGAGTACCTTCTCTTTGCATCACTTAGCTTTCCACTATGAAAGACCACTAGTCTTCCTTCCTGACTTAGGACTACTCCAATGGCAGTGTGACTGACATCACATTCACAGTGAACAATTTATCAAAACTAGGAAGTACCAAAATTGGTTGGTTTGATATTCTCTTCTTCAAGGTTTCAAACCCCTTGTTAGCATGATCATTCCACTAGAATTTGGTCTTCATACCTCCCTTGATGGTATCCAAAATAGGTGCAAATATTTCACTGAATTGTCTGATAAACTTCCTATAAAATTGCGCTAGGCCATGAAAACTTCTAACCTCTATAGTAGACTTAGGTGTAAGCCATTTAAATATTGCCTCCACCTTGCTTGTTTCCATCTTCGAATTCCCTTTAGAGATAACAAATCCTAGGTACAATAACTCTTGCTTTAAGAAATCACTCTTTTTGTAAGTTGATTATCAACTTCTCCTCGTGCAACCTTTGCATTACCATCTGCAGATGCTTGAGATGATCCTCCTTTGTTTTACTAAACACCAAGATGTCATCTAAGTTCACAACAACCCATTTCCCTATGAAGTCTTTCAATACTTCATTCATTAGTCTCATAAAGATTCTTGGAGCATTAGATAACCCAAATGGCATAACAAGCCACTCATAGAGTCCTTCAATGGTCTTAAAACTTGTCTTCCACTCATCTCTTTGCTTGATACTTATTTGGTGGTATCCACTTTTAAGGTCTATCTTTGAAAAATACTTTTCCCCTCCTAAGCAATCCATTAAGTCTTCAATCCTAGGGATAGGAAACCTATACCTTATGGTAATCCTATTTATGGCCCTAGAGTCTATACATAGTCTCCAAGTACCACCTTTCTTTGGGGCTAGGATAGTGGGAACAACACATGGGATTATGCTCTTTCTAATCAAGCCTTGGTCAAGCAACTATTGGATTTGTTTAGAAATTTCAGCATTTTTTTGTGGGGTCATCTTATAGGCTTCTTTATTAGGGAGTGCAACTCTTAGTATAAATTCAATTTGATGAGTAATGGCTCTCTCAGGGGGTAGGGTATTTGGTTGACCATCAGTAACAATATCCTTATACTTATGCAACAATATATTTACCTCTAAAGGTAGTTCTTCTTTCTTGTCTACCCTTTCATCCTTAGGCTTCAATACTAAGGCAAAGCCTACTCCATATGCTTCTTCTAGTGTCTTCACAAACTCCTTTTCTCTCACTAAGAGTATATTGGGACCCCCTTTCTTCACTTATGTTAGGAATAGTCCCAAGATGTAACTAAGAGGGGGGGGTGAATCAATTATCTACAAGTTTCAATTCTTTATCCAATTAAGTATACTTAAACATAAAGCATAAACACAATGAAAGAACACATGAACACAACACCAATATTTTGGTTACGAGGAAACCCAAATAGGTAAAAACCCCGGTAGGACTTGATACCCACTAATATTTTGTACTAGTGTATAATGATCCTTGTTAGGAGATCCTTAACCCTATTAGGAGTTGATTTACAATATATTAAGTACATTAGACCTGGTCAAGGGCTGGACCATATTAGGAGTCTTTTACAGTTGTCCCTATTAGGGGAGAGGATGCACTTTCTGAGAGCACACTGCTCAAATGGGTGAAGGTTGCAACCTTCTGTTTAACAGATATACACTATATCTGGATCTTGGTGAACTGCGCTTTGACCTATTGTCTGGATCAATTCCAATGAAGAGAACAAGTACTTTACTTGGTCACATAGACCTTCTTCTTATGGCTCAACACTTCACACACTCTGCTTTGCTCTGCTTAATCAACCATGAACCACACTCCAACAATCACAAATGACTGCCTATAAATATCTTTCCTCTAAATGATATAATCAAGTCAGCATATTAGAACCACCTTGAAATAATATCATAGAAACTAAAAAAAACTCTAATATGCAACACAATCTGGGACATGTTCAATAAGATAATTGTAAACGCACGCTACACATTGTCGGCTTTACCAAAACTACTAGATCTTTCTCTGTAAGCTAAATTAAATCACGCTCTCTTAACTGAACATCAATAACTCTCCTCTAAGCTTAAACCCAAGGGCACATACCCACAAGATAGGCACAACTACATAACCAATAAAATCTTTTTCAGCTCTTTTGAATAAACATAGGAAACTGTTGCTGGCGAATAGCGACTGCATAACTTCACTTCTACTAAATATCTTACTATGTGTCCATAACTAAAACATCACTAACATGTCTTCAACATATATCCAAATGCGTAAGGCTTCATGACAACTGTACAGACAACCATACACATAACACTGCCTGTTACTCTGTCAGGAACACTGCTGACACCAGCTACAATATAACTGTTTGTACTAATAGTTAACCTCTGCGCCCATGATATCATGTTGATATCATGTCCATGCTTCATATACTAAAATATTATTGTATAAGACTTCCACGCATGCTACTTTCCATATGTTTTCATCAATGACAAACATACAGTTAGTACTGGCCTACTAGCAAATCTCCAACAATCTCCCCCTTTGGCATTGATGGCAACATGTGGAGTGAAAAAATACCACCAACCCAAATGAACATTTCTTTTATAACATTCTCCATTTCCTCAACAAAACTCCCCCAAAGATGAATCCTCCATCTGCTACAATATTTTCTAATATTCTCCATTTCCTCAACTGTACTGCTGTCAAAACTAAATACTGCCCCCCCCTTAGTATATTACTCCTCCTTTTTACTTCTATTTTTCATGATTATGTATATTACTCCCCCTTTGACATCAATGGAAAAGGGCACCATTCATTTTAAGCACTGGTACTACTCCTGAGGTAGATTAGTCAACCTTCCATCAATCCTTGAGGACTAATGTCTTTCCTCCTTTCTTCTAAGTAGAATCAGGGAAGGGAATGACTCCCAACTTCTCCCTAAGATACTCAAAAGTATCCTTAGGCAAGGGCTTTGTGAATATATCTGCCAACTAATCTCTAGTACTCACATAATCCAACTTGACTTCTTTCTCTATCACTTTCTCTCTTAAGAATTGATACTTGATCTCAATGTGCTTTGTCTTTGCATGCATCACAGGGTTCTTTGACATATTGATAGTGCTAGTGTTATCATAGTGAATAACAATAGGATAATCAATCTGAATTCCAAAATCCTTTATCATCTGCTTGATCCAAACAATTGTAGAACAATTCAAGGCTATTGCAACATACTCTAATTTTGTTGTTGACAGAGAAATACAATTTTGTTTCTTGCTTGTCCAAGTGACAAGTCTATCACCAAGAAACACTACTCCTCCTGAAGTACTTTTTCTGTCATCAACACATCCTACCCAATCTACATTAGTGTACACATGAAGCTCAAAATTTTCTAAATTAGGATACCATAGACCATAATCTATAGTTCCCTACAAGTATCTAAATATTTTCTTTACTACCATAAGGTGACTTTATTTAGGTTCTGCTGCAAATCTTCCAACTATGCCAACTGCATTTCTAATATCAGGTCTAGTTTGAGTAAGATATATAAGTTTACCAATCATAGACTTATACAATGTTATATCTACTACTGGTGAGTCATCTTCTTTTGTAAGCTTGCATCCAGTGATCATAGGGGTTCCTACTGGCTTGCAATCATCCATCTTGAATTTCTTCAATATCTCTTTCTCATATTTTGACTGATTAATAAAAATTCATTTTTCTGTCTGTTGCACATTTAGTCCCAAAAAGTATTTGATAGGACCAATCATACTCATCTCAAATTCATTATGCATTTCTTTGGAAAATTCAGCACTAAGTTTGTCATTACCTCCAAAAATAATGTCATCAACAAATATAGCTACAAGTAGTAAACCTTCAAATGTCTCTCTAATGAATAGATTACAATTTGTTGCTCCTTTCTTGAATCCAATCTTTGTTAAATATCCATCTAGTCTCTCATGCCATGCTCTAGGGGCTTGCTTAAGTCCATAGAGGGCCTTCTTCAATCTGCATACCATATCAAGTCTGTCTGATAAGGTGAATCCTTCTAGTTGCTCAATGTATACTTCTTCTTTCAAGTCTCCATTTAGGAATGCTGATTTGACATCCATCTGATAAACTTTGAAGTTTTTGACTATAACATAAACTAGAAACAACTTAATAGCTTCTAATCTACTCACAGGTGCAAATGTGTCTGAATAATCAATGCCTTCTCTTTGTGCATATCCTTTACATACTAACCTTGCTTTGTTTCTTACTACTGTACCATCTTCATTCATCTTATTTTTGAATATCCACTTTGTTCCAATCACATTCTTATCACTAGGTCTTGGGACCAGTTCCCAAGTGTCATTCTTAACAATCTGATCAAGTTATTCTTTCATAGCATCATGCCAATCTGAATCATTACAAGCATCTTCAACACTTAAAGGTTCAATATGAGATAGTAAACATACCACTTCACTACTAGCTGAGTTCTTTGCTTGAGATCTTGTTAAGACTTTACCACTCTGATCTCTAATGATGTCTGTCTTGGAGTGATTTCTTGATGTAAACTTCACAACTTTAGGTGATGCTGACTCATCAGCCTTAGGATTATTTTCTTCACTTGTCTCAGGGTCATTGAATAACACATCAATACTGTCAAACATTTCTTCAATAACTATTTCACTACTGGAGGGTCTGGGTTCTTCTTCAATCATGGGTGAGTAATCATGATATCTTTCTTGACTCATAAACTTTTCATCAATCTTTACATGGGCACTTTCTATGATCTTTTTCAATCTCAAATTGAAACATCTATAAGCTTTAATTTTAGTAGAGTAACCAAGAAAAATACCTTCTCACTTCTTGCACCAAACTTGCCTACTGCTTCATCCCTCTTGATGTAGCACTTGCTTTCAAAGTATCTGAAGTATTTTATTGTGGGAACATTACCAAACCATAGCTCACATGGTTTTTTGTTAGCCCCTGGCCTCAATTGAATTCTATTGATGGTATAGACTATTGTATTGACCACATCTCTCCAATAGGTGTGTGCAACTTTTCCTTTTATCATAATGGTGCGCATTGTATCAAGAATAATCCTATTCCTTCTCTCTGCTATTCCATTCTACTGAGGGGTTCTAGGTGCACTCAACTATCTCTTTATACCATGTTCTTCATAGTACTCATAGAATCTGTTAGAGGTGAACTCTCCTCCTCTATCCGATCTCAAACATTTTATCTTTAGTCCAGATTCATTCTCAACCTTAGCTTTGAATATTTTGAACTTCTCAAATGCTTCTGACTTATCTTTCAAGAATGCAACCCACATCATTCTAGTATAATCATCAACAAACAAAATGAAATACCTTTCACCATAGTATGATCTTGTTTGAGTTGGACCACATAGGTCTATATGAATCAAATCCAACTTGTTCTCTAGTGAATTTTGCTTGCTCCTGAATGAATTTCTCACTTGATTTCCCATTACACATTCCTTGCATATAGTATCAACTGGCTTTGCTATGCTAAGTAGATCTCTTACTACCTTTACATTTCTTATCTTTACTATGTTATCAAAGTTGATATGACATAGTCTTTTATGCCATAACCAACTGTCATCAACTTTAGCAACAAAACAACTTGCTTCTGAATTGAGTTAAAAAACATTACCTCTTGTCTTTGAGCCTAATGCAATCATAACACCATCTTTGTTGTTAATGATGCATTTGTCATCTTTGAACTCCAACTGATTGCCTTTTCCAAGTAACTTTCCAACACTGAGAAGGTTATGTTTCAAACCATCAACATAAAGAACATCATCAGTACTATTCTTTCCATCCAAGGTGATCGCTCCTCTACCAACTATTGGTTTAGGAGTGTTGTCTCCAAATCTAACCATACCACCATTATATTTGTCCAAATGAAGAAACCTGCCTTTATCACTTATCATGTGATGTGAACAACCACTGTCTATGATCCAGTTTGTCCTTATGTCAACTTGTGAAATCAATGCTAGCTCTTGTTCCTTTTTATCATCTTTATGACTTGTCTTATTATTCATTTTGTCTATAATAGCAATGAATCCAATTTCTTCTTCACCAAATTCTTCATCTAATACTCCATCTCCAGCATAGTAGCATTCCTTAGAATACTTAGGCTTGTAATCCTTTTTGAACTTTCTAGCTCTAGTAGGACACTTAGATGCAAAGTGACCGATCTTATTACATGAAAAGCACTTAACTAGTAATTGACCTTCATATTTTCCTTTTTTTCTCTTTTGGCAATCATAGCAATGAAATCATCTAGTGCTTTCTCTTCATCATCATCATCAAAATTACTAGAAGTGTTTGCAAATTTCTTACCATGAACTGTTGCTTTGAAGGTTGTCTCACTCTTTGGTTCTATCTTCAATCTTGAAATCTCAAAAGCTGAGATTTTGCTGATCAAAGTCTCTCTCTTGAAATTAGATGTAAGCTGCATGGTCTCATCAAGGATGTTGATCTTGCTTTCATATTCAGGAGTGAGAGTAGTCATTAACTTGTCCATAATGTCCTCCTTTGAAATCTCTCCACCATTGTTTCTGATTCCAACAACTACTTCATTTATCCTTTGATTGTAAGCTCTGGTGTTTTCTTTAGGTAGCATCTCCAATGGAGTGTACCTTTTCTTCCATGTCTTTTTGCATGCATCCTTTGCTTGTTTGTCTCCTTCAAATATGTCTTCTAGGTGCTTCCATATTTTGTGGGCTGTATCTACCTTTTTTATTTTTGAAAACTCACCATCAGATAGGGTGTTGATAAGGGCTTCTTTAGCAATAGCATTCTAATGAAACAATTCCTTTTTCCTATTAGTAGCATCATCCTGTGCAAGGTCTTCTAGGGTAGGTATCTTGGTTGCTTTGATAGTTACATCAAAAACTTCAAAACCAATGCACTGCAAATGGGTCACCATCTTGTTTTTCCAATCAAGATAATTCTCTCCATCAAACTTAGGACTTTCTTTCCTGAAGTATGCCATCTAATCAACCTCAAGCTATTAAACTTTATCTTCGAGGCACTTGGCTCTGATACCAATTGTTAGGAATAGTCCCAAGAGATAACTGAGAGGGGGGGTGAATCAGTTATCTACAAGTTTCAATTCTTTATCCAATTAAGTATACTTAAACATAAAGCATAAACACAATGAAAGAGCACATGAACACAACACCAATATTTTGGTTACAAGGAAACCTAGATAGGTAAAAACCCCGGTGGGACTTGATACCCATTAATATTCTATACTAGTGTATAATAATCCTTGTTAGAAGATCCTTAACCCTGTTAGGAGTTGCTTTACAATATATTAAGTATAGTAGACCTGGTCAAGGGTCAAACCCTGTTAGGAGTCTTTTACAATTATCCCTGTTAAGGGAGATGACGCACTATCTAAGAGCACACTACTCAAATGGGTGAAGGCTACAACCTTTTGTTTAACAGATATACACTATATATGGATCTTGGTGAACTGCGCTTTGACCTGCTATCTAGATCAATTCCAATGAATAGCACAAGTACTTTACTTGGTCACATAGACCTTCTTTTGATGGCTCAACACTTTGTACACTCTACTTTGATCTTCTTAATCAATCATGAACCCCACTCCAGTAATCACAAATGACTACCTATAAATATCTTTCCTCTAAATGATATAATCAAGTTGGCTTGTTAGAACCACCTTGAAACCATATCAGAGAAACCACAAAAAACTATAATAAACATTATGTCGGCTCTACTATGCACGCAACACAATCTGGGACCTGTTCAATAAGATAATTATAGATGCACGCTACTAACTATCGACTTTACCAAAACTACTAGATCTTTCTCTGTAAGTTGAATTAACTCATGCACTCTTAACTAAACATCAATAACTCTCCTCTAAGCTTAAATCCAAGGGTGCATACCGATAGGATAGGTGCAACTACATAACCAATAAAATCTCTATCGGCTCTTCTGAATAAACACAGGAAACTATTGCTAGCAAATAGCGACTACATAACTTCACTTCTACTAAATATTTTACTATGCATCCATAACTAAAACATCACTAACATGTCTTCAACATATATCCAAATGTGCAAGGCTTCATGACAACTATACGGACAACCATACATAAAACACTGCCTATTACTCTGTCAGGAACACTGCTGACACCAATTGCAATATAACTATATGTACTAAAAGTTAACCTCTGCACCCATGATATCATGTCCATGCTTCATATACTAAAAGCTTCCTGTATAAGACTTCCACACATGCTACTTTCTATATGTTGTCATCAATGACAAACATACAGTTAGTACTGGGCTGCTGGCAAATCTCCAACTTCAACTTCTCCCAATATTGACTAAATCTTGAATGTCACCCCATCCTTTTTAAATGTATAATATTTCTTGGCTCTATCATCCATGGAAACTCTATCAAACTATCAAGGTCTTCCCAACAAAAGATGGCAAGCATCCATGTGCAAGACATCACATAACACCTTATCCTTCTACCTCCCTATAGATAACTATACACAAGCCTTCTCATTAATTAACACATGTTTATCTTTATTAAACCAAGTAACTTTATAAGGGTTAGTATGTGGGATTCTTTGAAATTTATGTTTTTCTATTTCTTCCATGGAGATAATATTATCAGTAGAACCAAAATCTATGATAACTTTTCAAACTTTACCTAGAATCTTTCATATGACTCTCACCAAGGACCTTCTATAACTTGGTTCCTTTTTGATGGGCTCTTTGAGGAGTGTTCTCATAATCATCAAGTTCTCCCCTATCTATGAATCCAATGCCACCTCTGTTGTCTTGCTGCTTGAAGACTCTTCTTGCACATAGTTGACTCTCTTATCTCCTCCTTAGGATGATGAGATCTTTTCTAGAAACCTATATGTAGGGTGTCCATATTGGTGACAATTATATAATTTCATAGAAGAGAAATATGATCCTCTTCCCTAACTATTGGATCTTCCCCTTGAATTTCTATTAGGACCTCTTCCTCTATTGTAGCCTCCTCTATTGTTGCTTTATTTTCCTTGGTTCTCTATGAGCTTGGACTCACCTTGGTTTCTTTCTTCCAAGTTCCTTCCTCCATATCCTCCTCTCTAACTTATACCATCTCTCCCTCTACCTCTACCCCTACTACTTGATTCATGCTTCTTCTTAAGCTTATCCTCCACCTTTAGGGCTAACTGATAGCATTGGTGTATAATCTTAGGACTTAGGAGACTGATCTCCTCTTGTATGTTCCATCTCAACCAATTCAAGTACCTAGCCACTTTCAAACTCTCCTCTTCCATCACATGTGACATCAAACATAGCTTGTGAAACTCTTATGTGTAGGCACTTACCTCAAGGTCTTTTTGTCTTAAGTTTTTCCTCTTCTTATACAACTGCACCTCATACTCATCTGGTAGATAAGTCTCCCTTATCTTGGTCACCATACCTTTCCAACTAGTTATAAGATTCTTTCCTTCTTTGATTATTTCATCTTGGACAAATTTCCACCAAGTGAGGGTTGTTCCTCTCAACCTTGTCTTGGCTACTCTTACTTTTTGGGCATCTATTACACTATCACACTCAAAGTGATTCTCAAGTCCTTCTATCCATTCCATGACCACTTCTAGTTCCATCTTGCCACTAAATAGAGGCACGCCTTCCAATGTCTTACCACTCATAGATTTTAAAGCCTTGATAAATGGTTCTTATTAGAGTACAAGGTCAGACTCTGGCACTACATCTTCTTCTACCACTAACTTGCATTTCTCTTCATTCTCTCTCACCAACTCACTTACTGTAGTTGTCTGAAGTTGCACTTATTCTAACTTAGTTTCAATCTATGCCAATTGTTCCTTTAGGAGTCTATTCTCCTCTCTTTGTTCTTCCACATCTTTTTTAAACTCATCATTAGTCACCATCTTTCTTGAATCCACTAATTCTGGTGAATACAACATCCAAACTTCACAAGTCCAACCTTTAGGCTCTGATACCAATCTAATAGGAGTAGTAGTTCTTACTAGGAGTTAGATTGAATCTCAACTAAGGCCTCTTAAATAGAGCTATTTTTGGATTTCTCCAACCCTAATCCTAAGGGCAAGTCACTTATATTTTTATCCCTCCAACCAAGATCCGCCCTATCAATAAGACTCTTCATTGCTCACTAAATTCCACAAGGTGTTTTCTCCCAACCTAAGACAACATGCTCACAAAGAGTTGCAGGGTTGAATTTCAACCATTTTAGACCATTTTCCAACTATCTTGAAGGTTTGGAACCATCCTTTAATCATCTTCTCTTTGAGTTCCTAAAATCTAGGAATTAGGCCTAGTTGCTCCTTGTAGCCTTATCCAGACACAAAAACTAGATTATCTCACAAATTTGGTTAAGGACCCTGTTGGTGCTAAAAAATTCTGGACCATTTTGAGGCCAACTGACAGGCACAAACAGGTGTCTCTGCAATTCTGACTCAATTGAGCCAACACTGGTAGGCCTGAATTCACCAATGTCCTATGCTGCAAAATGTATGCATAGACAAAACAATAATTCCTTCCAAAGGGGTAAATAATCCTTGGAGGAAAAACTATAATCTCCTAATAATTAAATTTATTGAAATATAAACTAAAGCTTAAAAGTATTACTAAAACCTAATTAAAATGCTTTGTAAAGAGAGATATCAAATTTAATATGTAAACTGCAAAAAGAACCAAATAACAATTACAAATGAAATGAGATCAGTGCCTAATGCAAAATTGGGAATAGAGTCAATTACATTCAATCAAATGTATAGTCAAAGATGGTTTTAAGGTAACTCACTCCTATAAAGTGAGACCATCACCCTACAGGCTTCCGTTGAATCACGAATTCAAAATAATTTATACAATTAGTCCTATCAATTTTAACCCAAATTAAGAGGCTGAAAGGAACAACAACAGGTTCACAAACCTTGCAATTGCTATTCAAATTGTACAAATTAACCTTAACAAATGAATCAAGAAAAAGGACACAGTAGGATACCCTGGTTCACAAAGTAATCTGAAAAAACTAATTGAAAATAAAAAACTATATAACCTTAAAAAGCACAAACAACTTATCTGACATTTGCAATTGAAAAATTGAAAATTAGGTCCAAATCTGTAGTCCAGGAGATTTTCCCAATTGTGTCGTGATGTTGATTGTTTACAAATTTGTCTTAATATAAATACATTTTCCAAGGGTTCTCTGTGAAAAGACATGCCCCTTCACATGACCTAATCCTGGCAACTAACCCTATAAAATATAAAATAAACCATAATAATGGTTTTAGGGAATAATATTTCTCATACAACAAGTTTGATTTGTTATGATCTTAGGTATTCATGCATAATAATCCAACATTTAGTTCCTGCACAAAAACACCTGACATTAGATAGTCCTTTACTAAAACCTAAAATCAAAATCATTATATTCATAATCTATTAGGCTTTCATAAAGACCACTATCATTTATTTATTAATTAATAATTAATTGAAATAAATTCATGCCATAATTTATAAATGTATTTGATAAATAAAGTGGAGTATAAATAAAAATTAAATATTAATCATAGGTTGCCCACATTAATTATCAAAACATAAGAAATTTCATTAGTAAGATAATACTTAAAGCATTAAATAAAAATATGACATTATGTTTAGAATTTTACTTTTATTTTCAAAATAAAACATAATGCATTTATGACCTTCGTCATAATTATTGTTTCTCATTCCAATTTTTGTACTTTGCCACAAATGGTTTTGGTTCATCAAACTAAAACCTTTTTTGTGATTCCAATTATCTGAATCACTATTCTGTCGTTGCCCAATTAAACTTGTTCCCTCATTTGTATCAAACAACAGATTATTATAATTATTTAGAATACACTCGGCATTCTTCTTATGTGGGGGAGTATACTTTAATGTTCTAATATTTTGATTTATTTCCCCTTCATTAACCTTTTCTCCTTCATTGAGTTGCTCTAATCCTTTTATACTCTATGGAGGAGTGACAATATCATCTCTTTGCAATCCAAAACATTCTAAAATATTGATTGGTTGTTTTCTAAAATTCTTTGTGAATCTTTTCTTATCATGAATATGTTCGGAAAATTGTCGGATTGATTGTTGCATCTGGATATCAACTTCGTCATCTTCTTCCTCATTTTGGTAATTGCACTAATTGATGTTTGAATGAAAAGGATTTATATTATTTTCCTCACTTCTTTGACTACTCCCACTATGATGATGATCTTTGTTCTCATATGGTTTATTTGGGGATTGTTTAGAACCAATATGTGATGTCTCCATATCAGGATTTCTGAGTTTCCTTGGCTGATTCTTGAAATCTAATTCAATATGGTTAGTTGTTGCTTTATGCAAAGATCTTCTTCCCTGCATTATTTTTATCACACTTTACTAAAAATTGATTGTAGAGTCACCACCATACTGTCGTGCAGAATATATCACTGTTTCGAGTCCTTTATCCTAGTAGAGTCTCTGTAATAGTAACCAAAGATTCTAAAACTATCCTTTACTAATAGCGTCCCTAGCAGAGTCACCAATTTGTTGGTGCTCAAAAATGCTGGACCGTTTTGAGGCCAACTGATAGGCACAAAGAGGTGCCTCTGCAATTCTGACTCAATTGAGCCAAGGCTAGTAGGCCTGAATTCACCAATGCCCTATGCTACAAAATGCATGCACAAACAAAACAATAATTCCTTCCAAAGGGGTAAACAATCCTTGGAGGAAAAACTATAATCTCCTAATAATTAAATTGCTTGAAATAAACTAAAGCTTAAAAGTATCACTAAAACCTAATTGAAATGCTTTGTAAAGAGAGATATCATATTTAATATGTAAACTGCAAAAAGAACCAAATAACAATTACAAATGAAATGAGATTAGTGCCTGATGCAAAATTGGGAATAGAGTCAATTACATTCAATCATACGTATAGTCAGAGACAGTTTTAAGGTAACTCACTCCTATAAAGCGAGACCATCACCCTACCGGCTTCCGTTGAATCACAAATTCAAAATAATTTATACAATTAGTCCTATTGATTTTAACCCAAATTAAGAGGCCGAAAGGAACACCAACAGGTTCACAAACCTTGTAATTTCTATTCGAATTGTACAAATTAACCTTAAAAAAATGAGTCAAGGAAAAGAACATAGTAGGATACCCTGGTTCACAGAGTAATCTGAAAAACTAATTGAAAATAAAAAACTATATAACCTTAAAAAGCACAAACAACTTATCTGACATTTGCACTTGAAAATTTGAAAATTAGGTCCAAATCCGTAGTCCAGGAGATTTTCCCAATTGTGTCGTGATGTTGATTGTTTACAAATTTGTCTCAATATAAATACATTTTCCAAGGGTTCTCTGTGAAAAGATATGCCCCTTCACAGGACCTAATCCTGGCAACTAACCCTATAAAATATAAAATAAACCATAATAATGGTTTTAGGGAATAATATTTCTCGTACAACAAGTTTGATTTGTTATGATCTTAGGTATTCGTGCATAATAATCCAATGTTTAGTTCCTACACAAAAACACCTGACATTAGATAGTCCTTTACTAAAACCTAAAATCAAAATCATTATATTCATAATATATTAGGCTTTCATAAAGACCACTATCATTTATTTATTAATTAATAATTAATTGAAATAAATTCATGCCATAATTTATAAATGTATTTGATAAATAAAGTGGAGTATAAATAAAAATTAAATATTAATCATAGGTTGCCCACATTAATTATCAAAACATAAGAAATTTCATTAGTAAGATAATACTTAAAGCATTAAATAAAAATATGACATTATGTTTAGAATTTTACTTTTATTTTCAAAATAAAACATAATGCATTTATATTTATGTTTAAAATATATCTATTCACAAACATAATGCAATGTAGATTACAACATAGAAATATTTTTAAAACATTAGGGTAAAGAGTTTTATAATTCACCGTTAAAAGGGGGCATTTACCCTAAATTTATAATAATATTAAAATAACTTCACATAGGGTAAGTATAAATTTAATAAAAACCCTAACACTATAAATACTTTTAGTGTAAAACCATCCAATAAAACAAATTTAAGGTTTTTAGAAATAAAATATTTTCAAAACACAAACCCTAATATACATATATTAAAATGAAGGTGAGAAATCAATTAATTATTATTTACAAATAAATTGCAATGGTAATGTATAATCACTTAAGCCCTTTTACCCTACAAGTTAAAATTTTAAAATAAAAAATACAATTACAACAAGGTAAAATTATATGATTACAATTACGTATATGAAAACTAAAATTAATATCAAAAATATTTCACAACCCTAATACATAGTAATCTTTTTCAACATTATTTACCTTATCATATTCTTCACTTTAGGGTTTTTAGGAGTAAATTATAAATTAAAATTAAAAACACTCATGTTGGTAAAACAATAATTTCACAAAACATAAAATTTCTATGACACACACATACTAAAAAACAATTTCAAAAAAGGAAATAAAATTATCTTTAATTAATACCTTTATTCATACATACATTTTCAAGAAATAGCATAGGTCAATCGGTAAGGGTAGAGTCGGGTAGTTAGGTAGGAAAAAGGATGGGTCGAGAGGTCGAGTGTTCAACTCCCTCTCCCCATTCTTTTTTCCTAAAATTGAGAAAATGAATAATACATAGGAAAATAATATTTCATCATTGATTTGAAAAGTAATTAAGGAAAGGATTACTCCTTGTGTAAGAAGTTGTATTGACTTCTCACCTACACATGGAAAAGTAAATAAATTAGTTTCTCCTCCTAATCCTCTCGAAGAAAACAAATAGACTAATTGGTTAGGGGGTAGGAGGGTAGGTAGGTAGGAAAGAGGTTGGCTTGAGAGGTCGAGGGTTCAACTCCCTCTCACCACCTTTTTCACTTAAATACTTTATTTATTATTTTTTAGAATAATTATTAGTACTTGTCGATAGGAAGTCTTATTACACGAGTGAACCAATTAAAATTTATCATGTTTTTTATTTATTGTCCTTCCATATTGCATAGTTTTCGGGGTATAATATATATTTATTCTCATCCAGAAATTTTGTTGGATTTGGCAGTCATGCTTATACTATTAATTTTTACAAAATATTATAATTTAAAAAACAACCTATGATATTATAATATATATTTATTTTTATTATGTAAAAAAATTATGTGATTTTATTTGCTTATAATTTTTATTTTTCTTGACAAAATATTAATATTTAAATTAAACTATATTAAATTAATATTTAATATTATTATAATAGTTTTATTTTGAAAAACTCATTAAATTTAGTTTAAAAGATCGATTTATTTAAATTTATTTATTTATAATAGTTTTAATAAAACTTCTTTTATAAAAAGTTATTACTTCTACTGTAACTATATAAAATATTATAATTAAAAAATTAATATACTATTATTTCTACTACAACTTTAAAAAAATTAATTATAAAAAGTTATTACTTCTACTATTACTATATAAAACATAATAATTAAAAAATTAATATACTATTTCTTCTGCTTTAGTCTATAACTAAAGGCAAGTATTTAGCCACTGCGTGGCACTTGTTTATTTCAAAATGAATATGCATTAAATTAATTGAAATAAAATAATTAACAACCTAATACATGAAAATAGAATAATGACAAACATATATGCCTTTTTATTCATTTTAATTTTTTAACATAGGGAAATAATATAAAACTGAAATTTAAGATCCTACTTCCCTGATGTTTCATTTATTTAGAACCTGAAATTTTCAGTGTCAACATACCCCCAAATATAATATAGGATCCAGATACCCTTTTCCAAAAAAGTAAATATTTTCAAGGTGAGGATTCTCCAAGTCTTCCATATAACACTTTTTCACTATTAGGGATTCAGTCCTTAAAAGTAGGGCTAATTGCTCCTTTCTCTGATTATGTCTTCTTTAACTAATGGAATCTAATCACTAGGTGCCAGAACTTCTTAGAGGGTTGTGTCCCCACTTTTTAAAAATACTCCAACCCTTGGATTTCTTCTTCCAATCGAACCATGCATTATCTTGTTCTTTGTTACTCTATTTCCCTAGTCAGGCTATGGCCAAGGTCGCCGAGGGCAAGAGCTCAAAATTCAACCTTGACACTTCTACTCCTAAAACAAAAAGGAAATTTATGTACAGTGGCCCCTCTAACATTCCATCTAGATCCTTTTTTTTTTCCATGTATTTAAGAATCCCGAGACGTCAATTTCTATGTACAATCCAGAACTAGACCAGTGAACCCTAGTTACAAAGGAAATTAAATTTACAATGCAAAATGGAGTTTAACTCTAAAATTCACACCATAAAGAATTATTAAACACTTCTAAGAAACTAATTAACAAGGAAAGAAATATTTCTAACTCACATCCTTATCCAAGCAATTCAAAATGCTTTGTTTATAGTCATAGTCTATCTCTGCAACCTTACAATCAGTGATCTTTTAAACAAAATGGCATCTAACCTTGAAATGTCGCCATGGGAGACCTTAAATAGCCTTCTCATCTTCAATTCAAACCTTCTAACTGACCTATCTCATCCTCTTGGATGAAAGCCAACTTTTGGACAAAGTTGTTGAGCAACTTTTAAAAGTTGTCGAGCAACTTTTAAAAGTTGTCGAGAAACTTTTCAAAAGTTACAAAGTTGCATTTTTTGCTTTGAGCAACTTTTTACATCTCTTAGCCAATTTGATTTTATTTGTTTTGGCCACCATGTATATCTTACTTAAACCCTAAATTCACTTCCTATGACTCAAAACACTACCAAAATGACCTCCTAAACATCTAGAGGGTTCATGCCACCTTTTGACTCATATTGTCCTCTAGGACTTTTCAAAGGAGTGGATTAACAAAAGCTTCCAAATCCTAACTTAACAAGCCCTAACAACTTCAAAATCTTCCTAATCCTTCCTAATCTACCTAAGAAACTTGGAGAGAACACAAACAGGAACAAAGAAGGGCTTTTCACCCTAGGTGCTCCTACACCACTAGCTACCTCTAGCCACTACCCCTAAACAAGAACTACAAGACCTACTTAAATACAAGATCACCAGCCACAATTCTACTTAAATAGTAAACATACAAACTAAAAGGAAACATTTTTGGGTGATGCAAGATTTCCAATGACCCAAGGATGCTCATGCATCAATTGTGGTCTTTCATCTTGAACTTTTTTAATATTTATTTTATGTATTTTATTTGAGAAATGAATCCCTTTTTTGATTGAGAATATTTTAAACCAATAAGGAAGGACAACTCACCAATAATTGACATTTCAAATTATTTCTAAATTACATTACAATAATTTATTTGCACATGTTGTTGCTTCATCTAAAAATAATATCATCAACATATACTACAACAATCACTATTTGATCACCATCAATTTTTATATTTGATAACCACATCTAAAAAATATTCAAAATACATTTTATTCAATTGATTCATTATTTTAAGGGTTCTAGATTCCTCATGCTCATCTTGGCATAATAGAATGGACAAGTTCATACATGATCAATTTTTCTAACTACTCGTGCAACTTGCTCATTCTTTAATGTGGAAAACAACTTATTCTAATGTATTATCCTTCTCTAGTAGAGAAATGGATAAACTTGATCAACTTAGTACTTTACTTTATATCCCATACATAGAGAGGGCCTCAACCTTGCCATTAATTTATCATCACTTATTGGACTTCCATAATGAATATTCCATACTTGGATTGAAAAATGAGTCATGCTTGGATTGAAAATAAATAAAAGTGGATTGTAAGATAATGTACTCCTAGTCTTTATCTTGAGGTAGCCTTTTCCATGGGAATTTTTTTTGCCATAACTATTGAGTGTTAGGAAAATTGCATCTCAACCTTACAATGATTAAAATGTATTGCTAATGAAAAGGTTATTGTTGACACATGAGCGCAAAGGATGTAAGGGGGGTTACCCCCCTTGTAGGATCCAATCCCTTGATCATAAGCATGGGTTTTTTAGGGTAGTTCCCCCCAAAAAAAAATTATATATAAATATCATTATGAATCCTGACCATTTATAATTAGGTCATAGGTCCAACAGTGGATATTTTGTTCACCATATTTGGATTGTGTTAGCCCATGGCTTTATAATACCATTTAAAAGTTTCTTATTTGGTATCTCATATATAATATTAGGAACATGAGACCATTGTGATGTATTCTAAGAGTCTTATAACTATTGAGTTGCCTCTAGATCTCCGCTAGTGATCCTCCCATGAGAAGTTTTCTCTACAATTATATTGTAATTTGTTATTGATTTTTTAATATATTGAGTGACTTGTGGAGTGTTGGGATTTTCTCTCGAAAGGATTTTCCTCATGTAAATCATTGTGTTGCGGTATGCATGTTGGTTATGCTAATTTCTATTGAGTTTTTGTAACTATTGTAAAGATTTTAGAATTGTTTTACATAACTCTCCTCTTAAGCTTAATGTAGGAGGTTTCTCTACTACCTTGGCTTCCTTGCATTGAGTAGGTGAGAAACTATCTTTGGATGCCATTGATAATGTGAGATTACATTTACGTTATGAAATTTTTTAACATTGTTGGTTATGGTTTTGATTCCACAACTTACTGCCTTAAAATTTATGTTTTCAAGGCTAAATTATGAGAATTTTCAAAGGTTACCCTTTTTTATTTATATTTATCAAATAAATTATAGGGAAAATTTTAGATTTCTTCTCATGGCTATTTAGAATCAAATTCAACTTACTATCAATGATTTTCCATGGTTGTGAAAGATCCCAAATCAATTCTGATTTGATTTCTTTAGTTTAAGTGTATTGGGATTTCAGTAAACACTTGTCATGCAAAGTTGTTGTATTATGATTTTTTTGGATTTTTTTTATATTATTTTTTGGTATTTTCTTAATAATAATGCAATAATGAAAGGAATGAAGAACCCAAACAACACAAAAAACTCCTAATTATGAAATAACTCCTATTACTATTGGAGAAAATCAGTCTTCTTATTATTTTCAAAACCAAATAAATTACAAGAGTTCATACCAGTAGAACTTTGGCATATACCAATAAGGTTGAAATAGTACAAGGTTGAATACCTCCAAATGCATTGCTCCAAGAATGAATATGGCTAACCTAAGATTCATATGTACGTTGTAGGACCAACCCAAACTCATTTAAGGTTTGCAAACTCTTTTCCCAACCCAATCGACATCGTTGTCACATAATTTTTGAAGCCACACTCAAATTTTTGAATACCAATTCTGAAACATGCAAAATTCTTATTGTTGGGTGATGTTAGCCTTCTATTGCTATGGTACAACCTGAATGGAGGTTGAAATAAACCTACAACTCCTTCAAATCTGCACTGAGATGACTGATTTGCAACTATAATATTTGATCTCCTGGAAAGAGGTGAAATAGTGCTTATTTCCTTCAATTAGAACCCTAATGATATTTATTGCCCTTCTATGATGCTATACAACTAGAGCATTGTAATATAATGTCTGAATAAACACAATTATACACTAATAGAAGACAAAAGGGGTGAGTTCAGGCGCCATGAAGTACAATACAACCTCTACAATCTGAGATGAATATTAATAATTATTTTTGGGTCCCTGATATAAGTCGATCTAGTCTTTAAAACTAATTATTGGTTGAAAGTAACCACATCTGAACTCCAATTTGCATTTTTCTTGCTTCTACTCTTTCTTTAGCCCAAATTCAAACCCTTCATAAGAAAATGTGTTGTCTAAGTATCACAAAAAATTGATAGTGCATTTAGGAACCAATTCTATCAACAATGGAGGAACATCCAAGCTAAAAGAGATCAAGGGTTTTCATCCTTAAACCTCTGCAAATATTGAAACTCAAAACTTGAAGCATTTCAATAAACTATAAGAGTAAATTATCAACCATAAATATAAAAAAAGAGCTCCCAAAACACTTTTATATCCAGCCCTAGCTCTAATTTTAAATTAGTGTTTCATTTCCCCCTTTTAATAATAAAATAACTTTATTTTATTTTACTGCTTTATTAAAAAGTGATAATAAAGTTACTTTTAATTATTTTATTACTATATTATAAATTAAATATAATATCACTTTATATTATATTCCTAAACTTAGGAAATAATAATTTGTTTCCTCATTTACTCATAAAATGCAATCTAGGACTCAAAAAAAGTTATCTAAATCTCTTTGATCCTGATACTGTCTAAACCCTACAGGCTGACTAGGACCTCGCTTTTAAAAACTTGAAACTTCACATGAATTCCTAAAGTGAGTCCTCTTAACAGCTCACCGGCCTACAAGAACTCAAGCAATAGGCCTGTAATCACCTAAAATTTGTCTAGTAAAACCTGAGCCCCTATTTCGATCAATTTGCCTTAAGAAAAATTCTAAATCTCAAAGGCATAATTATGTAAGTAACCTGGATAATCCCCCTTGCATAATTAAACTATTTCTAAAAATCAAGCACAAATCATTCACAATATTAAAGCTTGAAAATCATTTAATTGTCAAAAACCTTACTTTTAATATAAAGTCCTAGTAATTTTATTAAAAGAACCCATTTATCACATAAGTGTGCAACTTAACCTCGATTAAATGACAATTAAAAGGGGATTTGCTATTTTTTTAAATTCTCCAATCAAGCTTGACCAATCAAAATTCTTGGATCCTCTCATAAGGATTATTCTCTCTCGCCACTCATCTCTACCTAACATCTTTTACCTCTTAATCTTCACCCTTCATTCTTGAGGCAATTTCTTTAAAATGAAGCTCTTCCTTGGCTCAAAGGATCCATCTATTGACATTTGATCCATATTTTTCATCCTAAGGAGATCATGATATCTTGAGTTCTTAGTTGCTTCATCATAGTTTTCATAGCTCTCTTGCACTCTTAGTTTAGCTCATTTTTCTAGCATAATCTTGCATTGTTAGTTAGCGTTGAATCTAGTTTGCTTTCATAGTAACATTAATTTTATTAGCTTAATCTTGCATCATAATTTCATTTCTAGAATAGTTTCATATTGCATATCTAGATCATCTTGGAGTGGTGAATGCAAGTATTGCATCACACTCATAGTTTGAATCTTCCATTTTGGAGTAGTCAAGTCACTAATCCTACATGCCCAATCTGATGAAATTTTTATAAAGGATTAAACTCACTTCAACTAGGAAGCAAAGTCATTTTTGGGAATTTAGTTGTTAATTATGAATGAACACTAGTGGCTAGATTCTTAAGTTAATGTTTTTTTGAAGTGTTGGTTGCATTCCAATTGAATACCAATTTTAGACCACACGAGTCCAACCATCACCTCATCTCTTATCTCCTAGAAAGGGGAAATTATAGTCCTCCCTTCCCAAAGATTTCTTGCCCACAAGCAATGCATCAATGTATCACCACAATCCCAAATGTATTGTATACAAAACACTGACTGCACCTATTGCTCAACTCTGATACAAATGACATGTAATATCACTACCAGGTGTAAGAATAGAAAAAGGTATTAGAAAGTATAAATGAGAGAACCACAAGTCTCATTAACAATATATGAAAACCAATCTAATCTACCATTAAAGCTATTTGAAATCAGAGCTTAAAAGCATATGCAAAATAATATAAAACTCCCTTCAAATGTAGTTCTGATGCTCTCCTTTCTTCTCCATTTAAGCTGATTGATTTAGCTCTATGATCTTGACAAAATATGCTCTATAATTGAAAGACAAAATCAGGATAATGAGAATACTACGAGTATGGCTAGCAAAAAATGAGAAATTGAGCCCAATTTATAGAATATGAGATAAAATTCTCCAAATTGGAAATTTAATATATAATTGGGAAAATTCCTTGATTTATGACAAGATTTGGAGTGCATTTGGAATGCACAAATAAAATTGGAGTTTGGAAGGGAAAATGACTAAATTAATGTGAAGTGCATTTTAGAAATAAGCCAAAATAAGCGAAATCTCACTTGGAATCTTGAAAATTGGGTGAGTAGTTAACTAGGAGAGTGTAAGAGTTTGAAAGGGGAAAGTGTAAGAGATGGAGAGAAAAAAGGGAGTGGAGGCTATTAAATAGGGATGGAAGCAATATTTTAGGAATAGAATCCCATGTGGAAATTTGAGAGATTATTTGAATTTAAAATTCAATATTCCTCACAAATTAGTAATTAGGAATTAGAAAATTCCAAAACTCAAAATAATTAGTCAATTAGTTAATAAAAAATTAATTAATTGTGAGACTTAGGAAAATGGGCTAAATAAATGAGATTTATTTATCAAAGCTAGGACCTAGGGATAAATTAATGGTTATTTACCCCTAGAAGGATGAATTTATTGAATATTAATCATGAAAAATAACATGATTGGACATTATCAAAATATCAAATTGATTAGAAAATAATGTAAATTAGGGACAAAAATCAGTGGTTGATGACATAGAAGGATGACACAATATCACAATATTTAAGACATCTTAAGAAAAAAGGGAGCCATAGGCATGAACCATTTTTTAGTGTCTACACTAGGAACAACTCACCAGAGCTCTAAAGTGCCTATGCAACATGAGACCATTCCTTGGATCTCACATCAAAGCATAATCCATGCCATGTGCAATGTAGGAGAAGTAGACCACATCATCTCCATAAAGTATCCATCTGTAAATGTAGGTCATGTCAATAATGTGAGGATAAACTCCCTCGTTCCACTCAATCCACACATATGGCCACTCTACTGACTAACATCACTCAGATCGGCATCAAATGATTTGTCTAACTAGTTCCAATACAAGTAAAACACCCCATACGTTGTCTCAACCTAACATACAAATCTCTTAGTGATACCATACTGCTGAAGTGTTTGGGTATCCAATGCCATCACAAAGAATATTAGATGATATTGACTAGGGAAATGACTATTCCAATTGGGGACAAGAAACATAAAGTCACCCGTCAATAATACTATTGATGTCCTATCCAGGAAAAAAAGTGATAAAACCAAAGATGAACTGAATATATCCTTGATAGATGTCATAGGAAACTCATGTGTGGGTGGTCCAGTAGGATTACTTTCAAATAATTCACTAAAATCATCAGAGAGTGATCAAAAACTAAATGATCTAAAGTATCCATGCTATGTTAAGTATCCTATAATGAGTGGTAATTATCTTTAATATGCTAAAGACAAATTTTGGCGTGATGAACCACCATCCTGGCATGTCTTGCCCTTTCTAACTATCCCTCATTAAGTTTGCGTGACAACTCTATATCTATTGCTCCTAAGTGTTTAAAATTAGTCCTATAAGAGGTAATAATGAATTATTTATCATACTCAATGCTCTTATTTTGTGTTCCCCTAACAACATCATCTATATCAATCACCTTCGTGTGATCAGGACCTACAATGTCACTGAAAGGTAAGGGCTTACCACTGTAGTTAGAAATCAAAAAAGTAGGACTGAATTCTTTATTTTATTCCATGCATCTCAAAGCCTCAATATCAGTGCCAATAATCATACTCCTAGTTTCCCCACTTTTAGATGCTTGTATTAGTGCCTTGAGTACAATGTGTTTACCCATGTGAGTAAACTCTAGCTCCATCTTGTTGAAGTCTTGGACATACCTCATAAGAGACTTCAACCATTATACCCTAAGTATTACATTCACACCTCCACCAATGTGAGCCACATATAATCATCTGTGAAAGAATACTTAACCAAAGCAATAAATAAATGTGATATCTTTCTAGTGTAACCCATTCTAGAACCATCCTCTAGCATAATAATGAATCCATCAAAAATCTATGTTGTTAGAATCATATTGACCACAAAGCCCTTAATAATGAAACTATGAGTAGCACCACTATCTATCATTCATAACACCTAATGCTCCTTGAAAATCCCTTCCATCATGAATGGATCACAACTAGGAACACCAAATATAATAGAAATGGTACCACCAACACTCATGCCTCAACAACCTTATCATCATCTCCCTCAGAACTTATATACGACATATACTCATCCTCCACAATTGAATGCACCTCAAAAATACATGCTTTGTCTTTCCAAAGGCATATGTGTCCCATATCCCATGGCTCCTTGCATGTGAAAGATAAATTTCTCCTCCTTAATTCATTATGTGACTCCTAATCAATCTTGAGAGGTGGAGGTGGTGTAATTTTTCTATGTGTAGAGGGCCTCTATAATTAATCTATACTCTTGGAGGGATTCTTATCCTACTAATGGGAAAATGGTGGTGGTGTTGTATCAAGTCTAAGAGTATTCTTAATGGCCTCATTAAGGGTCCTTATTCTAAATGCTTTGACCAAACCCTTAAGTCTCTCTTGTAGCTCCTCTATAAAGAGCATTACCACACACGTTTGAGGCATCTTTGGTACCATAACTACAACACATTGAAACTTATTAATATATGTCTCCACATGACATGTCTACCTCATTGGAGATAGATACCTATAATACAAATCCATGTCCTTCCTATCAAACCTAGCAATAAGACTCTTTGTGAAATCTACATATGAGTGTACAAGGCCATGATTCTGTGTCACCAATACATGGTGCCACCAATCATAAGCAACCCCCTCTAAGTATAGTATTTAAAATTGAATCACCTCCCACTCTGAAAGAGGCTTAAGTGATGAGTATATGTCAAACTTGTACACCTAAGCTCATGCACTAATACTCTCACTTCCATCAAATAATGCCAAACTAATCTTTCCAGTAGCCCACTTGAGGTTATTATTATGATGTTGCCTAGGACCCCTGTCTCCCCTGGATCTCATACTATCCCTCTGTTTAGAATAATATTAAGGTAATGGAAATACCTCTCTAACCTCTGAGGGAAGATCCCTCTACTCATCTATGGCTGCTAATATGGACTCCTAAAATCTCACTCCCTCCAATGGGTCTTCCTGTAGGTAATCCTCTCTAGGAGGTAAGTGCGATTGCAATGTCCTATTTGTAGTATGTGTCCATGTTCATTCTCATCTAGATGAACCCCATGTACTATCATCTAATGATAGGTATTTTCCACTCCTATGGCTACTAGAAACTGAAACTAATCTATCCATGCCATGTCTACCATGTTGACCTCTACGTTGATCCAAATCTATCCTATCACATGTGTCCTGAAGTTTTTCCAAGGCCTATTCTATCCTCAAATGAGTAGTCATGAGATTCCTCATCAACTCTTTGTCTGAATCCTCTTGTTGTCCCTATTTGCCACCCTAAACATCAACCATGTCTATTGAATTTCTTATACCCAATTCTAATTGCGTGTGTGCTACCCTGCAAGTGTAATATCTATGAACCCCTATTCTACTCTGATGTGTAGAAGTATTCATGACTCCCATAGGTTGGCAGGATTACTACTTTGATACCATTGAAATATCCTAATTCAGTTTTGATTTGGTTTCTTTGGTTTAAGTGTATTGACATTTCATTAAACACTCATCATGCAAGGTTGTTGTATTCTTTTTTTTGCATTTTTTTAGTATTTTCTCAATAATAATTCAATAATGAAGGAATGAAGAACCCAAGAAATAAAACAAACTCGTAAGTATGAAATAACACCAATTGTTGTTGGATAAAATCAGTCTTCTTATTATTTTCAAAGTCAAATGAATTATAGGAGTTCATACAAGTAGATCTTTGACATATATTGATAAGGCTAAAATAGTACAAGGTTGAATACCTCCAAATGTATTGTTCCAAGGTTGATTGTGGCTGACATGAGCTTTAGATATACATTGTACAACTAACCTAGATTCCTTAAAGGTTTACAAACTCTTTTCCCAACCTGATCTACACCTTTTCCATATAATTTTTGAAGCAACGCTCGAATTTATGAATAGAAATTTTGAAACATGCAAAATTCTCCTTGTTGGGTGACATCATCCTTCTACTGCTATGGTATGACTTGTAAGGAGGCTAAAATAAACCTACAACTCCTTCAAATGTATACTAAGGTGAATGATTTGCAACTATAATATTTGATCTTCTTGGAAAGAGGTGAAATAGTACTTATTCCCTTAAATTTGAACCCTGATGAGCTTTCATGTCCTTCTCTGATAATTTATGGATGGAATATTATAATATCATGTTTGAATCAACATAATTATACATTGCTAGAAGCCAAAAAGGGTGTCATCAGCCCCTAGGAAGTATAGTTTGACCTCTACAATCTGAGATGAATATGAGTACTTGTTGGGTCCCTGAGATATGTCGATATGGTCTTCATAGTCAATTATGAGCTAAAAGTAACCACATTCAAACTCAAATTTGTAATTTTCTTACTTTTATTCTCTTTCTTTAGCCCCAAATCAAACCCTTCATAAGAAAATTATTGTCTAAGTGCTACAAAAAATTGATAGTGCATATAGGAACCAATTCTATCAGTAATGGAGAAACATCCAAGCTAAAAGAGATCAAGGGTTTTCATCCTTAAACCTCTGAAAATACTAAAAACTCCAAATTGAAGCTTTTAATAATTTGTAAGATTCTCATCCATAGATCTCAAAAATGAGCTCCCAAATCACTTGTATATTTAGTCTCATTGCTTGATATCAGGCTAGATACTCTTGTCTTGCTTATCAGTCTTTGTTTAATCAGGTTCGAAGTCTGATCTCTATCAGCTACCTTGACATCATCATTCTTTGACTCAATGTGTTCCTAGATCACTCACACATTATTCAAAGAGGGGTAAATGTAATCACCTAAAATTGGTCTAGTAGAACTTGATGGTGGCAAAATGGTCAGCGCTCCCCTCGGGATTTGTGACATGGCTTAACTACCTCATTTGTCTTCTATAAATCTAGTGGTTGTATTAGGAATTAACGGGTTGATCTTTTGGTGCAACGACAACCACTGCTTGTAACAAGTGGTATCAGAGCTTGGTCATAGGTTCGAATCCCCTCAGGTAACGCTAAGGGGGAGATTGTTGGAAAAATTGTCAGCGCTCCCCTCACGATTTGTGTCATGGCTTAACCGCCTCCTGTATCTTCTATAAGTCTAATGGTTGTATCGGGCATTAACATATCGATCTTTTGGTACAACAACAACCACTACTTGTAAAACTTGACCCCCCTTTTGATCAAATTACCTGTTTACTAGGCATAATTTTGCAGAGTAACTCTTAAAATCCCCTTTGCATAATTAAATCAATTATGTTATATCAAGCTTATACTATGGTCCAATTTCTAGAGCTTGCATATTTATTTAATATAAAGTTTGTACACTTTTATTAAAAGAACACATTCACATGTGTGCACATACTTAATCTTGATTAATTAGAAATTAAAAGGGATTTGTGCTTTCAAAATTTCTATTTTGTCTTATGCTACCTAACATTTCCCTTTTGCCTCTTAATCCTTACCACTCATCTCTACCTAATCTTGCATCGCCTTACATCTCCTTTTTCCTCTTAATCTCTATCACTCATTCTTTTGCCTTGTAATCTCCACCCTTCATTCTTGAGGCAATTCCTTTAAAAGGAATCTCTTCCTTGGCTCAAGAGTTCCATCTTTCATATTGTAGGTCCTAAACTTTGGTAATATTATCTTTTGCACCATAGCTTTCTTTCTTTCTTATAAAAATCTTGTCATTTCATTTCTTATCTTAGCTTAATTTCTAGTTTGATCTTGCATTTTTAATCTAGTTTCTTTCTTGCATTGTATCATATAATAGCTCTTGCATTCTCATTCTTAGAATACTAGTTACTTGCATACATTCTTAGCTTAATCTCTCATTATAGCTCACATTATTGCATTCTTAGCTTTGAATCTTCCATTTTGGATTATTCAAGTCACTAATCCTCTATACCAATTTGATGAGCATCATGAGAAGGATTAAACTCACTTCAACTAGGAATCTATGAGACGCTTATTGATATCTCCTCTTCCATGGATTCTCTCTAGTGTAATGGTTCATAGAAGTGTGTCACACTTTTTATCACACATTTTTGGTGCCATTGTGAGGCTAGTTTCTAAAATTTAGCTCCATTTCTTGCATTTTTTATTCTTTGTTGTCGCAAGTTCATCTTTGATTTTACAGGTTAAAGAGTTGTACGACACTTTATTATATGCCTAGGCGACATTCTAGCATACTTCCAAGCAAAATTTTGCATTTTTTGGAATATCATTTTGTCTCTAAGAAAAATATTGCCTAGCCTTTATTAGGTATATTGTTTTGAGATGAAATATCATTCTACTTCTTTAAGGTCTATCGTACGATTTTCCAATGGACTGATTAACTATCACCCAGATTTAATTTCTGTCACAGTCTGAGTTTTAGCTAAGACTGCTTGATTTTTCTTGCATTTTTAGATTCTATAGTCTTCTCAAAGCAACTAACAAGTGATATTGCAGGGCTATTGCTTCCATTTGCATACTTTTTGTTCCCTAACTTGTGGTTTTGTAGGGTTTTCTTTCTAAAAGGAGAACAATATCTTCATGCCTACTAATGCTTTGTGATGTAGGATGCTTGTCAAAGACTCAATCATGAAACTACTAATGTTATTTGTCTTGTAGGTTACCTTGGAGATACAAATCAACTTTGTGTTGGCTTACATTTGATTTCTAGGCACCTAGCTTAACTAGAAGGTTTCTTGTTTTGTGATTAGTTGAGTAGTAGGAGAGTATGCTCTTTTCCTTTTGGAAAATTAGAAATCTTTACCTACTTAGTTGATCACTTGCAATAAGTCTTGGGTAAATGAACATGTGCTTAATGTATTTGGGAGACAATATGGAGTAGGAGAGTATGCTCTTTTCCTCATGGAAAATCAGAAATCTAGACCTCCACTAACTATCAATTTCTTTTCTTGCATTCACCTTTAGAGGGTCTACCAAGAGAGCAATCTTTTGGGAATGACCCAAGTGGGGAACAAGCAAACCTAGTTGCTCCATCCCACCATAATCAAAAGCTTCCTTCAATCTAAAGAGAGGGGAGACTTTTATATTTCTACTTCTAATGCTTCTTCATGTGTAGGGCCTAGTTGCCTAAATCTTGCTAAGCAAGACTACACTTGATTGGCCGCTTTGAGGGCCTTCTTGGTCTAAATCTTGTTTACAAGACTACAAGGTGAGTACATTCACTTTGTATAGGGCTGAGAGGTCTAAATATTACTTGCAAGACTATGCATCTTGGGTGCTTGTAGGGATACATGCCTTAATTTCACTTGCAAGACTACAAGGGATAGACATGAATGAAGATCTTTACCAAACACCTTAGGACTTAGAGGCTATCTTTTTGCCTGTGTGACTTCCTTTGTGCAATGATTGATCCAAGTGGACTTTACCTGGATCACCAAAAGACACTCACCATATGTACTCCCTTGGATTAAAATCCATGACAAAGCTAACATCACTTTGTGTGAGGCGAAGGGGTACCAAGTTGTGGGCAAAGGTTGGAACACTTCCCGCTTGACCTTAGGTAGTTTTGCTTGATGTGTTTCCTTGTGCTAAGACTTGTGAAAACATTTATTGAATGTACACTTGATAAAATTGAAAAATGTTATACCTTGCAAGACCTCACATATGCTTGTATCCACAAGGTTGGTTTGTCCCTTGTTGGATTGTTTGAATACCATTGCTTGTTCACACTACTTTCTTTCAAAAAAAACCTTGTCTAGGAAATGCTCCAAACTTGTCAATCAATTGTGCAATCCTTTGAATCGAACTTTTGTCAATATTGCTTGTCTATTGTGATCCTTAGCTCATCTTATTATTTGATATATTCCAACATGTTAGGAATTGACTCTAGCTAGAAAAGATTACTTTGGTCTCTTGACTACATTCTTGGCTAGTAGAATGTCCACTTGTCCACCATCTCTTTGATCAACTCTCTTGGATTCTCTATCTTATCTCTTGCTTGTTTACAAGTGTTGTACATAGGGATCTACCCATGGCTTGGACATTTTGTGGCAACTTATCTTTGTTATATCTCTTACACTCTTACACTTTGGACAAGTGAACATTTTTACTTACCTAGCTTTAACATCAAGTCATCCTAAGTCATCTTATTTGGCTTTCGATAGTCTTCTTTCATGTTGGTCACAACTAGATCACAGATCCATGAAGGAAAGAAACTCAAATCTATTTTTGAAAAATCATCTAAGGAAGATCATATACCTTTGGGTTTCAAACCTTTTACTAACATCTCTAGTAAATCTACCTTATCCTCTCCTAGGTTGCCACATAATGTTTCTTACACTCCAATCATGGAAGAACAGAACAATAGGATTGAGGAATTCTTAAAATAATTGGGTGATAATCACTTTGGACAAAACAACCAAGAGCATCCCAACTCTAGATAGGTTCTCAGCATAGCTCTCAACACACTATACATGGATCACATAGCTCACAAGGTGGTGATTCAGATAACGTAATAATTGACGAAGATATCTTACAATTTTAGCAAGATGAACACTTGAAAAGACTTATGAAGATAACCTTAAGTCAAAACAAATATCAATACTTCTTGAATTTAGCCTCACAAGGAGTTAAGCTACCTCACAACTTTGATGTTGACAATCTGATTAAGAGGAACCATCTGAAATGGAAATTATGAAGAAACAGATGGAATAAATGATGAAACAAATGCTACGCTTAGAGAAAAAAAAAGGAACAACCAAGCACATCCTTCTTCTCTTGAAACTATATGCTCATTTCCTTTTAACAAAGATCTATACCTTCCTCCTTTTCCTCACAAAGTTGACTTTCCTAAGTACAAAAATTATGATGGTAGCAGAGATCCCCATGATCATATTAGGGAATTTTGCATGCTAAGCATGGAATTATTGCATGAACCCACATATATTATGAGACTTTTTACTAGTATTCTTAGTGTTCAAGCTATGGGGTGGTTCACTAAACTATCTCCTACTCTCAAATCATTTGACCAGCTAGTGCAAAGGTTTATTCAGCAATACTCCTATAATATCCAACATGCTATCACTATGCTTGATCTTTGCAATATCAAACAACGTCAAGGAGAGTCCTTTGTGGTTTTCCTTCAATGATGGTGAAAGGTATACTCACATTATCATCAATAGATTATTGAGACTAAAAAGATTGATATATTCATTAATTCTCTAGTTCCTAAAATGAATTATGCATTACAGATGAAAACCCATGCTTCATTTGATAAACTAGTTAAATCATCTATCTGCATAGAGGATGTCCTTGTTCGTAAGGGCAATATCACTATTCAATCTAAATCCACTTCTAACAACCAACATAAAAAGGATAAAAAAATATTATGGAACAATACTAAGGGTGTTGTCAATGACAGAATCGTAGCTACAACTTCAAAGTCTACCACTCCCAAAGAGAAATCTTTCAATCTATCTACTATTTTGAAAGCTAAAACTAATAAGCCTTGGGCTTGTAAGCCTAAGAGAAACTTCACCCCTCTCATAGAATCACTTAAAAATGCTCTGAAGATGCTTTTGGCTAATCAAATTATTACTTTTTCAGATAACTCAAGACCCTATGATCTTAAGATAAATCAGCGTCTAGGTCCGTAGGTACATTAGCCATTTCTGCATAAGACCCTATGACCTACTGAGATAAGAAGATGCTTTTGGCTAATCAAATTATTACATTAGTACATTACCTCCTTATCTCACTTTTCTAAAAAAGATGACACATTTATCATCCATCCTCGCAATCAGCCCCTCTATATTGAAGTCTCTATCCATCAGTATAGGGTTAAGCATGTTTTTCTAGATAGAGGCACGGGTTTGAACATTTGCACTTTCAGTTTGGTTAAAGTTCTTGATTTCTCAGAGCATGTTGTTGATCCCCAATGCAAAATAATGATTAAAGCATATGATGAAGAGGAGAGTTCTCCTAAAGGCCTAGTAGTCTTACCTATTTGGGTAGGTTCTATTCAGCGGGATGTCATCTATCAAGTCCTATATATTCCTTTGGCATACAACATAATTTTGGGTTGTCCTTGGATCCATGCAATGCAAGCAGTTCCTTCAACATACCATCGCTACATTAAATTCCCTCACAAGGGAATTGAGATCACTATTCTTGCAGATTCAACATGATCCTATAACAATCCTAAATAGATAGATCAAATGGTTCCTCGTAACAAAGAAGGATCATCTCCTAACAAATTAGAAGTAAGAGAAAAAGCACCTCTATCAAATCATGGGAAAAGAATACTTGTTAGACCTACTGGTATGGGAGGATATCAAGTGGACACTTTTCTTGTCTCTTCAAAATCTTATGGAAAATTGTCTCCATCAGTTACAAAACTTATTATTCATGAAGATACTGGAATTATTAGAGCTACAATTCCCTTAGAGCTAGAAAGGGAAGAAAGTGCTATCTTACAAAGAGTCTACAAGAGAGAAGAATCTGGACAAGAGATCAAACATACTGACATCTCACCTGAAAAGTATGGTATGGGCTATCAACTTATGCAGAAGATGGGATATGATGGAAAAAGTCCTCTTGGAGAATGTAAAGGTCTAATTGAACCTCTACATGTTGAATTCAGAAATCATAAGGACAAGACTGATGTTGGCTATCATGAATGTAAGTTTAACAAACCTAGAAGCAACACTCACCCATATGAGGACTTAGATAATGTAGAAGAAGTAGAAATACAACCCATGACATATGAAAGGATCTTACATATCCAAAATTCTAATCTAATCTATCAAGGAGAGCCTTATAGGCCATTTCAAGCTCCTCAAGAAAATGATCCTGTGGATCTAATAGAACGTGGACCTGAACAGACAGCTACTCTCATTGATGCTCATGTTAATACTACTACTACTACTACTATTGAACATATCATTGACTCTATTCACACACATCCTAATTGGAGGAAACTAGCTAATGTCTCCCACATCTTGGATATGCCTTAGGTTATGCCTATTCTAGACTACTCTACTACTCCTGCTACTGAGAAATCTCTTGCTGCTGAAAATATACCTCCTACAACATAGGAAAGTGATGATGAAGATCTACCTTCTACAATGTCTCTAGTTACATTAGGATGTATCACAATAGTGAAATAGACTCACATGAATCTGAGTGGGACTCATTATCAAATGCTACTATGGATGTACAAGTTGATGTCATACATAGATATGCTCCTGCTACAAACCTTGAAAGAGGAGAAAGCTCCAATTCTCAAGATCAAGATAACAATGATGATCCCTTTCATCCTTGTGTGGAAATCATTCCTATGGCTCCTAGGCCATCTAATCAAAGAAATAATTCAACTATTCAAGAAAATCATGGGTATATAAGACCTCATCCTATGACAGCTTCATGGAATTTAGGAAGGTATAGGATTGAGTTGGTTCCTATCTGTGCACTCTTGCCACCAAAAGAGGGACCTAATTCTTGGAATGGACCATCTGGGCTAGATTTTCATAATACTTCTCTACACTCCTATGACTCTTCTAGGACAACTCATGATCGACAACGTTTTGTGGAAGATAACTTTCTTGATCTCTCTAATTCATTCATGAATGATGAGGATGATATCGATGTCTTTGCACTTGAACCTATCGATCCTTTTCCCCTCATCCTTCCTGACTCAAGTGGCAAACCCACTTCCCATCCATCCCTCCATTTGAACTAATCATATTAGCCTCATTCATCCATAATACCCAAGTCTTCTGGAAGAAATTTGGATATGCAACATAAAAATTAGAAATCCAAAAAAACACTTACACATAAAGATCACCATGTCCTATCTAATCGACATGTGATTACAAAGCAAAAAGAAAAATTCAAAAGACCACAAGGGTCCAAAAAGAAAAGAAGAAAAACAATGAAAATATGGATTCCTAAATCCATCATAAAATAATGGAAATCAAAAGTATCTCAAAGACAAGAACAATCAAAGGCTATGTGGATTCCCAAGTGAAAAGACTTCGATATAAGAGAAAAATCAATGTTGCTATCTTCTTCCTATGACTCACTTCACTCCCAAACTCTTCACACCATCATTACCTCTCATACTCCCTACTACTCTCAACTCTGTCATCACCTTCCAAGAAGTGCACACTAGTATCTACTCATTGCTAATGAATTTCTTCAAAAATATATCGACAGTACTCTCCTTAGATGTTTAGAATGTGAGGAATCTAACAAAGCATTAAGATAGACCCATGAGGGTATTTGTGGATCTCTCTTGAATGATGTCTCCTTACCTATGAAACTCTTGACAGTTGGACACTACTGGTTGGATCCTCCTATCATTACTACAACATCTGCTTCTGAAGCTTCTCAATTGGCTACTACAAATAGCGATATTCTCAAAGAGTCTCTCAATGCTCTTCATCTGCAATAACTATACAACTAGATACTCTGCTTCTTGTACAACAATCTATGATCTTAGAAAAAATCTAAAAAGCATATAAAGACCTAAAAAAATCCTTAAAATTACAAAATATCCTGAAAAATTATCATCCTAGTGAAAACCTGGAAACAGGCACCTTGATGTATCCTAAAAAAATTAAATATAAAAAATACAAAAAAAAGCAAAAAATGAAAAAGAACAAAAAAATTCAGAAAAAAGAAAAAATGTGCCTTGGTGAAAACCTGGAAACAGCCGCCTTGGTAGCAAAAATAAAATAATTTCCAAGTGGTGAAAACCTGGTAAATAGGCACTGCTTGTAATCAGTGATCTATCTATCAATGTGTGGCTGAGCTCTTGTCTCCCTCCATCTATCTCACTTTTTGTTTCCTTGTGCCATCATGGTATGGAACTTGTCTTTTTCTTGTCCTTAGTTCTTATATGTCTTCTAGGGGCAATCGTACATCTCTTTGAGCTATTAGTGCTTTATCACCTGGTCGACCTCTTGAGCTTAACTTGAGTCAGTTTATCAGTCCTTCTCAATAGACACTTTATCATTGACATACTTCTTGGGGTTTCTCAACAACTCAATCCTATAATATTTCTTAACACTACCAATCTGGACATCCCTGTGTTTTTTTTAACTCATATCAGATCTTGCACTATCTTTCACTATGCACTTGCACTTTGACACTAGCACAAAGGTGTTCCTTAACACCCAACACCAACTTACATCCTATAAAACTGAAAACAACTGAGATATGCTAAACTATTTTCTCATGTCTTGTATGTTATCATTGAATTTCTCTTGCTATGTCTTCTAAGGCCACTCAATGATGTCTACTTGACTAGAGATTCATGATTGGGGGCATAACATTCTTTTTCTTTGATTTCTACTTGTGGTGTGATTTCAATGATCCTAAGTTGTCTAATAAACTAGGTGTTTGTGGTAAGAGCCTCCATCATGATTGGAATGCCACACATACCTTGAACCTCTTTATTTGGACACTTAGGTGAGGTTGGAATTATCTTCTTTTGTTTCTTGTGTGTAGTACGTATGATGACACTCATGGTTATCTTGGCATCTTGTGCCTTGATACGAGTATTTTATTATAATATTAACTTGAAAATCATGTTTAGGTTATCTTGACTCTTACATCTCAATGCTTACATGTGTTTTCTACATTTTATTAGATAAGGTTGTATTCATATTTTTGCAGTTTCTCTCACACCGATGAAAGTTGTAGTGACCTCTGATGTCCCAAATGCTCAAATGATGAAAAGTAATGCCTACAGGATCAGCAACTTGACTACTCTCGTGTCTTAGGCTACATTCTTAGGTTGTATTTCATTCTAGAGCTGCATTTAGCTCTGCATTTTTGGTTCTCTTAAGTTGTTCTTTCTTCTCCTTCCTTTCTCACCACTGATGTATTTGACTACAAAATCCTTATTTTTATCCTATTTTCGGGATCAAAATCCAAATTCAATATCATTTTCATACCTTTTAATGTAGTTGAGCATTGATGTTATCACTTCTTGCTCACTTTCACCTTCATTTCTTGGATATCTGAGGCTTATCTTTTCCCCTTGCACCTCATTTACATTTTGATCTCAAGGAGGCATGACAACATAACAAATCTTTTCATTGATCAAATCTTCTAATCTACAAATCTAGTAATCAAACCAAATATTAAATAGATCAAGTCAATTAGGACTAAACATCATCACTCAGGGCATCTCAACTTCATCACTTCATATCAAGTCAAGGTTCTTCGCATCTTCTTTCTAAAAGAGTGTTTTCATCGCTTCATATTAGTTCACTCGTACAAACATCTTTTTGATCTCTTAGGGCATATCAGGTTCATCAAGACCCATATCAATATGGTATTGTCTCTTAGATGATTAGCTATCTCAATCTCTTTGGATAATTATTCAGTATCATTGCTTCATATCAGGTAGGATACTCTCATCTTACTTACTGGTCTTCATTCAATCAAGTTCGGAGTCTGATCTTGATGCAGTCAAGGATGGTGGATCCAATGAAGGATAGTCCAAACCTTGCAGCCAATGGAATTACACAGCGGAATATTCAACACAATAGATAACACCACAAATGTTTCAAGTAATTTTCATTAACATGTCTGTTTGTAAGGCCTTCTAGGTTAGGGCCAATTACAAAATGAAACAATTCTGCAAGATCCATAATAGATCCAATACACACTCAGCTAGTTCAGCTCTGAAGATAATCAGAAGTTGATGGAAACCCTAAGGTAGATCTAAACTTGAGCTCGCAAGCCTCCAAGCAATCTCCTTGTCTCCAAGTATGCAACCCCTAGCTCTACTACAAACAACTATCAGATATCAATCTGATCTACAAGATCATACAAGAACTTTTCCACAACTTCGCCAACTTCAGCTTCAGAACCTCAGATCTGACTCACTAAGTCTTCAAGTCATGAAATTCTCTGCTCCTCCCTTCATCTCCCAAACATCTACCCAAACATCCTATAAATACAAGTCATAAGCCACAAGTCGGCTAGATGAAACCCTTAACTCCCCAAAACAAATAATTAAATGTCATACAAGTCGGCTTACAAATGTATACAAACATTTAATTCAGCATGTCAGCCCATAATAATAGTGTATCGTCTTAAAATGGAAGCACTTCCATGTTAAGAGTGTTTATCCCTCTGAGTAAGTGGTTTGGGGTCATGTTGAATGCCTTGAATTGATATTTTCTTTGATCTGGCTTTCTCCCCACTTTCCACTTCTTTTTTGCACTTGGTTCCTTCATTCTAGGTGAAATTAGGGTTAGGATCCCGAGGATTCTCCTTAATTTCCCTCTTTTATGGCTCTATTTTCTAGGTAGGACTTACAAATAGGTCCTCTTGGCCTTCATCATAGTCATCATAGGATTTCATGCCTCTCCCTGGCATTCTATCCCATTTTGACATCATTTCTAGGTCTTCGGGCATCCCCGGGACCTCTTGTCCTGATTCTGGCTAGATTTGGGCCCACAGGATCAGAATTGAGGTTGATCCCGACTAGGTCAGAATCGACCTCGATCCTAACTAGGTCAGGATCGAGCTTGATCCTTTCTAGGTCAGGATCAAGGTTATCTTTGACCTCCTCCAGAATCTGTGCCCCTTTCTCAAATTTGGTCCCGACGAGCCCTGAAATCAATGTCGAGCCCTCAGATCTGAGAGCGAAAAAATTTTAATTCGAATTTCATTTAATTATTTTCCCTCCTTGGTTATTGTGATTGTACCATAATTCAAGGTGAAATTTGAATTATGGGCCCATTTCTAGGGGTTAAGGTTAATTGGGATTTAATTCCTCAATGTCGGCCTTCTCTTGAGGTTTGTGTCCTAGATCACAATAAAAGGAGGCCTTCCTCTCTCATTTTCTCCATCAAGTTTTGTGAGAACATCTCTCAAGCTCTCAAGGTGATCAAGCAAGCATCCATTCAAGCATTCAAGTCCTCTTCTCCATTCAAGTTCTCCATTGAAGATCAAGGATCAAGGATTTAAGCCTTTTAAGGGATTTGGTTCAAGCATGCAAGATTCATCATTCAAACCCTAGATCTAGCCATCATGATGGTGTGATCTTCCTTCAAGATCCTTTTGTTCCCTCAAGGTGGATTCCAAGCATACAATCATGGAGGTTCAATTTACATTTATTGATGTTATGTTCAAGCTTTCATATCAACATACTTGATTACATTTCAAATACAATTGCATATCTATTGAATGTCATGGCTTCATTATTAGATCTACTTCTACTACTTGCTAGCATTCTCCATTTCAATTTCAATATTAAGGTTGATTCCAAACCGGGGTTTGACCAAGGCAAACCCCCCAAATAAACAAAAAAACCATTTTTATTGCAGGTATAGGTGCAGAATTTCAGATCTAAGATCGGATTTGGATACCCTTTTTGGCGAACTTTCAAGATTTGTGAACAGAGTCAAAATTGGCCTTTAGAATAAAAATGTAGCCTTTGACCTTTTATGAGGGTCAAAGATGAACTCCCTTAGAATTGGAAAATATTTCTAGGTTTTGTAGATCTTGCAGTTTCGATTCAACATCGCTAAAATCAATAGTTTTTGAGACTCTTTGACAGGGTTTTCAGCAGGTTCTTTTTTGGAGGTAAGTACCTTTATCTCTTCATTTCAACATTAGTCATTCATATTTACTTTCCATATCAATACAATTCAAATGTAAGTGTAGAATATTAGTTTTGGGGGTCTCTTTTATGTGCAAACCATTGTTCTAGGACCCCATCCATATTTTATCCTTTACAAATAGCTACCAATAATAAATGCACCAAGTCAGCTCAAAAAATCACACAGAACTCTAGTCGGTAAGCTATAACTACCAAGCGACAGTGAATTAACCGAGCACACCAGGCATCATGATGGGGAGGTTAGGATAGACTAGCTAGTCTATGCCCCTGATCCACACCTAGGATCCTAGTGTTCTCCTGACACCTATGAAGGTCTATAGGATTCTATTCTCATCAAAAGATCTCATGACCTAGCCTAACCTGACCATCAAGTATAGCTTTCCCAACTTGCATCCTATCAAGCATTGCTTCCTAGCACTATCCCTTACATAGGCTTATAAGGGTCTTTTAGGGTTCAGTTACCTTCCCAAGCTCTAACAGTGAATTTGATGAGTTCCAAGGTGTTTTTGGGACATTTGAAACATCTTCAAGGTATTAGGGAGGTTGGGTTATCACCCAATTTCACACTTCCTTCCCAAAACAGGGTTACAAGGAAGAGGCCTAATTAGCCCTCCTTCCGGGTTTATAGGTTTTTGACAAATTTTCTTCACAGTACCAAGGCTAGATTCCTTCAGTAACCCTTACTCATTTTCTCAATCCTCAAGGACTTTTTGGGTCTCAGGTCACCAACAGGCCGTACAATGCCTGAACCAAGATTGAGGGTTTTTGGGGCTTTTAGGACTTCACAGAGTCACTAGTCTATCTTGCTTTCTTCAGCACCCTTCTTGGATGGATCAAACTCTCTCCTTTGCAACTTATACTCTTTACTCATGTCCCTTGGCTCCCTCCAAAGGGCATGCTTTTAAACTCCTTCCTCTGTCTTCTAGAGCTCTTGCACTACTGACCGCTCCTAACCGGGCATGGCCTTAGCTCGCCTAGGGCATGGTCAAACAAATGTTTGCACTTACACTCAAGGGACCTATAGACATATTTATATAGAGTAGGGTCTTTACCTTTAGATTCCAAGGTTCCATGGGATTTCCACAGTGGAAACAAAAGTTACAACCCTATATCTACATGTCTCTCCAAACTGGCAGAGAACTGGCTACACACAAGAAATGAACAAAATATACTAACAAAGCTTGAAAGATTCAAACTACACACATACACATGAAAGATGAAACACTAATTACAAAATTCACTAAAAATATTCATCAGATTTCTCCTTGTTCACATTCAAACAAGCCAAATAGCCTTGATTGTTCATAGAATTCACAATTCAGACTGGTTTTTCATACAGAATCCTACCAAATGACATCCAACATCTAAATTAGGGTTAGTCAGGTCATAAATAACCTCCTCCTCAAGGTGAGTGTTTGGTTAGGGCTTTTTAGCCACTTAGGTAAGAGTTAGAACTTCAAAGGAAAAGTTTCTAGCAACTTTTTAGCAACTTTTTGTTGCTTGAGCATCTTTGCTCTTACACTACCAAGACAATTTCTAGGTCTCTCCAAGGCACACTTGTGCTCACAACTTGACCAAACACATAACCTAAGACTTATAACCACATAGCCAATCAATGATCTCAGGATGACAACATTCCCTGAGTCATTGTGCCACTTACAAGAAAATACCAGCTGAAACTCTAGGATCTAACCTAGGCCTAGACACACAAAATGAGCCAAGCTCTTATTTTAATTACATGCTTCAATGAAGAAGTTCAACACAACAAAAATTAGATGGTGGGAGCCCTTAGAAGGGTGCTCCTACACCATACTCCCCCTTAGCACAAACTAAGGCACTTTGGGGTCAAGAAGAGCTAGGTCAACTCCAAACTTCTTGAACTGTCCTTCCTCAATCCAGGTGGCTTCAAATTTAGGCTGATCCATCCATTTGATCAGATGTTCCATGTAAACTTGATGTCTAGTAGTCTTCTTCACTCTAGATTCTAATATCTTTTTTGCTTTGGTTAGCTTCTTCTTGGCCATTGCATTAGTGTCTATGTCTTGCAACACCTTTGGTGGATCTTGACCTTGCTGTTTGATGTCTCCTTTGAACATAATCAGGTCTGCAACATTAAACATCGGTGAGATGGCTAAATCAGATGGCAAGTCCACCTTGTAGGCATTCTCTCCATATTTGGCTATAATCTGACATGGGCCTACTCTCCTCATTTGTAGCTTGGTGGGCATGCCCTTCTGCATCCTTGCTTTGTTAAGATCAACCATGACATAGTCCCCAATCTAAAATTGTACTTCTTTCCTCTTTCCATCCACTTTAGCTTTGAGTTTATGAGTGGACTCCATGATGGTCTTCTTCACTTTCTCTTGAACCTCCTTGATGGTTTGAGTGAAATCTTTAGCTTGTCCACTCTTCAACTCCATAGAACCTAAATCCATCAACTCACACACTCCTCTAGGGTGTCTTCCATATACTATCTCAAAAGGACTTCTTCCTGTGGTCCTGTTTACACTGTCATTGTAAGCATATTCAGCCTAAGATATAACAAGATCCCAAGTCTGCCCATACTCCTTTGTCAAACACCTTAGCAAGTTGCCAAGCACCCTATTTATGACTTCAGTTTGGCCATCAGTTTGAGGATGGTATGTTGAACTGAAAGAGATATTAGTTCCCAACCTTTTCCATAAGGTTTGCCAAAAATGACCCATGAACTTGCTATCTCTATCTGACACAATACTCAGAGGGAGTCCATGAATCTTAACTATCTCTTTGAAGAAGAGATGTGCTACATAGCTTGCATCATGAGTAGTTCTACATGGAATGAAATGACTCATTTTAGAGAACCTGTATACTAAAACATAGATGCTATCAATACCTGATTTGGTTTTAGGGAGTCCAACCACAAATTCCATGCTCACACACTCCCAAGGCCTATTTGGAATTGGCAAAGGTTGATAGAGTCCCGAATTGCTTGAACCTCCTTTATCTCTTTGACATACTCCACATTTCTCTACATATCTCCTCACATCCCTTGCTAGCTTAGGCCAAAAATAGTATCTTTGCACCAACTCCAAAGTCTTATTTATGCCAAAATGTCCACTTAGAATGCCATTATGCTTCTCTTGAATTAGATTTTCCCTCATGGATCCCCTAGGTACACATAGTTGATTACCTTTAAACAATAATCCATTTTGAAGGGTGTAATCTACAAACTCACCATTGAAATGGTTCTCAAACTCTTGGCACACCTTGTAGGTTTGTGAGAAGTCTTCATCCTCCTCATATAAGTCTTTGAAACCTGCTATTCCAATGCTTTGCAGCTGTACTTCTTGGATAGTCAAAAGCTTTCTACTCAAGGCATTTGCTACCTTGTTGAGTTGCCCTTTCTCATGTTTAATTATGAAGGTAAAGGATTGGAGATACTCCATCCACTTCAAATGCCTATTGCTAAGCTTCTCTTGAGTATTTATATAGCTCAAAGCCTGATTATCAATAAATACAACAAATTCTTTTGGTAAGAGGTAATGCCTCCACTTCTTGAGGGATTGTACTAATGCATACAATTCTAAGTCATAAGCTGAATATTTTTTCTTTGCCTCATTGAGTTTCTCACTGAAGAATTCCATAGGCCTTCCTTCTTGGCTCAATACACCCCCTACTATTACACCACTTGCATCACATTCAATTGTGAACAACTTATCAAAAGTAGGTAAGAGTAAGATAGGTTTGGTAGCTACCTCTTGCTTCAATGTTTGAAATGCTTTCTTGGCTGCCTCAGTCCACTTGAACTTGGTTTTAAGTCCTCCCTTGATAGTGTCTACCACTGGTGCACAAATACCACTAAATTTTCTCACAAACTTTCTATAAAATTGGGCTAATCCATGAAAACTTTTAACTTCGGTCCCTGTTTTAGGGGCAGGCCAATTCAAGATTGCCTCCACCTTGCTTGGGTCCATTTTCAAAGTACCCTTGGACACCACAAATCACAATTAAACCAACTCCTACTGCATGAACTCACACTTCTCTAGGTTGATAGCCAATTTCTCCCCATGTAGCTTCTTCATAACCAACCTCAAGTTCTCAAGATGTTCTGCTTTGGTTTTGCTACAAATGAGTATATCATCTAGATACACCACCACAAATCTGCCTGTGAAGTCCTTCAAGACCTCATTCATCAATCTCATGAAGGTGCTTGGGGCATTGGTAAGCCCAAATGGCATCACAAGCCATTCATACAATCCATCTATGGTTTTAAAAGTAGTCTTCCACTCATCACCCTCCTTGATTCTAATTTGGTGATAACCACTTTTTAGATCCAACTTAGTGAAATACATAGCACCTCCTAAGCAATCCATCAAATCTTCTATTCTTGGAATTGGGAACCTATACCTGATAGTGATCCTATTGATAGCCCTTGAATCTATGCAAAGTCTCCATTTTCCTCCTTTCTTGGATGCTAAGACCATTGGGACTGCACATGGACTAATACTCTTCTTAATCAGTCCTTGATCCAATAGTTCTTGCACTTGTCTTGCCACTTCCTTATTCTGATCAGGGGTAAGCTTGTAGGCTGCTTTGTTAGGCAGGGATGCACCAGGTACAAAGTCTATTTGATGACTTATGGCCCTTCTTGGAGGTAGAGTTGGAGGGGTTCCATCACTTACAATGTCTCTGAATTCTTCTAACATTTCTTGCACTTCCAATGGTGTTTTTGCCTGCAACTTCTTGTCATCCTCCTTTGGCTTCACCATGATAGCACATCCTATTGTCTCCTCATCATGTAGTGCATGTAGGAACTCCTTACCACTGCTAAGCAACACACTAGGTGTCTTCAAAGTACCTTCTTCATTTGTAGGAACTCCTTACCACTACTAAGAAACACACTAGGTGTCTTCAAAGTACCTTCTTCATTCTCTATTATGGACTGAATCTTGAATGTTCTCCCATCTTTCTTGAAAGAAATGGAGTTCTCCTCTCCATCATAGATCACCTTCCTATCAAATTGCCAATGTCTTCCCAATAAGAGATGGCATGCATCCATGGGCAGGACATCACAAAGCACTTTTTCCTTATAGCCTCCAATTGAAAACTCCACCCATGTCTGCTCATTTACTAGCACACTCTTCTCTTGATTCAACCAAGTCACCTTGTCAGGGTTTGCATGGGGAACCTTTGTAAGTTTGAGCTTCTTTGCTACTTCCTCTGCTATGATGTTATCAGTGGACCCTGAATCCACTATAACCTTGCAAACTTTGCCTTGTATCTTGCATCTGACTCTAAAAAGAGCTCTCCTCTGCTTGGGTTCACCTTGGTTAGGTTGCCTTATGAGTACTCTTCTAAACATTAAGTTTTCACCCATTTTTTATTCTAGTTTGCTGACCTCATTAGTACATGAGCTGCTGCTATCTTCTTGAGTATAGGCTACCCTCTTTTCATTTCTTGATCTTGATGGCTTGTCAGGACACCTATAAGCAGGGTGCCCAAGCTGTCCACATTGATAACATTTCATTGTGGTAAAGTAGGAGCTACTTCTTCCTACACCTCTTCCTCTATTTCCTTGAGAACCTCTTCCTCTACCAAAAGATCCTCTTGTACTAATTTCTGAACTTTGTTCCAAAAGTCTACCTTCCCCTTGGTTTCTAGCATCACCACCTCTTCCACTAGAACCTCCTCTTTGACCCCCTCTAGAGTCTCTACCTCTGCCTCTATTCTTTAAGTTAGGTTCCTGCTTCCTTCTTTGCTTGTCTTCAAGTTTTTGTGCCATATGCTGACACCCAAGGACTGTGGTAGGAGTGAAAAAGCTCATCTCCTCTGCTATGCTCCATTTTAGACCACTTAGGTACCTTGCCACTTTGATACTTTCCTCTTCTTTGATTTTGGATCTTAAGCTCAACTTGTGAAACTCTTTAGTGTAGGTGGCTACATCCATCTCCTTCTGTCTAAGATTCAATCTCCTCCTATGCTACTGGATCTCATAATCAGTAGGTAGGTATGCTTCTTTCACTATTGCTTTCCAATTGGAGATTGGGTTCTTTCCCTCTTTCTCTCTTTCATCTTGCAAGTAGTTCCACTAGGTTAAAGCTTGACCCCTCAACCTAGACTTGGCCACTTTGACCTTACGTGCCTCTGAGATCTCTTCACATTCAAAGTGATTCTCCATGCCTTCAATCCATTGCATCACAAGCTCTGTATCCATCCTTCCTGTAAGTAATGGGACACCTTCAAGTGCCTTGCCAGTGATAGCCTTCAAAGCTTTAAGAAATTGCTCATCTTGGGTTGGAGGATCAGGTGTAGGCACATCATCATCAATGGTCTTCTCTTTCTCTTTGGCATCCTACTCCTCCATCCTATCTTTCACCTTATCTACCTTTTCTTGGACATCATCCAAGAGTTGTTCCATTTGCATCAATCTTTCCTGTAGGAGTCTATTAGCTTCCTCTTGATCTTCCACCTTCTTAGCAAGCTCTGCATTAGTCACCATTTGCTACTTGTGTGATGATCCAACTGAATCTTCTGAAGGTTGAAACATCCACTTTCCACTTCCCAATCCTTAAGAGGCTCTGATACCAATCTGTTGGGGAGGTTAGGATACACTAGCTAGTCTATGCCCCTGATCCACAACTAGGATCCTGGTGTTCTCCTGACACCTATGAAGGTCTATAGGATTCTCTTCTCATCAAAAGATCCCCTGACCTAGCCTAACCTAACCATTAAGTATATCTTTCCCAACTTGCATCCTATCAAGCATTGCTTCCTAGCACCATCCCTTACATAGGCTTATAAGGGTATTTTAGGGTTCAGTTACCTTCCCAAGCTCTAACAGTGAATTTGATGAGTTCCAAGGTGTTTTTGGGACATTTGAAACATCTTCAAGGTATTAGGGAGGTTGGGTTATCACCCGATTTCACACTTCCTTCCCAAAATAGGGCTACAAGGAAGAGGCCTAATTAGCCCTCCTTCCGGGTTTATAGGGTTTTTGACAACTTTTCTTCACAGTACCAAAGCTAGAGTCCTTCAATAACCCTTACTCATTTTCTCAATCCTCAAGGATTTTTGGGGTCTTAGGTCACCAACAGGCCGTACAACACCTGAACCAAGACTGAGGGTTTTTGGGGCTTTTAGGACTTCACAGAGTCATTGGTTTGTCTTTCTTTCTTCAACACCCTTCCTAGATGGCTCAAGATCTCTCCTCCACAAATTATACTCTTTACTCATGTCCCTTGGCTCCCTCCAAAGGGCATGCTTTTAAACTCCTTCCTCTGTCTTCTAGAGCTCTTGCACTGCTGACCGCTCCTAACCGGGCATGGCCTTAGCTCGCCTAGGGCATGGTCAAAAAAATGTTTGCACTTACACTCAAGGGACCTGTAGACATATCTATATAGATTAGGGTCTATGCCTTTAGATTCCAAGGTTCCATGGGATTTCCACAGTGGAAACAAAAGTTATAGCCTTGTATCTACATGTCTCTCCAAATTGGCTGAGAACTTGCTACACACAAGAAATGAACAAAATATACTAACAAAGCTTGAAAGATTCAAACTACACACATACACATGAAAGATGAAACACTAATTACAACATTCACTACAAAGATTCATCAGAGTTCTTCTTGTTCACATTCAAACAAGCCAAATAGCCTTGACTGTTCATAGAATTCACATTTCAAACTGGTTTTTCCATACAGAATCATACCAAATGACATCCAACCTCTAAATTAGGGTTAGTCAGGTCATAAATAACCTTCTCCTTAGGGTGAGTGTTTGGTTAGGGATTTTTAGCCATTTAGGTAAGAGTTAGAACTTCAAAGGAAAAGTTGCTAGCAACTTTTTAGTAGCTTTTTGTTGCTTGAGCATCTTTGCTCTTACACTACCAATACCATTTCTAGGTATCTCCAAGGCACACTTGTGCTCACAACTTGACCAAACACATCACCTAATACTTATAACCACATAGTCAATCAATCATCTCAGGATGACAACATTCCTTGAGTCATTGTGCCACTTACAAGAAAAGACCAATTGAAACTCTGGGATCTAACCTAGGCCTAGACACACAAAATGAGCCAAGCTCTTATTTTAATTGCATGCTTCAATGAATAAGTTCAACACAACAAAAATTAGATGGTGGGAGCCCTTAGAAGGGTGCTCCTACACCACATCACCAAGCACCAATGTCGAACGAGCACCGCAGGCATGACCAAGTAACACTTTCACTGAGCGCCAGAGACTACCAAGTTCCTTCAGTGACCGAGCTTCCTTCAGTGACCGAGCTTCCTTCAGTGACCGAGACCATCGGTCAAGGCTGCAACTGAGTAACATTGGCCAAAATACTAACACTCCATGCAGTTTCATCGAGGACAAAGGATGCATTAGATCTCCATCAACTACCTTGACATTATCATTCTTTGACTCAATGTGTTCCTAGATCACTCACACATTAGTCAAAGAGGGGTAAATGTAATCACCTAAAATTGGTCTAGTAGAACTTGACCCCCCTTTTGATCAAGTTGCATGTTTACTAGGCATAATTGTACAAAGTAACTCTTAAAATCCTCTTTGCATAATTAAATAAAAAATCTTATATCAAGATTATACTATGGTCTAATTTATAGAGCTATCATATTTATTTAATATAAATTTTCTACACTTTTATTAAAAGAACACATTCACAAGTGTACACATACTTATTCTTGATTAATTTGTAATTAAAATGGATTTGTGCTTTCAAAATTACTATTTTGTCTTATTCTGCCTAACATTTCCACTTTTCTTCTTAATCCTTGCCACTCATCTCTACCTAACCTTGCATCTCCTTTTGCCTCTTCATCTCAATCACTCATTTTTTTGCCTCTTAATCTCCACCCTTCATTCTTGAGGCAATTTCTTTAAAAGGAAGCTCTTCCTTGGCTCAAGGGTTCGATCTTGCATATTCTAGGTCCTGATCTTTGGTAATCTTAGCTTTTGCACCATATCTTTCTTGCTTTCTTAAAATAATATTGTCATTTCATTTCTTAGCTTAGCTTCATTTCTAGCTTGATCTTGCATTGTTAATCTAGTTTCTTTCTTGCATTATTTCATAGAATAGCTTTTGCATTCTCATTCTTAGGAATACTAGTTGCTTGCATACATTCTTAGCTTAATCTCTCATTCTAGCTCGCATTCTTGAGTTCTTAGCCTCATTATTAGCTTTGAAACTTCCATTTTGGAGTAGTCAAGTCACTAATCCTCTATGCCAATTTGATGAGCATCATGAGAAGGATTAAACTCACTTCAACTAGGAAGCTATGAGTCGCTTCTTGAGATATCCTCTTCCATGAATTCTCTCAAGTGTAATGATTCATAGAAGTGTGTCGCACTTTTGATCACACAAAGATAACTCAAGTGATAGGCCAACTATCAACTCATCTCTTGTCTCCTATAAATTGGGCATTACAGTCTTCCCTTCCTAAAGATTGCTTGTCCACAAGAAATGCATCTGTAGACTATGATTTTGAACCTGTTACCTGTCTTGAAAGGCTGAAACATTCAAACATTAGACTAATCTAACATATTCATGAACTAAAAAAATAGCATAAGACATGAAAACAAAACCAAAGCCACCTCAAGATTGTTGCTAAAAAAACAAGTGCTATAGAGCAAATGTTTGATTCGCTTCAATTAGAGGGATGTGGGTGTGCAAACTCAAGCACTTGGAGCATGCAAAGTAGGATGATTTGAGGATCAAGAAGACCCAAAATGACACAAAATAGGTATGAGGAACCTATTTTGCCTCAAAGGCCTCAAGAACACACAAATATGCAAAGCTAAATAAATGAACTAAGATTAAAACAAGAAATGAATCTATGTTAATCCATTTAAGCTAATTTAGATGTGATTTAAGCTTGAAAATGATCTAAAAAAGATGAGCTTATGCTTATGCTAAAATGAAAATGGCATTATAACTTTGCTATTGAGTTTGAGAGTTGAGAGATGATTTGCCTTAGGAAGTGAGGGTATTTATAGGAAAAGGGAAGGGCTTGGTTAAAAAGGATGAGTCAGAGTTAGGGCTAAGGTTAGGGTTGAGTCAAGGACAAGTGTCCTGACAAGTGTCAAGGGAGGATTGAGTTGAGAGTTTGAGGGCATGTGCACAATTTGGTAAATGTGCCCAAGGCCAAGAGGTGGCAAGGAAGGGATAAGAAGGTCTTAAATGCATAATGAATGCATGTAAGAAAGATAAGGAAGGCTTAAATGCATCCTTAAATGCATTTGCAAGAGGTGGCCAAGAGGTGGCCATCTTTGTTGACTAAGGAGGATGACTAAGAGGAGGTTAGCATAAGTTTTGGTAAACCTTTTGCTAATGGAATGTGACAAGATTAGAAAGGGGATTAGGATTAGGATTAGGGGATTTTAGGATTAGGATGGGTGAAGAGGTTGGGTTGAGAAGTTTCTAGAAGAGTCTAGAATTCTCCTAGGTTTTATGGAATAAAAGTTTATTCATTCCAAAAGCTTAAGTTTGGGAAAATTTATTGAAATATTTTCAATAAATATGAAAATTAAATATTTAATCTTAATTAAATATTTTGAGTTGAGATTAGGGTTAGAAAAGGTGGGATTAGCCTTTTAATCGAAATTAAGAAGGGATTAGAAGATTTTGGAAGAGGTTAGTGGTCTTAAGAAAATTGGCCAAGTTTTGGTCAAAAAATAAATTAATTATTTTTTGGGGGATTTTTGGTCAATTTATTAATTAAAATAATTAATAAATAGGGGATTAATGTTTAAATAAGATTTAAACATTTTTGGGAGGGATTTCTTAATTAAATATTTTTAATTAAGAAAAAGGGATTTAATAACATAAAAATAAATTAATTAATTAAATAAATAATTAATTAATAAATGATGATGTCATCAGAGATTTTTCAGAAAATAAAAATACTTTATTTTCTAAAGGATTTTTAGGTGTCTACATTTTGCCCCTCTTTGATGCGATGCCGCAAGTGGCATGGCTTCAAAGACAAGAAAATAAGATGCCCAAGGCTAGAATTAGAAGAAGAGGGTACGACACCCGGGTGGACTAGAAGAAAGAGGAACATGCCCCGGTGGGACAAAATCATGGAAGATGCGCCCAGTGGGACAAGGAGAAAGAGGGATTACGCCCTGGGACAGAGTGTGCCCGGCAGGACGAGAAAGGAAGGGCCTAGGAAGAAAGGGGAGATAAATAACCTCACTTCTAAGAACAAATATGGATGATATGCAAGATGAGATGGAAATGCAAGATGCAAGATGCAGCTGTATGCAAAGATTAATCTATATGATAAATGCAAGGGACCAGATAGCTCCAAGTGCAAACGGGAATGCACAGCCTAGATTTAATATAGCAATGCTAGAGACCTGCCAAGGATACTGGGATCACGAGGCCTTGTCACCAGTGTTGCAGAGGACTGACGCTAAACAAACACACAGGGTTGCCCCAACATCACACATGAAGCGCAGAGGCGACATGGTGGAACCGATGCTGAAGGAACCACAAACACACAACTGACTCACAGGCAGAAGCGAAAGATCAAAAGACCTTGCCCCAGATTATCCGCACACGCAGCACACCGTGATATAATGAATCGTGGTGACCCTGGTGGGATAATGAGAAGCCAAAAAAGATTAACAAGACCCAAAGGACAAAATTCCAAGATCAAAATGATAACTCCAAAAAGACATCCTTTGCCAAGGAGAGAGATTAGGTTTGATTGATGGTGGGAAGATTGGTCGGACAGGAGGAACGATATATCCTCAAGGACCAGGATGGAAGATTAGGTCAGACAGGAGGAACGATATATCCTCAAGGACCCATGAGTTGGTGAGAGAATAAGTGTAGTTGTTCGCTGGCAAAAGCTGAAGTTCAAGGAATAGTCAGGATAAGCAAGGATAAGTCGACAATTGATGTTGCTGAAGCACAAGGCCCGAGTGGGACTACAAATTTTCTGAGGCTGGGGATGGGACAAGATATTTGATCAAATGCTGCTGCAGGACGGACAAAGGTTATGTACGACAAGGAGGAACGATATGCACAAGGGATATGTACAGAAGCTCAGGATTGGGGATAGGAAGATCACACTCAGCGGGACTCTCACTAGGACGGAGACAAGAAGGATAAATATAGAGAGGAATGCGCTGTACAGGAAAGGGAAAAGGATATGGTACAAGATATGGTACAAAGCTTTGGAACAAAATATGGATTGCAGATGGGTTGGAGGAAGATGGGAGCTGAATACGTGGAAGATAGGGGAGATGGAACTGCTGGGAGATCTGTTATGGATGGAGGAGGAGGACGGTAACTGAAAGGACTACTGTATAGATAAATAGCTCAGTTTACTATGTTGGCGCCTGTTTGCCAGGTTTTCACCAACATACTTGTCCAAGGCGCTTGAATTGCCAAGTTTTCACCGTTGGACGATTATTTTCTCTTTCTCTTTTCTTTTTTGCTTTTTTGCCTTTTTTGCTTTTTTTTGCTTTTTTGAATGTTTTTTGGATTTTCTGATGTTGCTGGTTTAGGTTCAGGCATAGAACCTCTTCAGATGGATGATGTTAATAGGATCATTCAAGGGCTCGCCTTCTGGTGTTGATAGCTGATAGGCTCCGGAGCCAAAGGATGCGGTGACAACATAGGGGCCCAACCAAGTAGGCTCAAACTTGCCTTTCTTTTCTCTATTTGCTAGGACCTTCTGATTTTCTTTAAGGACCATGTCACCGACCTGGAATTTTCTAGGATGGACCTTTTTGTTATAACTCCTTTTGAGTCGATTCTGGTATGCAACCAGGTGATCGTAGGCTTGCTGTCTCTTTTCATCTAGCAGATCTAGCTGTGTGAGCCGGGCCACACGATAGTCTTCATCAGTTGTATAGTTCTTCATGGAGACGCGCAAGGATGGGAGCTCAACCTCGATCGGTAGAACGGCTTCAGCACCATATACAAGAGAGTATGGGGTGGTGCCTGTGGGAGTGCGATAAGAAGTGCGGTAGGCCCAAAGGGCGGGATTGATTTGGAGGTGCCAGTCACGACCAGAATCATTGACAACCTTCTTGAGGATTTTCAAGATAGTTTTGTTAGTTGCCTCAGCTTGGCCATTTCCTTGAGGGAAATATGGACTGGAGAAACGGTGATGGATGTGGAGTCTGGCACATAGATCATCCACATGCTGGTTTTCAAAAGGTGTGCCATGGTCTGTGAAGATGGTAGATGGTATGCCGAAGCGACAAATGATATGGTAGAGGATGAACTTGGATATTTGGATGCCAGTAGTAAGGGTGAGCGGAATCGCTTCAACCCATTTGGTAAAGTACTCTGTGGCTGTTATGATATACTTGTGTCCATCCGAAGAGAGGGGGGTGATCAAGCCAACGAGGTCGAGGCCCCAACATGAAAAAGGCCACGGTGGTGCAATAGGCTGTAGATCCTGTGCTGGTGCATGTATCAAATTGGCATGCTGTTGACATGGGAGACATTTCTTGACAAATTCACATGCATCATGTTCTATTGTTGGCCAATAATATCCAACTCTAAGCAGCTGCTTTGCTAGAACCATGCCACTCGTGTGGGCACCGCAAATTCTAGCGTGAACTTCTTGTAAGGCCAGGACGGCCTCGTTTGAGTCTAAACATCTAGATAGGACATTGTGATACCCACGACGATATAGGGTGTTGGCTACAAGAGTGTAGCGGGAAGCTCTGCGAATAAGGTTTTGGCGTTGGTTATTGGTGAGATGGGGAGATATGATACCATTTTTTAGATATGCATGGATGTCGTGGTACCATGGGGATTGGGGACCAACCAAGACACATACCATTTCTGCATCAGCGTTCTCATAAGCTGGCGTATGTAGCTGCTCGACTAGGAATTCATATTGTGATGCATCGCGTGGGATTTCTAACAAGGATCCAATGGTTGCCATTGCGTCCGCTGCTTTGTTCTGAAGTCTTGGGATCTGTGTGAACTGTAGATGTAGGAAATGCTCTTGCAGTTTGTCCACCAGCTCTTTGTAAGGTAGCAACTTGTCATCCTTTGTTTGATATTCATCTAGGACTTGTTTGATAATCAGCTGTGAATCTCCAAATACTTGTAATTCTATGATATTCAACTGAATGGCTGTTCTGAGACCTAAGATGAGTGCCTCATATTCTGCAATGTTGTTGGTACATGGGAATCCCAATTTGAATGATTTTGGAATATAGTCACCTTGAGGTGTGACGAATAGGATTCCTACCCCAGAGCTATGGGATGTGTTGGAACCATCAAAGTATAGTTTCCACATGGGCTGCTCTTCAATCATGCATAAGTGTTCATCAGGGAATTCCATGATTAGTGGATAGGCATCCACCAGTGGTGCTTCTGCTAGTTGATCAGCAATGACTTGCCCTTTGATTGCTTTGCGATCTACATACTGAATGTCAAATTCGCTGAGTAACATGACCCATTTTGCCATACGGCCTGTGAGGGTTGTCCTTGATAACAGATACTTAAGAGGGTCCACCTTTGATATGAGCTTGATTGTGTGGCTAAGCATGTAATGTCTAAGTTTTTGAGTGGCAAAGACCACTGCTAAGCATGCTTTCTCCATGGGTGAATAGTTAAGCTCATAGCCCACAAGAGTGCGACTGATGTAGTAGATAGCTCGTTCTCTATTTTCATCATCATGCTGTGCTAGAAGTGCCCCTAGTGCTGTAGCTATTGTTGAGATGTAAAGGATGAGTGGGCATCCTGAAACCGGTGGTACTAGGATTGGAGCATTAGCTAGATACTCCTTGAGCTTATCAAAGCTTCTTTGACATATGGGATCCCACTTGAAGTTGGTGTCTTTGCATAAGAGATGTGAGAAGGGTTGACACTTATCTGCTAGCTGAGAGATGAATCGTCGAACTGATTGAAGCTTGCCCTGTAGGCTTCTGAGCTGTTTGAGATTTCTTGGTGGAGGCATCTCTATTATTGCTTTTACCTTTTTAGGATCGATCTCTATGCCTCGTCTAGAGACGATGAAGCCTAGAAGCTTGCCAGATGTTACGCCGAAGACACATTTCTTAGGATTTAACTTTAAGCCATAATGATTCAGACGATCAAATACACGCTCTAGGATGTCGAGGTGCTCATCTCTTGTTTTGGATTTTGCAAGGATATCATCCACATAGTCTTCAAGAATCTTGTGGATCATGTCATGGAAGATCGCTGTCATTGCTCTCTGATATGTTGCTCCTGCATTCTTTAGCCCAAATGGCATCATGTTGTAGCAGAAGGTACCCCATGGGGTTGTGAATGCTATTTTATGTTGATCTGCTTCCGCTATATGAATCTGGTTGTAGCCGGAAAAGCCATCCATTAATGATAACATCTCATGACCCGCTGTGAGGTCTACAAGCATGTCTATGTTTGGCAATGGGAAGTCATCCTTAGGACATGCCTTGTTCAAGTCCCTGAAATCAGTACAGATTCTGATGTCGCCAGAAGGCTTTGTGACTGGCACCATGTTAGAGATCCACTCTGAATAATCTATTGCTCTGATGATCTTAGCTTGGAGGAGCTTCTCAAGCTCTACTTTGACGAGCAATGCTACCTTTGGATGCATTTTCCTTAGCTTCTGCTTCACTGGCTTGACGTTTGGATCTACTGATAGGTGATGAACAACAAGGTTTGGATCAAGCCCAGGCATGTGGGCGTATGACCATGCAAAGTTGATAATGGATTCCTTGAGCAAGGCACTGAGAGTGATTTCTTCTCCTTCTGTTAGGTTGACTGCAATGTAGGTGATCCTTGGACATTCTTCTGTTCCCAAGTTGATTGGCTTGGTTTCCTCTATGATGATCGGCGACTGCTCTGGTCTATAATCTTGGATAGGGGGAAGAGGCAAGGCTTCATCTTCTAGCGCCTGAATTGCCAGGTTTTCACTAGAAGATACGCCCTTTATTTTTACTATTTTAGAATCAGAATGTGCCCCAAGGGGGTTTTCACATAAAGACTCATGATGTTCTCTTGCTATTTCATTTTTGTGACTAAAGCTTGCCTCTTCCCCAAAATATCCTTCTGGGTGAAGCTGATAGACAGAGGTTGATGTTGGATCCTGGTTGACTGCTGGACCTGATGCCCCCATGAATTCTAGGAGTGCTTGTGCGCTTTGGAACTCGTCGATGTGTGCGATGCTTGGTTGGTCCCAATCTATGAGGTCAGGGTTTGTGAGGGGAAGATCTATGAGGTTAATGGAGAGTTGTTGGAGAACAGAAGTCCCCAGGAGGGTGTCGTCGGCAAAGATATTGTCGTAGGATCGGATGTCTTTCTCTTCGGGGATGTCTTCGATTTCCACGAGGTCATCCCGGCTATTCAAAAAGTTCACGTTGGTCATGTTAGTGCCCGCAGTTGTGGTATTGGGCTCTTGTTCAAGCAGGCGAGGGGTATTAAAGCCAAGTCCTTGTTGTTCTGGGTTCTGGGATGGTATGATAGGAAACAAATTTCCATCCTCTTGTGGTCCTAGACCACCACCTTGATAGTTATAGTGTTCTGTGACATTTTTGAAGGGGATTGGATATTTCTCTTTGAAGTACTCAAGAAGTTGTGTGTCACGTGATGGGGGATCTTTGTATAACCATTTGTTAATATCTGGATCCATTTCTTTGCTGTTGATGGTACCATGAGACTCAAAAGTCATATTTCCTATCTGCTTGAGCTTATGATGTTCCTTAACATGCTTGTTTTGACAACTTGGGCGCCCTTGAGTATGTGGATCACGTGGAAGAGCTCCTACAGCAAATGCATCACTGAGGCTGTATTCGCCACAACCCTGGTTGTTGATCTTGATGGATGATAAGGTGGAAGAAAGGATGGTCTCTGGATCGCGATGGGATCGGGATGAGCTAGCAATAGAAGTACCAATATCGGTTCCAGGACAATGAGTAGAATGAGGGAAAGATGCTTCCATCGCAAGGCAGTATGTGAAGGGGTTAGGGTTAGCGTGGATGGTAACCTCAGTGCCTTGATGTGGAAACTTGATGCACTGATGGTAAGTAGATGGTACGGCCTTAATGGAATGGATCCATGGACGACCAAGGAGGATATTGAACGGTAGGTCAAGATCAACAACGTGGCAGAGAGTATCTTGCGTTGCTGGGCCTAGCTGGATAGGCAAAGTTATAGTACCTTCAGAGGTACGCTCCAAGTTATCATATGCTTTGATAGTGATTTGCTCATGTTGTATGTTGGCCTCCGTGAACCCGATCTTCTTGATGAATTTTAATGTGCACAAGTTGAGGGCTGAGCCATTATCCACTAGAACTCGTTTGATGGCGAAATCTCTGACCATGACAGCAATGCGGAGAGGGAGAGTATGGTCAGGAGCGACATCTGGTATATCAGATTCTTTGAAGGATAAGGCACATGCTGCAGATAGGTGTCCCACAAGAGTTTCAAACTGAGTTGTGTTAATGTCTGTGGGGACATGACCTTCTTTTAGAGCTTTGTCCAGGATCTCCTGATGGATGGGTGATGTGCGGAGCAAATCCAAGATAGATATTTGGGCTGGCATGTTCCCAAGATGCTCTATGATATTGTATTGTGCTCTTGGTGCATTATGCTGTGTTGCGCGTGCATTTGATGCTGGCCTGGTGTTAGACTGTGCTGTGGATGCAGTAGATGTTGGCCTTGGAGGAGCAGCTGACCTTGGAGGAGCACCGGCAACAGTTATCCTACCACTGCGGGTAGTTGCAGCACATTGTCGATCCGGCCCTTTGACGTGGATGGTATTGATGGTGGGCTCATCTTGGATGGGCTCAACTTGAGTTATGCATCCGACATACTTGTCATAGTTGATGTAGGCCGCTGTGTGATCTTCTTGCTTGCCTTTGCCATGATTTTGGGGCTGATTGGCGTTAGCTTGATTCTTCCCGGTATCGTGTTGAGGGAACACATTTTGATATATTTGCAAACCGGCGTTAGGTGAAGCTTGAGCTGGTGCATCGACCTGGATTTCCTTGCGATCGATGAGATCCTGGATGTAGTGCTTAAACCGCATGCACTTCAATGTTGTGTGCCCCTTCACACGATGGTAATCACAGTATTCATGTTCTTTATACCAATCAGACTTTGGTGCGTTGTCATCCTTCTGTGGGATGGGCGGATATGTGATCATATTTGCCTTGGCTAGCCGATAAAAGATCTGATCCAGAGGCTCACCCAAAGGTGTGAAAGTCCTTTTTGGATTGTTCTGATTATTGGGTTTGTTCTGCCTTGGGGCAACGTTAACTGCGTTAACAGGATTGCCTTGACATGCTGGCTGTTGCTGTTGGTATTGCTGCTGATACTGTTGCACAGGCGGTTGATGAGCTTGAGGAGGCTGCTGATAAATAGGTGCTTGATATGCGAGAGCTGGTGGTTGCTGATAGATGGGTGCTTGTGGCGGTTGGTATGTTTGAGCTGGTGTAGGACTAGCCACAACGAATTGTACATTCTTAGTGTCAGTGGCTCCATCTGTAACAACATTCTTGTTACGATTCCAGTAACGGGATTTATCATTGTTGGGTTTGTTTTTGGAATCATCCTTGAAGTGACGAATAGTGCCTTCGTCTAGGAGAGCTTTCTCGATGCCTATGCCTTTGCTCTTGATGTCTTGGTATGTCTAGAGACAGTTCATTCGCATGTGATGGGATAGCTTTGGATGTAGGTTATCAATGAAGATCTTTGTTAGATGCTTCTCTGGCGGCTGATATGATAACCTGGTTGTAAGATTCTGCCATCTTTGCAAGTATTCTGCAAGGCTTTCTCCATCTTTCTGCTTTGAGTTGCATAGGTCTAGCAAGGACAACTCATTCTCCACATTATGGGCATAGTGTGTAATGAACTTCTCAGAGAGTTCAGCAAAGGTGTTTATTGTCCCATGTGGTATTTTGTAAAACCACTCAACAGCAGTTCCTCCCAAGCTTTTGGGAAACAGGCGCAGGAGATAGTTATCACTGTAAGCCACTTCTTGGCACGCCATGTAAAACTCTTTGATATGGTTTACTGGATCTCCTTTCCCCCGATACTTGTCGAACTTGGGCATCTCAAAATGCTTGGGGAAAGGGATAGTTGCTATGGACCGATCGAAGGGATATGAGCACACCTCTTCGAACTTGTATGTTTTATTCTCTGTTCCACTTTGTAGCTCCTTTAAAGCATTTTTCATTGCTTCCCACTCAGCATTGAGTGGCGAGGGAACTGGGACTTCTGCTTGTGATGGAAGCTGTGGAACTGGATATAGCGCTTGCTGTGGATAAATGGGTTGGAACTGATTCTGGGGCAATGGTTGCTGGGGATATTGCTGGTGTGGCATAGGGGGATATTGTGGTAAATGATATGGAACCGCTTGATGTTGTTGGGCTACTTGCTGTTGTTGAACTGGCGGTTGTTGTGGGACTACTTGCTGATATTGGACATTTGGAACTTCCTGTTGTAACTGATGGGTGGGAACTTGTTGTTGCTGGGGGATGATAGGGATTTGTTGCTGAGGTTGATAGCAAGAGACTTGCTGTTGTTGAGGAATGATGGGTGTTTGCTGAAAGGGGACATGTGGTTGCTGTGGGGGAGGCTGTTGGAACGATGCTGCTTGCGGGTATGATGGTGGTAGTTGCTGAGGTTGGCTTTGGGTTTGGCTGATATAAGCTGGGTGCATGCCTGCGTTACTTAGAGGTGGAACAGATGTGGGGAAGCTAGAAGCAAAGGGTGATGGGGTAAGATAGCTGGGGAAAGTTGGCTGTTGAGGTGGTGGAACTTGCTGGAAGGTATTTGGGATTTGGGATGAATAGCTTGAAGCCGGCGGTGCTTGGGGTAGTTGCTGCTGTGCTGCTTGGGTGAAGGTGGTTTGTTGACTTGCAACCATAGATGTAGGGGATTGAGATGGGATCCCCCATGCCTTCATTTCTTCTTGCGTAAGGCCCCATTGAGAGCTTGTGTTAGGGTGCACTGCAGTGGATGATGAAATGGTAGGAGCAACAGGAGCTTGGGACACGAATGATGGTTGAGAGAGAGGAGCTTGTTGAGGTTGTGGTTGAGCGGATGCTTGTGAGGAGGAAAATGAAGGAAACACCCAAGAGAAAGATGAGGTTGGAATGGGGAGCGATTGCGCTAACCCCAAAGAAGAAGGTACGGGTGCTTGGGGGGTGAAGGGTGACGATGCTCCTTTGATGGTGAAAGGCATTGCTTGACTTGTGAATGGTGGTGGTGTAAAAGCTTGTGTGAGAGGTGGAAGCTGACTTTGGGTTTGGATTTGGGCTTGGGCAGCCATAGCAGATGATGAAGCAAAAGGGGTATGAGATGAAGCGGATGGTGCTGCAGCTTGTGTTGCGGGACTGGCGAGGCTTCCTTGCAAGAAAAGGGGAGTGGTGGAAAGCTCTTGGGGTGTTTGCATGATAGGATCGGGAAATGATTGGACAAACGGAGAATACGCTTGTGCTGGAACTTGGATAGTTTTGATGGGGATGCGTGGATAGAGAGATGGTGGGATGGAGGTACTTTCTGGTAGATAGTGGGCAAACATGCTTTGCTGATGTTGTGGTACAAGGGCATTGGTTGCTGGTGGGCTTTCTGGAGGATTTGCGAATGCTTGGATTGCCAACGGGGATGAAGGGATGTTTGGATCTTCACATGGGTTACTGGCTTGGATCTGGGGATTGTAGGTCATCATGGCGTTGGTGAAAAGGTTGGGATCGGATGAGGTTGTTGGTGGATAAGGATTCATGCTTCTTCTTTTCCGAGATCTGGTCTCAACAGGCATGGAGATGCAAGTGCTAAATGGATGCAAGATGTTTGGCTAAAAGATGTTGATGGATGCAAAGTTGATGAACTTCTAAAGATGATGACTTTCTAGGATGCAATGCAAGGATGGATCAAGATGGCGATGATGGAAGCTGGATGGAACTGATATGGATCAAGATGGTGGAGGAAAGATAGGTTGCTGGTGGAAAGCTGGTGAAAGATTACTGAGTGGTCAACAAATGAGCTGCTATTTTTCCCAAATGGAGGATCAGAGATATGATGGGGTCAACCTAAGATAGACTGATGATCTTCGGTCAACAAGTTTCTTATCAATGCACTCCAATCTCTTGCTCGAGATGATGGCTATGCAAGGACAAGGTTTGATTTCTTTATGACAACACGTTGTGCCAAAAAAGAAGATGATGGTCTCTGATCTTGGATATGGGATAGGAACAACTCAAAAAGGTAGAACACTAAGTGTTGGTGGATCTCTGGATTTGGAACAAAGGATGATGGATCTGCTGGAAAGATATGGAAAGCTGATGGGTGGATGCTAGTGGAAAAGGTATTGAAGGGTGAAGGGACAATGCTTTATCTAAAGGGATAATGCAAATGACAAGGATTGATTCTAGAATGCTGGTAGGAAGACGAATGCAAATGCAACTTTATGATGTTTTGAAATGCAACTAAGGTTTTGATGCTGATGCAAAGGATGAAACTAGGATGAAACCAAGATGCAAAGCTGTTTGAGACAAGATTTCAAGATCTGAAGATGGAACAAGACATGAACAAGGATTGGCTAATTTTCTGGCTCAAGGTTGATGAAACGATGGTTAACTTGAAAATGGAAGGCGAACTGTTTGATGCGGGCGTTATGGGCAATGTTCTCAAGTCTGGTTTGGGACTTCTCTTCTGCTTGGTTTGCTTGGATAATGGCTTGATAGCTCTTGGTGTTCTTCTTGATAACTTTTCGCTCTTGATAGGCTTGGGATTTGGGCAACTTTGCTTTAGGATGTTTGTTCTTGCTGGGCATCTCTTGGAAAAGAGGTTTCTGATTTTGAGGCAAAGGTTTCCAATGGAAAAGGTTTAAAGTCAAAGCAATCTCCGCAAGGGACAAAGCAACCCTGCGGGATACAAACAAAGGCAACTGACTCTGACAAAGCTTTGAAAGTGTATGTTTCAACAAGTGTTTTCACGGAGTCTTTGACTATCAAGCACTTCAAACAGATCTACCTAAGGAAGGTGAGTATCAAAATCGCTTGCCCACAGCTTGGTATCCCCCAGAAGGGAATACAAATGGTGAGTAATCTTGAGGCGACCCGGTAAACCCCTTGGAATCGGTCCTTGCACAAGGATTTTGATACTTTCGGATGTAGATAGGGTAGCCTCTAGTTTATCAGGTTGCTAATGATTCCGTGGAGTCTCCATACCCGGTTATGCTGATCATCCGTGACTCACTTAAGAGCCTTGCCAATTATGCTGGGGGAGAGGAATGTTTACCATCCCCAGACACGTGTTTGGCACGAACGCCCGGCGATTAGGAGATGTAAGTGATTCTTTTGGTATTCACTTATTTGTATACCGGCCGGGGGGGATACCGGTTTGAGGTCGTTCTCCGAGGAGGAAGCGCTTCTCCTTGGACAAGCCTCGCTAAAAGTAGAACAAGTGAACTTGTCCAAGTTCAAATGTTCCACATTGCTTACTCTAACAAGGATTATGCAAGAATTAAAAAAAACTCCTACATGCACATCAAGCAGATTTTGTTCATTTTCCCAAATTTGATTAAGTTTGTTTGAACTTTGAAATGAAGACACTTGTGTTTAGCTTTTGATTTGTTATTTTCCTCAAAATGTAAATGCTTTGAACGGTTGCAAGTTCTTTCCTTTTGTGCATTCAAGATTTGATTAGCGAGTTGATTTAAGAACTTTGAAAAAGCTTTGTTTTGTCCCTTAGATCACTCAAGATTGAATTTGTTTGCTTGCTTTGGAATTTGAAACGAGATAGGGAATAGAGTTGTTTGTTCCTTTAGTGCATTCGAGATTTGGTTTGCTTTTCAAATTGACAATGACACTTAGGACCTAAGTTCTTCCTTTTAGCTTCATTCAAGATTTTGTTTTGACTCGTTTGAATGCAGATTTGATGTTCTTTTTATGCCCAAAAAGATATGATCATTCCTACTTTGCATGAATGCATTGTTAAAAATCCTTGATGTTGCAAGGATGCAAATGCCTTGATTAATTTTTTTGTTTTGTTTGTTAGAACAAATTTTGCAAATTTTAGTCCTTAATGCATTCAAGAATGATTTGGGGGTTCATTTTAAGCACTAAAATAAGGTGTGTATGATTTTGCTTCCTTATGGATTTTATTATTATTTTTGAAAAAAAATGGCCATGACCTCCTTGCTAGAAGAAGAAGAAGAAGGAGACGGAATAGAAGAAGAATATAGACAAGAAGAGGAAGAAGAATATAGACAAGAAGAAGAAGAAGAAGGGATCGAAGTGCTCCGTCCACCTATAAGCTTGAAAAATCTGAAAATGGTCTAAAACCCATCAGAATGTTTGCAAAGAACCCGTGAAGTGGGTCCCACCGGGCGTGCCAGAATGTAGACTATGATTTTGAACCTGTTACCTGTCTTGAAAGGCTGAAACATTCAAACATTAGACTAATCTAACATATTCATGAACTAAAAAAATAGCATAAGACATGAAAACAAAACCAAAGCCACCTCAAGATTGTTGCTAAAAAAACAAGTGCTATAGAGCAAATGTTTGATTCGCTTCAATTAGAGGGATGTGGGTGTGCAAACTCAAGCACTTGGAGCATGCAAAGTAGGATGATTTGAGGATCAAGAAGACCCAAAATGATACAAAATAGGTATGAGGAACCTATTTTGCCTCAAAGGCCTCAAGAACACACAAATATGCAAAGCTAAATAAATGAACTAAGATTAAAACAAGAAATGAATCTATGTTAATCCATTTAAGCTAATTTAGATGTGATTTAAGCTTGAAAATGATCTAAAAAAGATGAGCTTATGCTTATGCTAAAATGAAAATGGCATTATAACTTTGCTATTGAGTTTGAGAGTTGAGAGATGATTTGCCTTAGGAAGTGAGGGTATTTATAGGAAAAGGGAAGGGCTTGGTTAAAAAGGATGAGTCAGAGTTAGGGCTAAGGTTAGGGTTGAGTCAAGGACAAGTGTCCTGACAAGTGTCAAGGGAGGATTGAGTTGAGAGTTTGAGGGCATGTGCACAATTTGGTAAATGTGCCCAAGGCCAAGAGGTGGCAAGGAAGGGATAAGAAGGTCTTAAATGCATAATGAATGCATGTAAGAAAGATAAGAAAGGCTTAAATGCATCCTTAAATGCATTTGCAAGAGGTGGCCAAGAGGTGGCCATCTTTGTTGACTAAGGAGGATGACTAAGAGGAGGTTAGCATAAGTTTTGGTAAACCTTTTGCTAATGGAATGTGACAAGATTAGAAAGGGGATTAGGATTAGGATTAGGGGATTTTAGGATTAGGATGGGTGAAGAGGTTGGGTTGAGAAGTTTCTAGAAGAGTCTAGAATTCTCCTAGGTTTTATGGAATAAAAGTTTATTCATTCCAAAAGCTTAAGTTTGGGAAAATTTATTGAAATATTTTCAATAAATATGAAAATTAAATATTTAATCTTAATTAAATATTTTGAGTTGAGATTAGGGTTAGAAAAGGTGGGATTAGCCTTTTAATCGAAATTAAGAAGGGATTAGAAGATTTTGGAAGAGGTTAGTGGTCTTAAGAAAATTGGCCAAGTTTTGGTCAAAAAATAAATTAATTATTTTTTGGGGGATTTTTGGTCAATTTATTAATTAAAATAATTAATAAATAGGGGATTAATGTTTAAATAAGATTTAAACATTTTTGGGAGGGATTTCTTAATTAAATATTTTTAATTAAGAAAAAGGGATTTAATAACATAAAAATAAATTAATTAATTAAATAAATAATTAATTAATAAATGATGATGTCATCAGAGATTTTTCAGAAAATAAAAATACTTTATTTTCTAAAGGATTTTTAGGTGTCTACAGCATCATTATACCACCACAATCCAAAACATATTATATACAAAACACTAACTACACCTGCTACTCCACTCCGATACAAATGCCATGTAATATCAATATTGGGAACAACTCACCAAGGCTTTGAAGTATTGTGAAACTATAAAACCACTGTCTAGATCCCACATCAAATCATAATCCCTGTTGTGTGCAACATAGGAGCAGACCACATCATCTCCATAGAGTACGCATCTGTAAATGTAGGGCATCCCTATAATGTGAGGATGAACTCCTTGTGCCACTCCAGCCATATATATGGCCACTCTATCTTGCTAACATTGCTTAGACTAGCAACAAATATGACATCAAATGAGTTGTCCAACCAGTGTCAATCCACATAAAACACCCCATACCCTATCTCAACCCAACAAAAAAAATCTCTCAATGATACCAAATTGTTGAAGCATTAGGGTATCCAAAGCCATTATAGAGAATATTTGATGCTCCTAACTAGGGAAACCATTGTTCCAACTAGGGACAAGAAACATAAAGTCCCCCATCAACAACACTATCACTCTTTATCCAAGGAAATATGTGACACAACCAAAGATGAACTAGGAATATCCTCAACACCTATCATAGGAAACTCATGTGTGGCTGGCCCACTAGGTATTTTGTCAAATAATTTACCAAAATCATCAAGAGAGTGATCAACAACTAAATGATCTAAAGTGGCCATGCTATGATCAACAAACTATAATGAGTGGTAGTTATCTTGAATATGTTGAACTTGAAGTTTGGCTTGATGGTCCACTATCCTGGAATGTCTCACCCTTTCCAACCAACCCTCATTAAGGTTTTGTGACTACTTTATATCTGCTTCTCTAAAGTGATGGAATTGGTCCTATAAGAGGGTATAACCAAGGATCTACCATACTCAATGCTATCATTTTGTGTTTCTCTCACAATATCATCTATATCAATCACCCTCTTGTGATCATGGGCTATAATATCACTGAAAGTTAAGGGCTTATCACTTGCTATTAGAAATTAGAAAATTAGGATTAAATTCTTTATCTTTTTCCATGCATCTTCAAGCCTAAATATTAATGCCAATAATCATACTCCTATCTACCCCGCTTTTAGATGTCTGTGTTAATGCCTTAAGTACATTGTGTTTATCCATGTGAGTAAACTCTAGCTCTGACTTGTTGAAGTCTTGGACATACCTTCCAAGAGACTTCAACCATTATACCCCAAGTACTACATTCATACCTCCACCAATGTGAGCCACATAATAATCATCTATAAAGGAATAATTACCCAAAGAAATAGATAACTGTGGTAACCTTCTAGTGCAACCTGTTCTAGAACCATTCACTAGCATAATAATGAATCCATCAAAACTCTTTGTTCTCAGCCCCTTATTGATCACAAATCTCTCATTAATGGAATTGTGAGTAGAATCACTATCTATCATACATAACACTCAATTCTCCTTGACAATACCCTCCATCACAAAGGGCTAATAACTAGGAACACCAAATATAACAGGAATGGTACCACCAATATCCACTCATGCCTTAGCAACCTTGTCATCATCTCCCTCAAACCTGTATCAGGAAAATGCTCATCCTCCACATATGAATGTACCTCAACAAGATATTCTTTTCCTTTCCTAGGGCATCTGCATCCCAACTCCAATGGCTCCTTGTATGTGAAAGATAAATTTATCCTCCTCAATTCATTACGTGACTCTTGATCAATCCTAAGAGGTGGATGTGTGTACTCTTGGCCCATGTAGAGGGCCTCTACAATGACTCTATACTCTTACAAGGCTTCTTATCTTGCTAATGGGAAGATTTTGGTGGTGTCATATCAAGTCTAAGAGTAGTCTCAGTGGACTCATTAAGGGACCTTGGCCTAAATGCTTGGACCAAACCCTTAAGTCTCTCGTGTAGCCCCTCTATAAAGAGCATCACAACACTTCTTTGATGCATATCTAGTACCATAATTGCAACATGTTGAAACTCATTAATATGTGTCTCCACATGACCTATCTACCTCATCAGAGCTAGATCCCTCTATTGTAACTCTACATCATTCTTGTTGAATCTAGCAATAAGCCTCTCTATGAAATATACATATGAGTGTACAAGGCCATGGTTATTTTTCACCATGCCATGATCCCACCAATCATAAGCAATCCCCTCTAAGTGTGGTACTTCAAATAGAACCACCTCTTTCTCTAGCACATGCTTAATTGACAAGTAGATTTCCAATTTGTGCACCCAAGATCAGGAACTAATACTCCCACTTCCATCAAATGGGGCCAAACTAAGCTTTCCAATAGCTCATTTTTTGTCATTATTTTGTTGCTACGTATGACCCTTGTCTCCCCTAAATGTCATGCTATCCTTCCACTGAGAACAATATTAAGGAAATGGAAATACCTCTCTAACCTCTGAGGGAAGATCCCTCCATGCATTTGTCACTGCTAATATGGACTCCTAAAATCCCACTCCCTCCAATGGGTCTACCTATGCCTGCTCCTCTCTAGGAGGGAAGTGCAATTGCAATAGACTATCTATAGTATGTGTGTGTGTTCATTCTAATCTAGGGTAACCCAAGATAGTGTCACCTAATGATAGAGCTTTGTCACTCCAATGGCTACTAGCAACTAAAAGTGATCTACTATCCCTGCCATGTCTTCCATGCTGACCTCTACGTTGATCCAACTCCATCCTATCAAGTGTGTCCTTAAGTTTGTTCAAGACAAGTGCTATCCTCGACTAGGTGATAATGAGAATCTCCATCAACTCTATGTTTGGATCCTCCCACTAGTCCTGTGGGCCACCCTAAATATCACCCATGTATGCTATATTCCCTACACCCAATTCCAAATTCGCTTGTGCTACTCTATGAGTGCAATATCTATGAACCCCTATTCTACTTGGATGCATAGAAGTTTTCACCACTCCCATAGGTTGGTAGGATCACTGCTCTTATACCACTAAAAGATCCCAACTCAATTTTGATTTGATTTCTTTAGTTTAAGTGTATTGGCATTTTGTTAAACACTTGTCATGTAAGGTTGTTGTAATCTAATTTTGGGGGATTTTGTTGTTCTTTTGATATTTTCTCAATAATGATGTAATAATGAAAGGGACGAAGAACCCAAACAACACAACAAACTCCTAAGTATGAAATAACACCTATTTTGTTTGAGAAAATCAGTCTTCTTATTATTTTCAAAGTCAAATAAATTACAGTTGTTCGTACCAATAAAACTTTGACATATATTGATAAGGTTGAAATAGTACAAGGTTGAATACCTCTAATGCACTAATCAAAGAATGACTATGGCTGACGTGAGCTTTATATGTATGTTGTACAACCAACCTAGACTCATTGAAGGTCTGCAAACACTTTTCCCAACCCGATTTGCACCTCTATCAAATAATTTTGGAAGAAACACCTGAATTTATGAATTCCGTGTTGGCAAGAGAGACTTATTAGAGGTTTAGATATTGTCATTGATGGAAACAAATTATATTGTTGACATTTTCATATCATTGTGTGATCTAACCAGAAGTTTGAGTGCAAATTTGGCTAATTCTGGCATTGGTAGAGTAGTTGACAGTTTTTGGTGAAAGGTTCAGTACATACAATAGGTTTCATATTTTGTGGTGCAAACCCAGGAGAAGCTTAATGAAGGTATAATCTACCTTATTCCATATTTTCAATGCTTGATATTTTTATTTGGTTGAGATAAGAAGATATGTTTGGTAGTTTTTTGGTAATGCAGTGAAGAACACTAATTAGGTCTAATAGATCTTTATGCAATCCTATCAGGTTGGTTTTGGTAAAAAATTACAAGTTCAAGGATGTAGAAATGACATGTGGGATAACATTGGTTGATTCTTTTTGGTCTAAATTATGTTTAATTCTGTAGAGTAAATCTTTCAGGTTCCATCCCCACCGTGGTTTTTCCCATAATAGGGTTTCCACGATAAAAATCCTTGTGTTATAGTGTTTTGGATGTTTGTTTTATGCTTCTACACTTTACTTTTCATTACAAGTTGTTTATGGTTTAAGAATCAAATTAATAAGGCTAAAAATTATAGAACATTGATCCCCCCCACCAATGTTCCTTAATACCAACAATTGGTATCAAAGCCTTGTGCCTCAAAGGAAGTATAACATCTTGAGGAAGATCCTGATGAGTAATTCAATGTATTCAAATAATATTCAACATCTCTTATTTGCCCATGATGATCTTGATCAAACCAAATATGAAGTCCTAAATTTGAAGAAGATCCTTAAGGAAGCTAAAAATTTCATTGAGACATTGAAAGGACAATTGAATAAACTCATGGATAAAAGGAAGGAACTTGTTGAGTAACTAAAGAAAAAAGGAAGCAATCACGAAATAGATGAATTTGAGAAACTTGTGAAAGAGAAAGAAGTCATAAAGTATGAGATGGAATATGTGGTGATGAAGATGACTAAGGAGATTGAAGCAAGGAAGAAGAATGTGAAAAAAATAAATCATGAGATGGAAACTAGGGCGAGGATACTAAAAGAAGAAACAAAAGGAATGAAGAAACATGACGATTATCTTATTCAAAAAGCCAAACACAATGATGAAGAACTTAGAAAGGAAATTGAAGATTTTTTATAATGAACTTGTTGTAAACTAATTCAAGAAGTTAAAAGCCAACTTAGCGAAACTTTGTGTAAAACTTCAAAGTCATAGATTGAAAGGTGATACAAATGTTCTTGGTTTTGAGAAATGAGAGAGTTCTGGATCAAGTCAAAACAATCCCTCATTAGACAATCATAATGACAAACCTAAGAGGCCCTTGGTAAGGCAACCTAATGCTCAAAATTATAATGGTAGATACTTTGTAAGCAATAAATTTGGTCATAGGGTAGCATAATGCAGCAATAGTTTAAATGTTACATCTTTTTTCTGGTCAATGCTTTAAATGAAACACCTATGCTCATAAATCAAGTGAATGCAAGATGAACAATACTCTTAACAAAGAGAATGTTAGATGCTTTACATGTAATAATTTTGGACATATTGCTAAGAATTGTAGATCGAGAGTGAATAAGGTAAACTATAGGTATGGTCAATCCAATGTGGTATGCTACAAATACAATAATCCAGGTCATATTGCAAAATTTCGTAGAATGGGAAATGTGAACATAAATAGAAGATGTTCAATGAATAATAACAACAACATGCAGAATAATGATAAAGTCAAATAGAAGGTTGATGTAGAAGAGGTTATAAAGAAGATGAACAAGACATAGGTACCAAAGAGTAATTTAGATGCTAATGGTGGGTTCACACCTGAATTCGATGTGGAATTTTCTTCAAGAAATCAAATTAAGGCCTTTGGCCTAGGAGGAGTTTTCATGAAAAATCCATATAACCCACTAATGTGGCTTGATTCCTGAATGTGAATATCATATTTAGATGTATCAAGGTGTTTAGAACATGACTGAATCATCTTCAAAGGTATTCAAGCAAGTTTCAAAGGATCACAAAAAGGTTTTTTTTTTAACAATAGCTAGGGTTCAGAGCATTAATTGAATATAAAAGTTAGATGTGTGAAGGATTAAAAAATAATTTCAAATTTTCATTTTTCACATTATGACTAAGGAGAAGTGATTGAGAGCTCTTGAAGGCAATTTTTGAGAGATCTAAAGCATTGGAGGTGATTTGGTGAACAAACCCTTATACAACAAAAAAGAGGTATTTTACTACATTCTTTGAGATCTTGCACATTCAACCATGGATAAGCCTCATATTGTGGATATAAGTGAATGCCCTAGACCAAAATTTAAGAAACATACTTATAAATTGATGGAGGATGATCCACAAGGGTCATTCTTAACCATTCCATACGAGGTATTGCACGTAGACGATATTAGGACATATATTCACTGTAATTTGGAGGAATTAGGTGATTGATATGTGAGCTATATTCTACCAAGTTGACTACTAATTCCAATTTGAACCTAGTGAGTATAAGGTTCTAGAGGAGAAAAAGCTAGCACATGTCGTAATATTTCCTACATTTGATGAAGATGAGTGGGTTTAGTATGTTCTCAACAAAAATCATGCATAATTTATATGGCTAGACAAACCTTATAAGATCACTAGAGAGGTTATTAGGGAAGTGGTTGGTTTCAATGCATCTAGTGAGATCCCTGTGCTGAAATCAATCAAGAAAAATCTTGTTAATGAGCTTACTAGATCTCGATGGGATAAAGGGGCTATGACTATTAATGACATTATTCATCCATATGTGAGATTTGTAGCTATGGTTATTGGGTATAAGATATATCATTCAAACAAAGAAAATTTAGTTTTTAGCACTACAATATATTTAGCCTACATGATGGTGAAAGAGAATGGTAACTATGATTAGTGTGAGGTACTAAGAACTCAATTATTGGAGAATCTTGATAAAATCAAGAAAAAATAAGAAGCAAATATTCAAATATGGCACTTTGATTGTTTGCTTGTTCTTATATTTCATGAATGAGTTCCTAGGCATAGGAAGGATTTAGTGGTCTATTGATAGACTAATTGTAGTTCAAATCAGGCAATTCGTGCTTATTCTAGATAGTAAATCAAAGAAGAGAACCTTATGGGGTTTCTTCAAGGATTTTTAGGGAAAATGCAAAAGAGGAAGAATTCCTAGATCCATTGTAGAAAAGCACGAGGATACCATATGCTTCATGGTAGAAACATATAATTGCTTGATGGAGGCAGTTGTCCCTACAATATCTTGGATAATTCCAATAGAATATGAAATGGATGGAGTTATTCTTAATGAATATTCTCAATAGTTGTTGAGAAAGATAGTTGATCCTAGTGAGGAGAGGTTCATAACATAAAAGGAAAAGATCTTGAAAATACATTTGGAAGTGAATAGGTCTAGCAGAGAAAGGAAGGTTTGCAAGGAAGTAGAGAAGATTTCAAAAAGTTTTGGGATTCTAGTGCAAATTTTGAGAGAGGAAAGGAAGAGGTAGTTAGAAGCAAAAAAGAATGAGAAAGAAGAGAAACCTATTGATGTAGAGATTATTACCCCTAGTGTCACTCCCAGTTCTTCATTAAGGCCTAGGTATACTAGAATCTTTGCAACACGTTTTAGTTCCCCTAAGCCTTCTAGTGCACCTAAGATAGTTACTCTAAAGCAGAAATCACAAGAAAAATCATCTGATAAAGAGTCCAAAAGAATAAAGACCAAAAGAAAAAGGAAGTATAAGGGAGAAGATTATGATGAATAAGGCATAGAGTTTGATGATGCAGTAAATGAATTGAAATCCAAAGGAGCACAAATTGCAAAAGTATCAAAGGAAAAATAATTAGATGAAGATAAAGTAACTAAGAAAGTAAATCTTGATAAACCTGGTATTATATTTCAAGGAATATGATAATGCATGGGAATTTGGGGCTACTCTTCAAATATTTTGATAAGTTTGGTATAAAAGATAAGAGGACACTTGAAGTGGCTACAATAATGTATCTAGACAAGTATAACAGGGCACTTGTTGAGACAATGTTAGATATTCCTAAGAAACTATACAATGGTTTGGAAATGAGGAGGTTGAATGCTTAGGCTGAGGATGAGAGGATGAGAGAGCATGCATTAATAAGTCTTTGTCCAGTGATAGTTGTGGATGAAATGAACAATATTCTTGAGGAGGCCAAGAAGGAATTCATAAGTAAGACAAGAATAAATAAGTTGATGATAGGTCAGACTGATGAAGTTATGCAAGAGATAGAGAATGTATTAAATAAGATATTGTTAAACAATTAGTATGAGGTTGTTAATAATGATGATGATCATAATTATCATAACACCAATGTTCTTGACAGTGAACATGTGGATCTAACAGTTTTCCTATTATAGATAGCATTCCTGATGATTATATTTATGGTGTTCTAGTTAGTATATCAGTTGATTCCATGGAAAATGTTAAAGGTAAGAAGAATACATCAGAGGAAACAAATCAATCATTTAAGATAGAGGTAGGATTTTAAAAGGTTATTGAGGAAAATATGATAGAGGCAAGAGACACTACTGATGTAGTGAAAGTTTTCTTGAAAAGGACAATGTGGACAAGGAGGATATGTAAAAATGTCCAATAAAATTGGACTCATTATCCCCCATTCAGATGATGAAGCTTGCATCAGTGGCTCAAGCTAAGGCTAGAAAAGAAATACTGAAGACTCAGATTGAGGATAATGAATTATTTGGTCGTGCACCTGATGTATTGGAGAAGATTATGCCTACCTATGTTAGAGATCCAATTGAAACCCCATCCTACCAGCTAAATGGTCTTATCAACTCAAAAATTACACACTTTGAATCTCTTTGAAAATCTGCAATGGTGAAGGTGAAAGATGATTTTGATGACAATAGATTTAATCAATTCAATTATTCAATTGCTAAGGATAAAATGGTACTAGGAGTTGGAATATAAAGAATTTAGGATGCTTTGTCTGAAGGAGAAAAAGTTTACAAGGCTTGCATATCTTATCTAAAGTGTGTTGATGACTTAGAGAAGTTAATTAAGGAGAATGAGAAGAAGTTATCATATTAATCTACTGCATTTGATCCTTTGATAACTTCCATATCCATTCATGAAGGACAAGTCATCTCTTTGATTGATAAGATTACAAGTTTGATAACTAAGAAGGAAAAAGTTATTGGAAGGATCAGTGAGCTTAGAAGCTTAATTTATCCTAAGTTGAATACTTTATTTAGTGCCTTGAAGGAGGCAGAAGCAACATTTGGTACAAAAGATTCCTCCTATCTTCATTTTGTAGAAATGCTTACTTATACAATTTGTGAACAGATACAGATCCTTGAGAGTCTCAAATAGAGTTGGGACAAGGATTTTAGTACTTTAAAGAACACGTTTTCAGACATTCTTAAATTTATATATGGATGGTCTACTTGTATATATGCGGCTTCTATAAGAATTTTGGGTAGAAATTTTGTTGTGGACCCCTACCTTTTCCATTGATGTGAAAGGGGGAGAGATGTTTAGCGGAAAATTCTTATTCATCTCAGGGGGAGCATATAAAACTTTGGATTTTATTGAATTTTGGAGAAGTTAGTATTTTTGTCATTTTTTACATTTAGTCATTTTTCACTAAGTGTTTCCATTAATGACAAAGGGGGAGATTGTTGGCAAGAGACACTGCTCAAAGATTTAGATTTTGTCATTAATAGTAATCAATCCTATTACTAACATTCACATATCATTGTTTGATCTAACCAGAAGTCTGAGTGTAAATTTGGCTAAGTTTGGTAGTGACAAATCAGTTGTTAGTTTTTGGTGAAAGCTTCAATACAGACATCACATTTCATATTTCATAGTGCAAACCCAAGAGAAGCTTAATGAAGGTATAATCTACCTTATTCCAGATTTGCAATTCTTGATATTTTGACTTGGTCAAGATATGAAGATTTGTTTGGTAGTTTTCTGGTAATGCAGTGAAGAACAATGATGAGGTATAATAGATCTTTATGTGATCCTATCAAATTGGTTTTGGTGAATGATAATGAGTTCAAAGAAGTAGAGACAACATGTGGGATAGCTTGTGATTAATTATTTTTGGTCCACGTTATGTTTTTCATGTAGATCTGGCCAACTTGATTTACACGTTTCATCATTTTTACAAATATTCTTGAGGTTGAATCAGTGACAATTTAATTTGTGTTGCAGATATATAAGATCAATTTGGTTGATCATTTTGTTGAGAATGATATATATTTATGCATGAAGAATGTTGAATTCGGGTCCAAGATAGAACAAAGCAGTGATATAGCATAAAGAGTGTTGATTTGGTATACTGCACTTAATTGGAACTGTTTGGGCATATATAGATGTTGCATTCCAATTTAATATTTTTGTGGATTGTTGTCCATATATTTGTGAGATAGTAAGCCTTTCCTTTTGTATTTGAGTAGTGAGCTCTAGGATCTAAGCCTAAATACATGCACATTCTTTGCAAACCTTTAATAGGGTTATTTACTTATGCAGACTAAGTCTTGTGGGTTCTATCTTAACCATGGTTTTCTCCCTAACAGGGTTTCCATGATAAAAATCCTTGTGTTAGAGTGTTGTGGATGTTTGTTTTATGCTTCTATACTTTAATTTTCATTGCAAGTGGTTTATGGTTTGAGAATCAAATTGATAAGGCTAAAAATTGTAGAACAATGATTCAACCCCCCTCTTAGTGTTCCTTTATACCAATATACCAATTCTAAAACATGCAAAATTCTCCTTGCTTGGTGATGTCATCCTTCTATTGCTATGGTACGACCTATAAGGAGGTTGAAATAAACCTGCAACTCCTTCAAATTTGCACTAAGGTGACTAATTTACAACTATAATATTTGATTTGCTTGGAAAGAGGTGAAATAATTCTTATTCCCTTTGTTGGTGTAATTAAATATTCCTAATTACACTTTACTTAATCTTACTTAGGTTAATGCATTGCATAGTAGTTAGTGATTGAGACACCTAGGAGTGTGCACCTCATTCAAGCACATGGTGTAGAAGAATTTCCACTTTAGGTGTGATAGTTGTCTTCACATACCTCTTTGTGTGTGAGATCCACCTTTCGTGCTCTTATCACATTATCATCCTAATCCATTGCACATACTTTATTTCATAATGGAGGATGATCCACATTTGGTGGACATGTGATTACACCTAGCATAGGTGATATCTTATCAACTCCTTTTCTTTTTCTCTTATCGTCTTTCCTATATAAGGAAGCCTATTATGTAATCATCAATCATTGAAGGTGAATTCATTGGATCAATTCAATATCATCATTGCATTCATATCATCTCTCTTGTGCTTTTCTTTAACCTCTAGATCCTTGGTTCAATCTTTGTTATTTGCAAATTCTTACATGGTATCAGAGCCATTGGAGCATTTAGATTAGCCAATTTGAAGAGATCTTGATGCAAGCTTTGAAGGTCCAAATCTTAGATATGAGAACCAGCATATGATAGAGGCATCTTGGATCAGATCTGACCTCACCATTGCATCTGGGAGGCTGTTTCGGTTAAGATCGACTATAAACTCGCCTATATTCGGTGAAAATCCAAATTAAGGCAAAATTTTTTTGCAAATCGGACCGTACGGCCCGATTTGCACCTCTATGGTATGATTTTGTAAAAAAATAAATATTTTTTTATTTTGTGTAATTTTTGGAATTTTTTTCTTTCAAAATTTTGTTTTGTAGCCTTGGTACGTGCTCTGTATACTGCGCATATAGAAGAGAATATTCTAGTGGAGTCAGCGTGACATCAACACAGCTGATCAAGAGTGGACCACGTACTCAAGCCCTGAAGGTGAGTTGCATGACGAACACAACAAGCTTGTTTGTATTGCAACTAGATCTTTTGCTATATAAAGGGAATAAAACCCTCTTCCGTGGGCAATGTGGGATTAATCCCACATCCCCGAGCGGACCTCCTCCCCAGTGTGCAGCTCATCCATCGCTTCATCCATTGCTCCGCCCAAGCGGCTCCCTCTACTCTGTCACTCTGCCACGCGGTGCCACCAATGCCGAGATCTTCCACGCGGGGCCATGTCATAAGCCACGAGGATGCCTACACAGCGACCCTCATCACTGCGATCCCGTCATCTGCACCCCGTCACCTTGCCAACGGGGCTGCTTGGTCAGCCCACCGACCACCACCTCTGCCGCCTTTTGGCCACTCAGACAAAGCCATGTGGAAACCCTACCACATCAGCAACCAGACACACCATCATTTCGTACTGCCACATCAGCCAAGGGGCTGATTTTTTTTGCTGATGTCACCATTTGTTGATCCTAAATTTGACGGTCGTTTAGCTGTCAAAATAGGGCAAATTGGCTTTCTACGATGGCCTCCATATCGTCAAATTTAAGCCACTCATTCAATGACATCAACAGGATTCAAAAATTACTTTGCCTTCATCATATGCAATTTTGATTTGACAGTCTGACTTTGGGAGGCCATAACTTGGTCATCTGGGCTCCAAATCGGGTACAATTTTTTTTGAAATTGGGTAGAATTTCGTCAAGAATACAGTGGTGGTATTGATTTTGTATTTTGGTGGATTTATTTATTAGAAATTGCAAATTTTGTTGACTATACCTATTTGTTCCTGATTTCTGCAATTTCCAGGGCTTCGTTTGGGCACATACGGTAACATTTTGAGGTAAATTTTTTTTTAAAGTGCATGATTTTTTGTCTACTTTCTAGATTTGTAATCAGATTTTAGTGATTTAAGGTGGACATATCACTTTTAGAAATAGGTCATTTTGGGGCTATCTTTGCACTTGGTTAATCCTGGGATTTCAATTTTCTAATTTGCATCAGTCATTTGAAGGAGTTATCAGTAGTTATTAGTCATTATTTGGTTGCAATATGGATAATTCAAAGGTTAAAATCCTCACTCCATATAACTACCATGAATGGAAAGTTTCTTTAAGTGATCATTTGTTGAGTCTTGGATTGCTTAGAATGACTCTTGGGCAGGATCAAGAACCTCAAATAGGTGTTGCAAAAAGGCGAATATGGTTTGATCGAAGGGATAAAGCACTTGGCTCTCTTAGATCATCCATCTCTCGCAACTTGCACTTTCACATTGCATCTTGCACACATCCTCATGATGCTTGGGTCATATTAGAAGGACTCTTTGGTAAACCTGATAGAATGAGAAAATTTAGATTAGAGAATGAGCTAATAGGTCTCAATCCTAGTGATTTTGACAATATTCAAGACTTTTTCTCTAAGTTCAATTCTATTAGATTGGAGCTTTCTACATGTGGCATTGTTAAGGGGGATGAACAATTGATCTTTTCTATTCTTTCCAAGCTAGGTCCTAATTATTCTATCTTTGTTTCTACATTATATGCTACTATGGATGCTCTTGGTAGTGCATACAAATTGCCCTCTCTTGATGAATTTGTAGCGCAACTCACAAGGGAACAAGAAAAGTTGGCACACATGGGTCAATTGAAGCCTTCCACACATCAAGCATTGATTGCAAGTGAGTCCACATCAAAGGCTTCTAATGGAAAAGGAAAGAAACAACATAAGGATCCTAAGCCTCGTGACAAAGGTAATGAATCTCCTTCACACAATACTACTAAATCCAAGTCCTCTTTAAGAGAGGAATCATCTAGAAGAAAGAGAGATAAATGTGCATATTGTAAAAAGCTACAACATGATGAGCATAAGTGTTTTCAAAAGAAGATTGATGAGATAACTCACATTATTCAGAAACACAACATTAAGTTTCCCTCATTAGTGTCTACTCCTTCTACACATTTGACAGCTTCTACATCTACATCATCATCCAATGATAAAGGTAAAGGACAAGCACTCTTGGCTTCCACACATCCTGAGCAAGGTAAATGGCTTCTTGATTCAGGTGCATCACATCATATGGCATCATCTATGGATATGTTTTATTCTATTGAGCCTTGTAATTCTCCTAATATTTTGATGGGTTACAACACATTCATGTGAGTTTGTGGGAAAGGTTCTATTCCTATGGGAGAGGGGACATTCAATGATGTTCTTTGTGTACCATCCTTGACCACTAATCTCCTTTCTATTTACCAAATCACACATGGGGCACAAGGTAAAATTGTTGAGTTCACTCCTAATTTTATCTACATTAGGGACATGGAGACTAGAGATGTCATAGCTATGGGAGTTATTGATCATACATCATGCTTGTATTCTTTTTTGAATTTTGTTGATAATGATGATTATATTCATGATGTACCCATCCCTTTGCCAAGGGATAATTATGAGGAGAATTTTGGGCACTTCAATCATTTTGTTGTTGAGACAAGTGTTGATCTTCCTACTCCTCCACCTCCTGCTTCTTCAGACATGGGCTCTACTATTCAGCAGGATGATCTTTGTGTTTTAGATCTTGCAGAGTGTGATGACTACTTGGATGCATCTTCAACACTTGTTGATTCTCATAATGCAGATTTAGAAGACATACATGAGGGGGTTTCTCTTTCCATTGGTGACAGTTTCATCATTGTTGGGGATACTTCTTCACCTTCTTTGGAGATTGGTGTTCTTGATTCTTCTCCTTCTTCACTTGATTTGTCACATGAGGTGATATATTCCGTGAGCTTGGAGAGACCTATTCAGTCTTCAGAGATTCATACATGGAGACCTACATCTTCTTCCTCCTTGCATTTGCACATGGATTGGCTTCTTCATCACTTGATGTATCTATTTCTTCCTAAGGGGAGACATGTTTCTTGTAAGCATTGGCTTATCTATTGTTTGCAAGTACTCTTCATCAACATGGGAGCTTCTACATTATGGGGGGGATATCATGTCTCCAACTATCCTTCTTATGGGGGGATAATTCTTTGTATATACATGATGTATGTAGTTCTTGGGGGGTCTTGAGCACTCCATCCATCCATGCATCTTGTTTTCTTCTCTTTTTTAGGGGGAGGGTTTTTCCCATGAGGTTTTCCCTCTTTATCCACTTTATGAGAGTTATGCATTTCATGTATTGCATTTTGTACATGGGTACCTAACATGGCCTAGTAGTCGGGACCCATCTTGCATTGTGAGTTTAAGTGCATTCCCCTAAGTTGCACTTAGGGGGGGGTGTTGGTGTAGTTAAATATTCCTAATTACACTTTACTTAATCTTACTTAGGCTAATGCATTGCATAGTAGTTAGTGATTGAGACACCTAGGAGTGTGCACCTCATTCAAGCACATGGTGTAGGAGAATTTCCACTTTAGGTGTGATAGTTGTCTTCACATACCTCTTTGTGTGTGAGATCCACCTTTCGTGCTCTTATCACATTATCATCCTAATCCATTGCACATACTTTATTTCATAATGGAGGATGATCCACATTTGGTGGACATGTGATTACACCTAGCATAGGTGATATCTTATCAGCTCCTTTTCTTTTTCTCTTATCACCTTTCCTATACAAGGAAGCCTATTATGTAATCATCAATCATTGAAGGTGAATTCATTGGATCAATTCAATATCATCGTTGCATTCATATCATCTCTCTTGTGCTTTTCTTTAACCTCTAGATCCTTGGTTCAATCTTTGCTATTTGCAAATTCTTACACCCTTCAATTCGAACCCCAACAAGCTTTATTGTCCTTCTTTGATGTTGTACGAATGAAGTATTGTAATATAATGTTTGGATCAACACAATTGTACATTGTTGGAACCCAAAAGGGGTGAGGTAATCCCCCAAGAAGTACAACACAACCTCTACAATCTAAGATGAATATGAATACTTGCTACTGGGTCCCTGAGATATGTTGATCTGGTCTTCATAGTCATTTTTTTGCTGAAAATAATCACATTCAAAATCCAATTTGCAATTTTCTTTCTTACTTGTGCTCTTTTTTCAGCCCAAAATCAAACCTTTCATAAGAAAATTATTGTCAAAGTACCGCAAACAACTGATAATGCATATAGGAACTAATTCTATGAGCAATGGAGGAACATCCAAGTTGAAAGAAATCAAGGGTTTTCATCCTTAAACATTTGCAAAACTAAAAACTCCAAACCTGAAGCTTTTCAAATACCTTTAAGAGTAAATTCTCAACCATAGATCTCTAAAATGAGCTCCCAAAACACTTTTATATCCAACTCTAGCCCTAATTTTGAATTAGGGGTTCATTTCCCCTTTTTAATAATAATATAACTTTGTTTTATTTTACTACTTTATTACTTTATTAAAAAGTGATAATAAAGTCACTTTTTATTATTTCATTACTATATTATAAAGTGAATATTCTATCACTTTATATTATTATTTTATTATAATCCTAATTTAGGAAATAATAATTTATTTCATCATTTACTCATAAAATACAATCCAGGGCTCAAAACTAAATTTTGTTTGAAGCTCTATGATCTTGATACTATCTGAACCCTACAGACTAATTGAGACCTCACTCAAAACAACTTGAAACCATAGATGAAGTCCTAGAGTGAGTCCCCTTAACAACCCGTTGGCCTATGGGAACTTAGGTGATAGGCAAATCATCAACTCATCTCCTATCTTCTAGAAAAGGGGCATTACAATTTGTTAGAATCAAGTGGTTTTGTCACTTATGTTTAGCCATTGGATGATGATCATTGCTTTTGGTTAAATTTTATTTATAATAATAAATCTTGATCTCCAACTATTAAAATTAATTATTTGATAAGATTTTTGTAGCATATATTCACTCTATGATAAGATAACTTTATTAATCTTATACTTTAATAACATAATGTGTAAAAATTATAATACTACTTATAAATTATAAAATTCTTACTCAAAATTTATAATTCTTTGACTATTTTTTTTACAATGGTTTACAATAGATAGATACAATTTTAATGTCCACGAGGCTAAAAATAGCCTACGGGACAACAAGACAACTTAAGCCAACTTCAGTAACTCGGTTATTTTCTTGTGCAAGTTGATGATGAGCACACCTAACTTCTCAATGTACTCCTCTTTGAATAGGTTATGCCAAGAGCTATCATATATAGTATCTGCAAATTTGTCCCTGCTATCCTTGTATGCTTCACATTCTAAAATAAAGTGATGTTCGATTTCCACTTTCCCAAAATTGAAAAACACGCAAACCCTCTTTTCCCAAACCTCGTTTGGCCTCTTCCAACGTCTAGTCTCGTAACAAAGTTGATGAGAGTTGGTTCTTAGCTGAGCAATAAGAATTTTAGCTCTCCAAGAAATGTTGGCCCCTATGTACGCTTTTTGGAGTTGATCACATGCGAGGTTGAACTCATTGATATAATATATTTTCTTCCTTCTAAGCCCATTTCCCCATTTTCTCTTGTAAAATTTCTCCATAACCAAGACCTTTATTTCTTTATTATTTGTGGGGCCATATTGAATTGGATATTCCATTTACTTATCCACTTGATGTTTTGTTGCATCCACATCTTTTTTTGTTTGCACAATGTATCGTTAAAGACAATGTTAGGCCATCTATCTCCTTCCATTTTTCTGATTCTTTTTAGATAGCTTATGAGGTGAACCATAGATAGTGTCTCGATAGGGGCATCCCACCTTTCACTTAGCATGATATTGTTAGAAAGTAAAGTCCACCAAGATAACTGAGGGGGGGCGGGGGGATGAATCAGTTATTTGAATAAAATAACTTTTATTAACCTTATTAGATCTAAAACATGTGATTAACATAAACAACAACCATAAAAAGATAAACATACATAATGACACCTGATTTGTTAACTAGGGAACCTCTTGATCAGGGAGTAAACCCCGGTGGGGATGGTACCCACAAAAGATGTACTAATATAAAAATTCCTTATGAGAGGATGGACCCTGTTAGGAGTCTATGAAATACATTCAGTACATATCAGTCCTTGTTAGGAGACTTTGAATCCTTGTGAGGAGATTCCAACCCTGTTAGGAGTTGTAGGAGAAGAAGGACCCATTGTCCAAACAACTTCAAGGGCAAGATCACCAAACACACTGTCCAACTGATCTCTGTATTATCCAAACAAAATAATACCAAGTATAACTGATCTCCTCTGATTGCGCCTAAACCACACCAAATGCTTTCCAGATCTCAATACCAGATTTGCACACTTCACATTACTTGACAATCATTTAGATCACTTACTCACATTATTCACACTTCACAACTTGTTTTTTACACATCCTTACACATAATCAAGGAAAACAATCCTTCCTTTATACCGCGCTCAATATTTCATA